>CM055116.1:842401397-842461397 GCA_029206835.1 Rana muscosa
AGGAAGATTTACTAAGAGTAAAGTTGAGAATGTTCCCAAAAAAAAAAAAAAAGACTGAAGATTCATTTCAATTATTTAGCCATGTGAAAAGCAAATTCCCGTATATTTGTTTTATCTGCAAATGATCGGATAATTTAGACTTGGCTTTTAAAAACTCTCGACTTCTAGTAAATCAGCCACAATATCTATGTGCATCTATGTATATATGTATTATGCACATACATATTACTATATACACACACACATTGTATACTTGCATAATGCATGTGTAAGAAAAATAAAAATTCGAAAAGAATATCTATCTCTTCCTGTATGTGTGTGTATATATATATATGTATATATATATATATATATGTGTGTGTAAAGAAAAAAAAAATTGGAAACAATCTCTCTTGCTCTCTCTCTCTAATCTATATATATATATACATATATATATATATATATATATATATATATATATATATATATATATATATATACACACACACACATATTTACATATGCACATGTTTAATATATATATATATATATATATATATATATATATATATATATATATATATATATATATATATAATAAAAATATATGTTTTACATATATATATTATATATATATATATATATATATATATATATATAGTGTGTGTGTGTGTGTGTGTGTGTTTCTGTCTGTATATATATATATAGAGAGAGAGAGAGAGAGAGTTTATTTCCAAATACTTTTTTTATGCATACAATATGTAAATATATAATGATATATAATATATATATAACTAAACGAAGGAATTTTGATAAAACAAAACACCCCAAATCATTATCTATCTATATCTATATATCTATCTATCCATCTCTAGGTATCCATCAACCATATATATCCCTCCACATATCCATCTCTCTAGGTAGGTTTGTATCCAGGTAATATGGTGTCCAACCTTTTGTCTATAATGGGCTATCTTCATGTATTGGTAAGTGAAGCTGTCAGTGGAGTGAAGCTGAGTGAAGAGAAGAAATTAAGGGGGAATGATACAAGCCGAACATTCTCTAGTAATGAAAGCCAGGCCGGTGGGAAGGAAAGGTCCTCATATTTACTCTGTCTGTGCCTGCCAGCTCCATACAGCCCACAGACACTGTTTGAAGTCTCTGATTACATTTATCAGAGGGAGACATTTATTAGCTCTGTGAGTGCTGGAGAACTGCAGAATGATATTTCTTTACAGCTTGTAAGTCTGCCTTTCACTGGATTGGAGCCTGCCGCACAAAGGGTTAAATTGATCGATGGCGAATATTGCTAAAACATATGGGGAGAGAGACTGCACCAGAAGATAGGGTTACATGGCCTAATAACGGGGACTTTACTGCTGTGTGGACAGATAGGTAGGTGGAGAGGTTTGATCGAGATAATAGCTAGATAGAGATAGATAGATAGATAGATAGATAGATAGATAGATAGATAGATAGATAGATAGATAGATAGATAGATAGATAGATAGATAATTGGTAATTAATATGTAGATAGATAGATAAATAGATAGATAGATAGATAGATAGATAGATAGATAGATAATTGGTAATTAATATGTAGATAGATAGATGCATACATACATACATAAATAATTGGTAATAAATGAGTACATAGATATACAGAGAGATAATAAATAGAAGATAGATAGATAGATAGATAGATAGATAGATAGATAGATAGATAGATAGATAGATAGATAGATAATTGGTAATAAATAAGTAGAGAGGTAGATAAATAGATAGATAGATAGATAGATAATGCACAGCTGGATAGATAGATAGATAGATAGATAGATAATTGGCAATAAATAAGTAGAGAGATAGATAAATAGATAGATAGATATATAGATAATGCACAGCTGGATAGATAGATAGATAGATAGATAGATAGATAATTGGCAATAAATAAGTAGAGAGATAGATAAATAGATAGATAGATAGATAGATAGATAGATAGATAGATAGATAAATAGATGATGCACAGCTGGATAGATAGATAGATAATTGGTAATAAATAAGAAGAGAGGTAGATAGATAGATAGATAGATAGATAGATAGATAGATAGATAGATAGATAATTGGTAATTAATATGTAGATAGATAGATGCATACATACATACATAAATAATTGGTAATAAATGAGTACATAGATATATAGAGCGATAATAAATAGAAGATAGATAGATAGATAGATAGATAGATAGATAGATAATTGGTAATAAATAAGTAGAGAGATAGATAAATAGATAGATAGATAGATAGATAGATAGATAGATAGATAGAGATAGATAGATAGATAGATAGATAGATAGATAGATGATGCACAGCTGGATAGATAGATAGATAGATAGATAGATAGATAGATAGATAGATAGATAGATAGATAGATAGATACATAATTGGTAATAAATAAGAAGAGAGATGGATAAATAGATAGATAGATAGATTGATAGATAGAGAATAGATAGATAATTGGTAATTAATAGGTAGATATATAGATAGATAAATACATACATAGTTATTGGTAATAAATAAGTACATAGATATATAGAGAGATAATAAATAGAAGATAGATAGATAGATAGATAGATAGATAGATAGATAGATAGATAGATAGATGATGCACAGCTGGATAGATAGATAGATAGATAGATAGATAGATAGATAGATAGATAGATAATTGGTAATAAATAAGTAGAGAGATAGATAAATAGATAGATAGATAGATAGATAGATAGATAGAGATAGATAGATAGATAGATAGATAGATAGATAGATAGATAGATAGATAATTGGTAATTAATATGTAGATAGATAGATACATACATACATAAATAATTGGTAATAAATAAGTACATAGATATATAGAGAGATAATAAATAGATAGATATAATTGATAATAAATAATTACAGGGTAGATAGATACTGTAGATAGATAGATTTATTAAAGTTTTCACCCAAGAGTCACACATTATGCATCCAAGATTCACCCATTTTTCCATCTGAATCTTATGAGTATAGGGGTGAATTTCCATAGCTAGACCCCATAGAGAGGTAAGTAGACTCCTATATGTATATGGTGGATGGTGTTAGAAAGTAATGTGGGTGTGTGGGGGGGGGGGGGTATATTCTGGGCTACTGTTGCCCTGACCTCTCCCCAGCCCCTGTCCTCTCCTATATTACACATGTTTGTGTCTGTCCAGGGGAACCTGATAGTGGCACCACATTGACAAAACGTGTCCTGAGCAGCCTGAGGAGTGTTAGTTCAGCAGTTATAAGGGGACCATACTTCTTGTGCCTGTCATCCTCCTATTGACAGCAGGCAGATTACATTCTCCATGCCCTTCTGCTAGAGATGGCCCTTTAACCTCGTTCTCTCGATATTCTCCTAAGGTATCAATCGATTGCTTTAAGTACAATATGGCATGTGAAAGTTGCTTAAGGAAAATGTGTCATCTGCCCCATGGATCAGATATACCGGTGGTGGGTGTGTTGAGTGCTGCTAATGCTGCCCCTTTAAGTGTCAGTGAGCTCCCCCCTCCCTATCACACTCTGGCACCCAAGGTGACACTTGGCTCCTGGCTCTGGATATACAACTCACACTTACCTGGCTGCCAGCAGCCTCACACCCAGGACAGAAGGCTGCTGATCTACCTACCTATGTGAGATACTCCCCATCCACCTACACACATACATACATACATACACATACATACATAGGGGGAAGATTACTCACTGCAGAGATCAGATGAGACCTGGGTCACCAGCATGCACTCAGCAAGCAATACTTACCCCACTGCTGGCCGAAGGGAACCCCGTGCAGTCATAGCACTGTGTGTGCACAGCAGCTACAAAGCAGGCAGGGAAGGCAGGGTTAACCCGTACAGTTTAGGGACAACCTATGTCTACTGGCGCCTACTCTATAGGCTAAAAATAACACTGCCCTCAGCAAGTCTATTCTGACAAGCTGCTCCAGAAGACAGAGAAAAGGAGACATTGTCAATGGCTTCTGATCAATAATTCAAAACTTGCATCTGAAAGTTACAGGAAAGTCAGGATCAATCATAGGGAGGGGACACTATGCACATGTATTATTATTATTATTATTATTTATTATTATGATGAGTCTCCATTGATGAGCTCTGGTGCGCAGTCAAGGAACTGTCACTGACCAGTGAGTAAGTCAGGGAACTGTCACTGCCAGTGTGTAAGTCAGGTAACTGTCACTGACCAGTGTGTAAGTCAGGGAACTGTCACTGACCAGAGTGTAAGTCAGGCTACTGTCACTGACCAGTGTGTAAGTCAGGAAACTGTCACTGACCAGTGAATAAGTCAGGGACCTGCCACTGACCAGTGTGTAAGTCAGGCTTCTGTCACTGACCAGTGTGTAAGTCAGGCTACTGTCACTGACCAGTGTGTAAGTCAGGGAACTGTCACTGACCAGTGAGTAAGTCAGGGAACTGTCACTGACCAGTGTGTAAGTCAGGGAACTGTCACTGACCAGTGTGTAAGTCAGGGAACTGTCACTGACCAATGTGTAAGTCAGGGAACTGTCACTGACCAGTGAGTAAGTCAAGGAACTGTCACTGCCAGTGTGTAAGTCAGGGAGCTGTCACTGACCTGTGAGTAGGTCAGGGAATTGTCACTAAACCAGTGTGTTTGTTAGGGAACTGTCACTGACCAGTGTGTAAGTCAGGGAACTGTCACTGACCAGTGAGTAAGTCAGGGAACTGTCACTAAACCAGTGAGTTAGTCAGGGAACTGTCACTAACCAGTGTGTAAGTCAGGGAACTGCCACTGACCAGTGAGTAAGTCAGGGAACTGTCACTGACCAGTGTGTAAGTCAGGGAACTGTCACTGACCAGTGAGTAAGTCAGGTAACTGTCACTGACCAGTGTGTAAGTCAGGGAACTGTCACTGACCAGTGTGTAAGTCAGGGAACTGTCACTGACCAGTGAGTAAGTCAGGGAACTGTCACTGACCAGTGAGTAAGTCAGGGAACTGTCACTGACCAGTGTGTAGGTCAGGGAACTGTCACTGCCCAGTGTGTGTACACAGTGTGTGTGCGACCGGCCGACGGGGGTGATTGCTGCCAGTGGTTAACCCCTGAGTGTCTGCAGCAGATCGGGGGTGAAGACCTGATTCTCTCCGACATCTCTGCTTTTACAGGCAGGATAGAGGACGGGATGTCAGCCTGACCCTCTTCTAGACAGATTGTAGAATTGGTAAGTGGAGGAGTGGAGATGGCAGCGATCCTATTGACTGACAGCGCTCTCATTCTGGAAATAAACGGGCGCTTTGCGACGTAATAAATCGTCAGTTGTCAGTCCATAGCATTTGGGAAAGCTTATCATTAGTTCAAGGAACGATTGCACGATACTTTCTTGTCTGAAGCTGGGAAAAGCTGTCATTAGGTAGCTGGGCACTTTTATTGTATTGATCAAGTTTATATTAAATCTGGAAACCTTTATGTACAGTAATACTCGTTTAACCCATTCGTCTCCTGGCTGGAGGCTTATGATGACAAGAGAGGATTGAGTCGGGGAAATACATATGGAACTATTCCATGGAATTTCAGTGGAACTATATCTGAGTTCCTAAGACATTTATTTCCAGTAACACTAGAATGATCCGAAAAGTCCATAATAAGAGCTTTCTGAAGTATATTCTAGTCTAGGTCTGTCTATCCACATCAATATCTTCGGTGCAAGTTGTGTGACACTTGGGTGAAAACATTGATACATAGATCTCTATCTATCTATCTATCTATCTATCTATCAATTTACCTCTATTCCTGTATATAAAATATCTACTTATCCCTATAGCCCTATAGCTGTATTCTCTCTCTCTCCCCACCCATCTTCTCTTTCTCCCCATCCATCTTCTCTCTCTCTCTCTCTCTTTCTCTGTACACTATCTATCTATCTATCACCATATCTATCTCCAAATCTATTTCCATAGCTGTATCTATCTATCTATCTATCTATCTATCCACCCGTGCATCTCTATCTATCAATCTACCTCTATTCCTGTATATAAAATATCTACTTATCCCTATAGCCCTATAGCTGTGTTCTCTCTCGCTCTCTCTCTCTCACACACACACACACTCTCTTTCTCTGTACACTACCTATCTATCTATTTATCTATCTATCCATCTATCACCATATCTATCTCCAAATCAATTTCCCTAGCTCTATCTATCTATCTATCTATCCACCTGTGCATCATCTATCTATCTATCTATCTATCTATCTATCTATCGATCTATCTATTTATCTCTATCTATCAATCTACCTCTATTCCATATATAAAATATCTACTTATCCCTATAACCCTATAGCTGTATACTCTCTCTCTCTCTCTCTCGCACTCTTTCTCTGTACTCTCTCTCTCTATCTATCTAATTATCTATCTATCCATCTATCACCAAATCTATCTCCAAATCTATTTCCCTAGATCTATCTATCTATCTATCTATCTATCTATCTATCTATCTATCTATCTATCAATCTACCTCTATTCCTGTATATAAAATATCTACTTATCCCTATAGCCATATAGCTGTGTTCTCTATCTCTCTCTCTCTCTCTCCACCCATTTTCTCTCCCTCTCTCTCTTCACACTCTCTCTCTCTCTCCCTCTCTCTCTCCCTCTCTCTCTTTCTATGTACACTATCTATCTATCTATCTATCTACCTATCTATCTCTTTATCTATCTATCCATCTATCACCATATCTATCTCCAAATCTATTTCCCTAGCTCTATCTATCTATCTATATATCTATCTATCTATCAATCTACCTCTATTCCTGTATATAAAATATCTACTTATCCCTATAGCCATATAGCTGTGTTCTCTCTCCCTCTCCCTCTCTCTCTCTCTCTCTCTCTCTCTCTCTTACTCTTAACTGTTTGTGTCAGTCAGTACACTGAGCAGAGATGAGGGGTACCATTATTGATGATTGGGCCACTGGTGGTGATGGGTACCATTAGTCATAATGGGTATCATCAGTGGTGATAGGCATCATTATTGATTATGGGAATTATAGTGCTGATGTGTACCATAGTGGTGCCACTGATTGCCGGTGCTGGAAAAGCCCTGGGCTCCATCCCTGGGTGACAGTCTGTTGGGAACCCTAGGCAGACCTCACACTCTGTGGGCATATTTACAGACAACTTGCTAAAGCAAATAAGCTCCCACATCCCCCTTATGTCCAATTCACATCCAAATAGTATCACACACAGAGCCAGCCTACTTGTCTGGTTATAGCTCAAACCAATACATGTGCTAATATAATAGGACAGTCCAAATCATACACACTTCCACATGCATGATTGGAGCAAACCAAGACTTATCTTCCCATAGTCTGGATGAAATAATAACAGTTGTATAGCAGTTATTGCTCCATCCTTTTGCAAGCTGTGTTTCATAGTGAAGCCCAAAGAAAGGCGATGGCACCTTGATATCATCACAAAAAATGACAGGCTAATCCAAGATGGGCCATGCATGTGTTCTTATATTAAGGTGGAACTGGAGAAATATAATATCTGATATAATCATTTAGTAGTTTTTTAAAGGAGTTCATACAATGAAATGGTGTGATGGTTTCCCACATCCCTCTCACTATTGGGGTAGGCTTTTAGCCTGATTTCTGTAGAGTATAATTTTTCTGTAGTATTTATTTATTTCTTGTGTCAAATAATATCTCATGGAGGGGAAAGTCCAGTCAAGATTAGACTTTTAATCACAGAGAAGATACAATGATGCTAACTGTAAAAAAAGTGTATTTTCTAAAAAAAAAAAAAAAAACTCATTGTACTTTTCAATTTGTTTGGGATACGATTGTACAGTTTGCACTGCGTTCCACAAACCAATTTGGGGGTGTCATTAACTTTATATTGACACCCGCATCGGTTCGCAGAGTGCAGTGTGAACTGCCTGCGATTCTGATGTGGTGTGGGAACCCGCGCAGGAATCGCTTTGGTTCACGCATCGCACCAGTGTGAACCAAGCCTCAGAGAACTACATGCCAATTCATATCTGCTAGTCAAACTGGGAAACTGCGTCTATTACCATTTTATGAAAATGCATGTATCACTGCCAAAGCTACCTGAAAAAGTATTTTTTAAAGCTGAACTGAATCAGACTGAGATGCTGCTGCTGCTCATTGTAAGCCAAGCTAATTGTAAAAATAAATAAATAAATTTCACAGCCAAATATGCACTGCTAGTGTATACTGTCACTGATAGGGGTTGATTTACTAAAGACAAATAGACTGTGCGCTTTGCAAAGTGCAGTTGCTCCAAAGCTTAGTAAATGAGGTAAAGCTTTACTTTGCAAGAATATCCAATCACGTGCAAGGAGAAAAAAATAAATAAAATAAAAATGTTTTGCTTGCACTTGATTGGACGATGGAAGTCAGCAGAGCTTCTGTTCATTTACTAAGCTCTGGAGCAACTTTGCAAAGTGCACAGTCTATTTGCCTTTAGTAAATCAACCCTGTATTGTCTGTAAAAACTGGACCATTCCATAACACCATATTCAGCTTTTAGGTATCCCCAAAGCATGTGATTTAAAGGATTTGTGTACGCATGCAACAATCCTCTCCCCGCTGTACAGTATTAATTTATTTTATTTTTTACATTAAAACATGTCTTTCATGGTAGTACCTAGTTTCCCCTGCCTTTTTTCCACAGAGGGTTGGCTGTAGGCCTTAAACATTGGCAAGGTTTAATTGCAATATTGGCCCTACTCACAGGAAACATTCTGTAGTATGTGCTGTGAGATAAAGTGCAGAGGATAGTAATGGTCTAACTTGCACAATCCTGCACAAATCCAAACATACATGAAATCTGAGTATGTAATAACCATGTAAGAATGCAAGCATTGAACTGATTTCACATTTTTTTCCTACCCCTATAAATGAAGGGATAGGTTATTATGTTATTATGATGGTAAGAGCCCTGTAAGGTCTTTATTCTGTCATAAGCTGTCACTTACGTTACAATATGTATCCTGAAAGTTCTGTTGGCTTTCTAAAAGGTTTTCCTAGCTCAAAATGTCATGCTTATAAAGAAGTATGTAGACAAGAACTCATATAAAGTGCATTACTGTATGTGTATGACTGCAACCTCCAATCTCCTGCAGGGATGGCAGAGAACCAATGTCACCCAGAAGGGTTCCAGGCATACTATCTTTACCATACAGTCCTTCAGATTGTATGTCTCTGCAAACGTTTCATTGTGATTTTTATCAGAAGGCCCTTTCTGTTTTAGGGATGTTTTGATTTAAATAAATAATTATTATAGCAATTAATATAGCAATATAATTAGCCATTGAGTACTTATTACAACGGGGTTGATTTACTAAAGGCAAATCGACTGCTCACTTAGCAATTGCGATTGCACTCTGCAAGGGCATTTGCTCCAGAGCTTGGTAAATGAGGTGAAACTTCAGGTGTATGCTACACAGGTTGATGTCTTACTGTATCCCCAAGAATGACCAAGGTTTACTGATCACTGACTGCCTATCAAGAAGATGTGAAGAAAGTTCAAATTTTAAACTGATCATTCGGTTGGAATTAGTCTACCAGACAAAAATCCTCCTCCTGGACTAGTTAAAACAGCAAATACAGTACCCAGTCATCGGCCATCTCATGTACGTGCTATAGTGACAACATATGTACAGCCAGGGCAGACATCAGATTTTTTGGGGCCCCTTACACAGCTTTAGGCCTGGGCCCCCCAGACCTGACCACAACATTCCCCAGGGCCCGGTTACCTTCACAGCCCCGTTCCTTGCACTCCGGTCCTATTTCCAGCCCCCCTTCCTTGCACCTCCATCCCTTTCACAGCCCCCTCTTCTTTGCACCTCAGTCCCCTTCACGGCCCCCCTCTTTGCACCTCTGTCCCCTTCATGGCCCCCACTCTTTGCTCCTCAGTCCCCTTCACGGCCCCCCTCTTTGCACCTCTGTCCCCTTCACGGCCCCCCTCTTTGCACCTCTGTCCCCTTCATGGCCCCCACTCTTTGCTCCTAAGTCCCCTTCACGGCCCCCTCTTTGCACCTCAGTCCCCTTCACGGCCCCCCTCTTTGCACCTCTGTCCCCTTCATGGCCCCCACTCTTTGCTCCTCAGTCCCCTTCACGGCCCCCCTCTTTGCACCTCTGTCCCCTTCATGGCCTCCACTCTTTGCTCCTCAGTCCCCTTCCTTGCATCTCCATCCCTTTCACAGCCCCCCCCTTCTTTGCACCTCAGTCCCCTTCACAGTCCCCCTTCTTTGCACCTCTGTCCCCTTCACAGTCCCTCTTCTTTGCACCTCAGTATAATACAACCCAGGCTGCTAAGTGGCGGAGCTGTGGTCCAAAGAGGACTATAATTTATGGACCATGGTCCATCATTCAGGGCAGCCAGCAGAAAAAGTAAAAGTGAAGTCTATGGACAGGAGCCTTTCATGTGGCCCTCCAGCAGTGCCCAAATGAGCCCCCTCAGGATGCTCGGGTCTTATACATGTGTATGGGCTGTCTCCCCCTGATGGCAGCCCTGTGTACAGCATTAAAGGCAATAGACATCCCAGGGCAGCCATGTGTCTATAGATGATCTGACTGCCCTCAGGAGCTCCTATCATGAGGCACTGTTGGAGACATTGAGGTTGAATTACTGAAGAGAAAAGGGCTGTTCATTTTGCAAGGGTTGTTTACCTTTTTAAGGGAATTTGCCCATTGCAGCTTTTTCCATCATCCAATTGTGCAAGCAAACATGCTGTTTTTTTTTTTTTTTCATATTATCCTTGCAGATAATTGACTGTTCATTTGCCAAATCATTAAAGGGGTTGTAAAGGTTTGTTTTTTTTATTTTCTAAATAGGTTCCTTTAAGCTAGTGCATTGTTGGTTCACTTACCTTTTCCTTTGATTTACCTTCTAAATGTTTTTTTTTCTTTGTCTGAATTTCTCACTTCCTGTTTCTCCTCAGTAAACTTCACACCATCATCCGAGTGGTGTAGAGTTAGCCAGAACAGCTTACTGAACAGCTTACTGAGGAGGAACATGAAGTGAGAAATTCAGACAAAGAAAACAAAGAAAACAAACATTTAGAAGGGAAATCAAAGGAAAAGGTAAGTGAACCAACAATGCACTAGCTTAAAGGAACCTATTTAGAAAATAAAAAACAAACCTTTACAACCCCTTTAAGCTATGTGGCAAGTTCTCTTGGGAAGTTCAACTTTCCTAGCAAAGTGAGCAGCTTATTTGCCTTTAGTAAATCAACCCCATTAACTGTGGGCACATTTTGTAAAGAAGAGGAAAGTAGGCAGTAGAAGAGTTTATCTGGCAGTTTATGCCACTACTGATTATCACAGGGCACAAATTGCGTGACTATCATCTGATGTCATTGCTGGCCATCGTGCATCTAAGAATTTATGCTCCAAGAGCAGCCGCTCACATGTTCTCTGCCTAGTAATTATTTAATTGCTTTTTTAGGTATGCTTCAATTTCCAGATATTAGTTGCAAATAGTTGCATTGTTGACATTCATCATCATATTGTCAATCAACAAGCCATCAGCACAAGTACGTATTAGCTTAGGTGCAAATTAAATGACTGTTACGTGTAAAACAATAGCTACATTGTGTGAAAGCCCTGCAACTAGCATTTGGAAAATGTAAGTAAAAGTACTAATATTTGTAATGACTGTAGTTATATTTGATATTTAATGCTGTGCATTTTTTTTTGTCCGCTAAGAAGCCACAAAATTACAACTAGTAGACTCATGGCTGGATTTACCATTAGGTACAGGGGGCCTGTGCCTATAAGCAGTGGTGGCTTTACCCTGTGTAGTATTTGTTTTTTGCCATCTTTAGAAGAAATACAGTCATTTCATATAAGGGTTTTTATCCATTGTCACAATATCATAGGTGATACAGAGCCACTACTTTGGACACCAAAGGTTGTGCACCTACAGTGAAGGAAATAGGGCCCTGGGTAGACAACATCTATTAGATCCTAGGACAGTGATGGCGAACCTTGGCACCCCAGATGTTTTAGAACTACATTTCCCATGATGCCCATGCACTCTGCAGTGTAGTGGAGCATCATGGGAAATGAAGTTCCAAAACATCTGGGGTGCCAAGGTTCGCCATCACTGTCCTAGGACATAAAGTCAATTTCTGTTCCTGAAATTCTGCTCATCTCTATAACACGTTTTTAAAGAAAAAACACTTTTGCTATAAATAATTAAATGTACCTTTTTTTGTAAACATGCAAATTATGGCAACATTGGTGGTGTTGTGTACCCTGAGCCACGTGTATGTCTTTTCCTGCTCAAGTGATTGGCTTACTCTGTTGCCCAGAACATTTTATCTTATTACAACATTTTGGCTGATCATGTGATTATAGCAGGCTGATCCTTCCACTTAGCACGCAGAAAGTAGGAAGGTACTAACAACAGGACAGCAGTAGGTACAATGCTGCAGTTGTATGTAGTTTGCAAAAAGGATTTTTTTTTTTCTCAACAAAAGAAGAAATACAATCTCCAAAAACATTTTCATATTCTTCAAAAAATTTATTGAATGGTCATACATCCAAAATTTAAATCTGAAGTAGAATTAAAGGCAATAAAAAAAAAAAAAAACGAATTGGGATAGAGTAAGGGAAGGTTATAACCCCATTATTTCCCATCTGTGTCCTATTGGGGAGATTTATCTTTACTTCCTGTTCCATAGTCAAAACAGGAAGTAGGAAGAAATCCACCAAAATAAGGGAACCCCTGGTTGTCACCAGGGTCACCAAAACCAGTGTCCGTATTGGAAGATTTTCCCTCTGTTCTGGGGACATCCCAAAATGTTAGATTTTGTTTTAATCTGGCCATGCATGGATTGAAATTTAGCTGGTTCACCCTGATTGTACAGAAGTCGATCTACCAATTGATTTGTATACATCAGGGGTTTTCCCGATCAATCATTGCCACCGGTGTCCTGCCGAGAATTGCCCCCCAGCGGATTCTGCCCGCTCTGTACTGCGCAGGTGCGGCCCTTGCCTCCGGAAATAGCCGAACATGTACAGCTGAGAGTCAGCTCTAGATGGCGCCTGCGCACACCAAATTGTGCTACACTCCTGACATCCAGGCTCTTTCTTTACCATCCCCGTGGACATGGAGGATGGTAAAAAAAGTGCCAGGAGGCCGAGCGAGCGAAGCCAGCCAGACCGCCAATGAGGATAGAGATTTAAGAAAGGAAGGGTAACCCCTGGAAGTTGCACATCTATGGTGTCCTACTGCAATGAATGGAGTGGCAACCTCAGCCTGGACTCCGACCAGGCCACATTCCCAATGTGTTTCACTCTGCCTCCGGAGCTTAGTCATGAAGACACATACTTTTCCCAGGTCACAATGAGGATAGAGACGGGGCGGGGCTGAGCCGCAACTCTATGTCTGAATTGACACGCAGAGCAGTGGCTCGGGAGCGTGCCTGCTTGGGTGCCCCCCATTGCAAGCCACTTGCTCTGGGGGCACTCAACAGGTAGGAGGGGCCAGGAGCACTAGCAGAGAACCCGAGAAGAAGATAAGGGCTGCTCTGTGTAAAACTACTGCACAGAACAGGTAAGTATGACATGTTTGTTATTTTAAAAAAAAATTGCCATTTTTGGTAATAACGGACACATAGTGAGGGTGAATCTCCCTAACGTGGCTGCTAACAGCTGCTTCTATATGCTTTTTGCCATCATTGTGAATGGTTTCCACTCCCCCTGCTAAATTTTTGTATTATTTTCAGTAATAGAAAATTTAATAGGAGGAGTTAATATATGCAAAAGTTGGCTGGAACACTCAAAACCAGGGCTGGATTAACCTAGGGGCTATTGGAGCTGCAGCTCCAGGCCCCTACCTTAATATAGGCCCAGCTATCCAAAAAGAACAGACTGCTCAAGGAAAGCAATGGGCCAACAGGTAGAGATCTTCCCTGAAGGGCCCTGCATTCCAAATGCACCACCTGCGCAGGGTGGTGGGATTGATAATGGACGCTGCATGAGCAGTCCTAACAGAAGCCTGGGCACACCAACATGGGCGTCCACTGAACTTTTTTCAGGGGGAGGGGCATCATTTTATGGTCATCCATGCTCGGTCCCTGTTTGACAATGTCATGAAGGGGAGGGGCTTAGTAATTATGACATAAAGCACAGGCATGCAAAGGTTTGAGGAACCTGATGCAAACGCTTAATAGAAGGATTAAGCTGCCATTGTCTGATTATCAATTTTCTTTTTTTTTTAACCCCCCCCCTCTAGTGGCCGAATAGCGCCACTAAAACGATGGTAAAGTGCCGCTAAAACTAGCGGCGCTTTACCGATAACGTGGCCAGCTGGCAGCGTGAAATAGCTCTTGAGGATAATTCCGCTTCACTCCATGTCCTTATAAATATAGTGTGTCTCCAGGGGGGGGGGGCAATTGACCCCCCTTGCCCTATGGAGCGGACGCCCATGCACACCAATGCAGGGCTCTTACAGAAGTCTGGGGCTTCCATAGTGTTAGGCCTGCACTGCTGCACTCTGTCAGCTCAGGGTGCACGCTGATGCATGGCCCTTACGTAAACCTGGCAAATCAAATGCTAGGCTTCCCTGTGCGGCTGTGCCCTTTTGAGCTTGGGCGCACGTCGGCACAGGCTCTTGGAAAACGCAGAATGGTGCCCAGTAAAAGGTCCACCAAAATCTTTAGCACCAAGCACATGATGCTCTTAATCTGTCATTGGGCAAGAACAGGGCCAACAATTATGGAAGAGAGACGTTGCTGTCAAACCATCCAAGACATATAAGAATCAAGGGGCGGACTCAGCTCACCAGGCACCACCTATAAATAAAATATGGCTTTTGGATCGGCTGACACTTTAAAGCTCTTTTCCACTTTTGAAAAACGATAGGATTTATAATTAGTGCCAGTGTCTAACAGGGTGATAGCAGCTCTGATTCGGAGTGTTTATACTTACACCTAATTGGATAAGGGCTCTGTTTTCATATATACAAGTATAATGAATGTGTAATGAGAGCAGAGCCATCTTTCTGGTTAATGAAAGGACCTAGTTACTTTTCACTGCTGCGCTGCTCCTTTTGTTACTATTGTTTCTCTGAAACAATCAATGAGATCAGGAGCCAAGATGTGTGATTTAGGTCCTAGGGATGGGGATTCTGTCAGGAAAAGGCTACCTAATTAGTGGATTGCTATTTACATTATTACAGTGTGCATTAACTAATTTTGCTGTGTAGGATTGTGGGAGGGAAATAGTAACCTAACTGAAAACGATACCACTAAAGTAGATTTAGGTTTAGGTTAATTATTGCTAGTTGCTTGGCTTTCTCCTAAAAGCCATCAGATTGATCTGACATTCTCATTTGACATTCCCAATAACTACTGTTACACATAAGAAGCTCAAAGAATGCACACTGTTTGGTTTGCCTAGAAATACTTGATTAGACCACTATTGTGTGTAATGTGTGCAAACCACTGACATGAACCCGCAGCCTTATAAAGATATATTTGTTGATATAACTCTTTGTTCAAATGTATCTTTTCCTGTTTCTTTTACAGCTATTGACTGTTTTTTTTTTTATTATGCTTACCCAGTTTGGTTGTTCTAAGACAATACTAGCATAACATTCGCAGCTTATGATACACTGCTTGTAATTTTCAACTATGGTAAAGTAGTCAAAGAAAAAAAGAGGAGTGAAATCTCTTATGTAATGTAGTTCAACAACTAACTTGTATTTGCTCTCTTGGGGTCTGCTAAAAAAAAAATATATATATATATATATATAAATTAAATATAAAAAATGCCTGTTCATTCTGCTAAAAATCCAGGGCTGTCCGGTGTAACTCAAGGAGTTTAATCAGCCCACCCAGTTCTTTTAAAGGAATACTAAAGGTTCGTTTTTTTTTTTTTTTAAACAAACATGTCATACTTACCTCCACTGTGCAGTTGGTTTTGCACAGAGTGGCCCCGATCGTCCTCTTCTCAGCTCTCGTGGCTCCTCTCCACAGGAGCTAAACCACTCTGGGAAGCTCTCTCCCAATGGGGTTACCTTATGGGCATGCTCCCGTGTGATACACTCGGCGTCCATAGCCGCCAAGTTTATGACTCGGCACCGCCCCCTCCCCCCCCCGGCATGCCGCGTCATTGATTTGATTGACAGCAGTGGGAGCCAATGGCTGCGCTGCTATCAATTATCCAATGAAGAGCCAACAAGAGCTGGGGGAAAGCAACACGGGTTCGCGCCCATGGAGATTCAGGGCTCAGGTAAGTAAAACAGGGGCTAGGGGGGGTGACTGCAAGGTGTTTTTTCACCTTAATGCATAAGAAGCATTAAGGTGAAACAACACAAAGGTTTACAACCCCTTTAATGAACTTCAAAAGACGTTATGGAGATTAGAAGGGGATGTTTTTTGTAGTTCATCTTAACAAAGCTGGGCAGGCCTGACAACATTTCTTGTCATTTCAGTGCAGAAAGCTGGGAGCTGAGGTTTTTATAGCTGTCTGTGTCCCCACTGGAGAAATTCATCCTCCTTTTTGTCTCAATAGCTATTGTCACTGGATTAAAAGTCGGGATTGCAACATCGGCCGGAACGATAAAAACTGGCTGACAGCCCATGTGTATGACAGCCGGTCCGACTGAAGCAGGCCGTTTGGCCGGCTTCTGTCGGACAAGCATGCTGGAAAACCAGCAGCTGACCGACTCCTGATCAGCACTCTCAGCCAATGGCCAGAGTAACCAGAGTGTTCTGGCAGGGGGGCCATCCTCCTGTCAGAACACAAAAGAACAGCAGGGGAGATCGCTGTACTAACGTTGGATCGTTAGCACAGCAGCTCCGACCGGAGCTATCAGCTACCGGTATCAGTTATCAAAGAAACTAGTGGTGTGTACCAGGCTTAAAGTGATTGTAAACCCAACCACACAACTTGCAACCTACAGGTAAACCTAGATTAAGGCTTACCCTGCACCGATGTCTACGGCACATGCGCGCCCTAGACAACGGAGCAGGCGCACTGAGCAGTGCCGGTTTCCTGAATGGGAGAATGCTGGCCCCGTGCGCATACGTGTGACATCATTGCCGCTCCGGCCAATCACAGCGCAGGAGCGGCGATACACGGACAGGACATCGAGGCAAGATGGCGGAGCGGAACGAGGAGCAGTTCGGGGGCTTCGATCTCAGGTAAGTCATTCATAATGAGCAAGTATGCTATGCTATGCATACTAGCTCATTATGGCTTTCTTTTGCAGGTTTTCTTTTTTTATTTTTTTTATTTCCGGGTTTACTTCCTCTTTAACCACTTCAATACCCAGCCATAGTAATATGACGCCCACAGATGGGATCTCCCATCCTGGGTGGGCGTCATATGACATCCTGAGTTTGAGGGGGGATATCTGAATGATGCCTGCAGCTAAAGGCATTATTCAGATATCCTTTTGTTGTGCCGGCGATTCTGTGCACCATAAGAACAATCATAGCGGTGGTTCCGCCGCTTGATCATTCTTATAGGCGGCGGGAGGGGACAACCCCCCTCCCGCCGCCATCCGGTGCTTCTCCGGGCTCTCCCGTGCCATCGGGGGCACGGAGAATGAATCGTCCGGCGCCGGTGGTGGGTCACGTGACGAGCATAGAGATGACTGGTGACCAGATGGTCACCAGTCATCTTTATGACCGTTGGAGGCCCGGGCGCGATGTGATGACGTCACGCCCGGGTCCTCAGATGTAAATAAAGCCGCCATTGCGGCTAGTAAACATGAGATCAGTGAATTTTTTTTCACAATCTCATGCTTTCCAGCCTGGAGGAGAGATATGAGGTCTTATTGACCCCCTGAAGGTAATCTATATAACCCATTAGTAATGACTAAGTCGCTCTGTGTCCCGTGATGTACGAAAAAGAAAGAGGACCTGTCACACACATTACTATTACAAGAGATGTTTACATTCCTTGTAATAGGAATAAAAGTGATCAAAAAAAAAAAAGTAAAATAAGTGTAAAAATAAAAAAAAATAAGTTAAAAAAAAAAAAATATTTAAATGCCCCGGCCCCTGGTAGCTCACGATCAGAAGCGAACGCACACGTAAGTCCCGCCCACATATGTAAACGCCGTTCAAACCACATATGTGAGGTATCGCCGCGTGCGTTAGAGCGCGTGCAACAATTCTAGCACTAGACCTCCTCTGTAACTCTGACCTGGTAACCTGTAAAAAAATGTAAAGTGTCGCCTATGGAGATTTTTAAGTACCGAAGTTTGGCGCCATTCCATGAGTGTGCGCAATTTTAAAGCGTGACATGTTAGGTATCTATTTACTCTGCGTAACATAAGCTTTTATATTTTACCAAAAAATTGGGCTAACTTTACTGTTTTGTTATTTTTTAATTCATGAAACCATTTTTTTCCAAAACAAAGGCGTTTGAAAAATTATTGCGCAAATACCGTGCAAGATAAAAAGTTGCAACGACAGTCATTTTATTCCCTAGGGTGTCTGCTAAAAAAACATGTATAATGTTTGGGGTTCTGAGTAATTTTCTAGCAAAAGAATGATGATTTGTACATGTAGGAGAGAAGTGCCAGAATAGGCCCGGTATGGAAGTGGTATAAAAAGCCCTGTATGGAAGTGGTTAAGGGAAAGTCCAAACTTCTGAGATGTCACTAGAACAGGAATCGAATGGAATATGTCCCTAAAGCCTAGTACACACTATCAGATTTTTTCTGTTCAACTCAGCTGATAACTCAGGTCGGAGCTGCTGTACTAACAATCCAATGTCAGTACAGCAGTCTCCCCTGCATAGCTATTGTGTTCTGACAGGGGGACAGCCCCCCCACCGCCATTAGTTCCACACTGCTACACCCTTCCCAGCAAACTACGCAATGAAAAACATGGATATTTAGTTCACATATATTGCAACACATGTTTAAGCTGACCAACTGCGTCAAAGTAATCCCTCTTCTGGACAGTCCTACACTGACTTGCCACTGCAAATGCTAAGGTGGACACTACGCCAACATGGGGCATAAAGACCCAAGGTGGGGGAGAACGACCAGGTTAAGATCTGGCCACTGACCTGCGTTACAAAAGAAAAAAGATATACCTGTGCTCAAATCCTAATAGCTTGTATATGTATTTGAACTATCAGTTGCTAAAGGGGTATGACCACATATTAATGCTACAAATTCTGGATGGACCCTCTGCACACTGCTACACCCTTCCAAGCAAACTATTTAATGAAAAACACTCCGGTTTTCCAGCATGCTCGTTCGACAGTAGCCGGCCAAAAAGTCGAATTCTTCCAGACTACCTGCCATACACACAGGCTGAACGTCTGCCGGTTTTTATTGAACTGGCTGATGTCGCCCGGCATTTAGCCCGTGTGTACTAGGACATTGAATGAATGTTTTCTCACTTCATGTTGTGTCTACAGGAGGGGAAAACGTCCCAATGGCACACAGATGGCTCCTGAAATTAATTCTAACCCTTCTGTTCTCTAAAACTAAAAAAAAAAGTTTGGATTTAGCTTTACTTTTAATGTGATAGTAGGATACAGACATTTTTGTATTACATGAGTATGCATTTCTATTATTTATTTCAATCAATAAGCTATAAAAGACCAACCCATCTCCTTCTTAATCTTGTACCACCAAACCGACTACAGCCTTTATGTCTCAGAGGATCTTTTAACCACTTGCCGACCGGCTCACGCCGATATACGGCACGGGTGCGCAAAACAACGTACCCGTATGTCGCTGCGTCATCGGGGGCTAGCGGGCGCAGGCAGGCCGCTGGCACCGCAGGAGCGTGCCTGCGGGTCCCGCGGGCTCGGTGTCTGCCGGTGGCCTGCGATCGTGGCACAGAGAGGCAGAACGGGGAGATGCCTATGTAAACAAGGCATTTCCCTGTTCTGCCTAGCAACATAACAGGGATCTACTGCTCCCAGTGATCGGGATTCTAGTGAGCCCATCCCCCCTACAGTTAGAACACAGTGAGGGAACACAGTTAACCCCTTGATTGCCCCTAGTGTTTAACCCCTTCCCTGCCAGTGACATTGACACAGTAATCAGTGCATTTTTATAGCACTAATCGCTGTATAAATGCCAATGGTCCTAAAATAGTGTTAAAAGTGTCCGCCGCAATGTCACAGTCACGATAAAAATCGCAGATCCCCGCCATTACTAATAAAAAAAATTATAATCAAAATGCCATAAATCTAAACTGAGGAAGAAATTTGCTGTTTTATATATTTTTGGGGATATTTATTATAGCAAAAAGTTAAAAATATTGAATTTTTTTCAAAATTGTCGCAATTTTTTTGTTTATAGTGCAAAAAAGAAAAACCGCAGAGGTGAACAAATACCACCAAAAGAAAGCTCTATTTGTGGGAAAAAAAGTACATAAATTTTGTTTGGGTACAATGTCGCACGACCGCGCAATTGTCAGTTAAAGCGTTGCAGTGCCGTATCGCAAAAAAGGGCTTGGTCAGGAAGGGGGTAAATCCTTCCGGGGCTGAAGTGGTTAAGCCACTCACATCCTTCCTTTACGGAGGCTTGGTTCACACTGCTGTGACATGTGATCCAACTTGTGAGATCCATTGTGAAATTCAATGTTTCCCTATGAGAGCCGTCTTAACTGATACTACACAAGTCGCTCTGACTGTAGAAAAGGTTCCTGAACTACTTTGGTATGACTTGTGTGGGCGATTTCAGTCCTTTTACAGGCTCCTAAATAGCATCCAAGTCGGATAAAGTTGGAAGGAAGTCACAAAGTCGTATGACTTTGCCTTCGCAACAGTGTGAACCGAGCCTAAAGGTGTCCATACAAGTAGATGACAATCTTCCAATCTGGTCATTGGACCAGGAGACAATCCAACGTCTATCAGACACCTCGAGCCTTGTTAGGGAAAGAATTGATCAGGTATGTTGGAATGGAAAGCCTTGTCTGATGACTATTGTTTTTCCACTGATAAGCCGGAGCCATTCGATTCTGCAGTACTACACCCTCCTGCTTCTATCCTTTAGGTGAAACACAAATGATTGCATAATGTTCATGTTTAGGGAAGTGGCAGAAGATTCAAATGCCTGAGGGAGGTACATCCAATCACCTTCTGATGTTTATAGCAAAAAATAAGAACAAATGTTCCCCACGTATTTGACATTTTTAAAGGGGCGACAAGTAGTCCCAACAATTTCATATGCTTGTTATTGATCATGAGAGATCCCCAACCGCAGCCTTTTGTCAACTATATCTGACATTTCACTTATCACCATAGGCCCATGTAGGACCATCCTTTTATTTCCTGCTTCGTACATTTTTTACATCTAGTATGACAGTTAAATTAAAAAATAAGCACTCAAATTATTTTCTGCCTGTGTGACACATTTACACCTGCATTTCAGCCTCTGCTGATCCCTGCAAAAATATCAAATGATGAGATGTGAATGGAAAGTGAGCGAGCTATTATTTTGCAAAGAGTACAATCAGATAAACGCCATTAAAATAATGAGCACAGCAAGGCTGTTTTGTGCTCATAGCTTTGATATTATATACCTTCCTGGTCTTAAATAGATTAAGAGAGGTATGCTTTAACAGAGATGTAGAAAGGTAAAGCAGTTAATGCTCCTGCATTAGAGTATGAGAGTAGGAGGCGTATGTGCTGCTCAACTATTCTACAGTATGGGGCCTGCTAGGGTTTATGAGATGTCACCCTTCTAACATCTGCTTACACCATCTCATTAGCTCTGTGTCTGCACTTGGCTCAAGCAGGCCCTCAAGAGCCTTATAGAAGCACTGATAAGAAGACCCCTTTATAACGGTATCTGGAGTACGTGACAACCAGTATTAACATAGGGGGGGCTTACTAGGTGCATGTGATGACTCAATTGAAAGAAGCCAAGCTTATCTGAAGCTAAGCTTCAGTATGGCTTCAGAACAAACACACATATATATACATGTAGCGGATATTTAAATTTAAGGGAAGCATCTGGGTGGTAGTGTAACCCAGATGCGCTGATTATTGTTTATGGAGGACTATGGTGGTGTGAGGTTCCCTGGGGTCCGAGGGTGGCGCTGTTGCCCTGGGCCGGGGGTTGAACCCTCACTGCAAGACTGTACTCTTTTTTGTCCCTTTCCGGCGGTTGTACAGCGGGGCGGGGAACCTGCTGTGACGCTGGGGAGAGGAGATAAAGGGGGCGGACGCCCTGAGTTCAGGGTTCAGAGTCGGAGGACACCGTCGCGCCCAGGCACCTTCGGCCTGGGTGCGGGCGTTCCGGAGTTCCGGGCACAGGGGCCCTTGGCCTGGCCGGAGCAGGAGATGGAGTCCATCCCAGGCACCTTTAGCCCTGGGGTGAGGTACTATTGAGGAGGCCTGGGACCCAGTACCTTCGACTGGGTTCCGCAAGGGTGGAGGAGTCTGAGGGGCCCTAAGGTGTTGGGCGCCCGAATCTGAGACGAGGAGGCCGGGGAGTGTAACCCTTCCGAACATTTGCCAGTGACGGAGGGGCCTCCGGTAACTCTCTCAGAAGGATGTCTTCCCTCTGACTGGGGCCACAGCTTAAAGAAGGTAACTCCTATTTCATGTTCGTCAGAGTTGCTGGTAGAGACTCAGAAAAGGAAAGAAGTACATTCACAGCCACTGTGCGCCATAACCGTTGGTGATATCTCAATGGTTTAGTTTGATTAAGGGATTGTGCCTTGACCTACTCCCCACCTGTACTGAACTGTTCTTTGGTCACAACCTGTCTGTGCTAAGTGACGATTTATTGCTGCTAAAGAATAAATAAGAGTTGGACCTTTTCAGTGGTGTGGAACTCTGTAATCTGACAATACTTAAATTATTCTCAAGCAGTGGCGGCTGGTGCTCAAAATTTTTGGGGGGGTGCAAACAAACGAAAAAAAAAAACATCAATTGCAGACTCACTGTGCCCATCAATTTCCGCCACTGTGCCCATCAATTGCCGCCACTGTGCCCATCAAACGCAGCCACTGTGCCATACAATTGTCGCCACTGTGCCATAAAATTGTCGCCACTGTGCCATGCCATCAAACGCAGCCACTGTGCCATGCCATCAAATGCAGTCACTGTGCCCATCAATTGTCGTCACTGTGCCATGCCATCAAACGCAGCCACTGTGCCATGCCATAAAACGCAGCCACTGTGCCCATCAATTGTCACCACTGTGCCATGCATCAAACGCAGCCACGGTGCCATCAATTGACGCCACTGTGCCCATCAATTGTCGCCACTGTGCCATGCCATTGTCGCCACTGTGCCCATCAATTGTTGCCACTGTGCCATGCCAAACACAGCCACTGAGCCATCAATTGTCGCCACTGTGCCATGCCAAATGCAGCCACTGTGCCATGCCATTGTCGCCACTGTGCCCATCAATTGTCGCCACTGTGCTATGCCAAACGCAGCCACTGTGCCATGCCGTTGTCGCCACTGTGCCCATCAATTGTCGCCACTGTGCCATGTTAAATGCAGTCACTGTGCCATGCCATTGTCGCCACTGTGCCCATCAATTGCCGCCAGTTTGCCCCTAAAATGCCGCCAGATTGCCCCCTCCCCCCCCCGCCTGGCACTTACCTTTCTCGGTCAGCCATCCTTAGATCCTCCTCCACAATCCCTCAATGTAGTCCCGCCCTCGATGTCGCTTCAGCCAATCAGGATACCGGTAACCAGATCCGGTGAACCTGATTGGCTGAGATGCGTGTCAGTGTTAACCAAGGAACGCACCCCCCGTGCGTCCCCTGGTTAACTATTTGGAAGCCGATTACAGCTCTCAGGCTGTAATCGGAAAGCCTATCAGAGCCGCTGGCTCTGATAGACACTTCCACAGCCAACCAGCTGCCGTTATTCAGATGGCCAGCGCTCGCCAGGGGGGCGGCCATCTGAATAGTGGGTGGCAGCGGCGACAATACATACATTCATGCAATGCATGAATGTATGTATTGTTTTTCAGTGGCGGTGCAGGAGCGGGAGGCGGCGGAGCTCCTGCGCCCTCTATGGACGCACCGCCACTGTTCTCAAGACACAGCATCTATGGAATCTTTGTAAAACAAAACCAAAGAAAATTGCCAGCTCAACTCACCAACCAGCCTGCAAACAACCAAATTGTCCTATCTAAGAGTTTGCATAAAAACAGGGGTTTAGTTTGCACACATTTGCAAATACATAGGTAAGCCTGGAGGGAGCTCACCCCTCCTTAAAGGCACAGGGGCACATTTGACACCCAGCATAAAGCACAACGGCAGCAAAGGTGTCCAGTGCGTCCCCTCACCAGTATTCCGACAGTACAAACAAATGACCCCTGTCCCCACCTATAACTGGCCTTCATAGCAAGGAACACATGGAATGACGCGCATGTCAAACAAAACCAAAGAAAATTCCCAGCTCAACTTACCGGCCAGCGTGCAAACAACCCAGTTATCTTGTCTAACAGCTTGCGTTAAAAACAGGGGTTTAATTTGCACATGTGCAAATAAATGCGTATTATCTAGTCCTAACTCTATAAATTTGTGAGAGCCTCTACAGTGGAAGCAAATGTATAATAATGGAAAGATACTGGGGTGCCGTGAAGTGGTTGTGCAGCTTACGTATGTGTTTGCAAATGTGTCCAAACAAAACCCTTGTTTTTAATGTATGTTCAATAGAGCGGTGACAAAAAAACTGGAAGCTGATTGGTTTCTATGCAGAGCTGTACTGTACCATATTTAGCACTTTCCAGTTTTATCAATCAACCCCATATTCATAATCTGTCTGCCCTTAAGCATTGCTTTCCTATACACGGACAGTCACACACTGGAGCAGGGACTATAGTTGGGTACACACTACAGTCTTTTTCTCCAGTCGAGAGCTGGATTCTGTTAGACAGACCGGCATACACAAGGGCAGAATGTCGGACGATATTTTTTATACCGGCAAATATCTCCCAGGCTTATGTCTGTGTCCTCTGTAAAGAATTGCAAAACCACCTACATGTTATTAATACATAAAAAACATTTTTTAAATAAATCTAAATCTTGTAATAAAAAATACCTTTTTTCATTCCTTGTACAAAAGGACTTTTTTTTATATATATCTACCCCTCGAACAAAGCTTTCAGCAAGAAAAGGGCAGCTGGACATGCATCAGTTTAGTAATTTCACCTTACAAACCGCTCAGCGTCTGCTACCCCTCTCTACCAATCCCTCCACTGGCTGCCACTCACCCAATAAATGAACTTCAAAATACTAACAATAACTTACAAAGCCATCTACGACTTGTCCCCCAGCTTCATCACCAACCTAATCTCAAAATACCAACCAAATCATTCTTCGCTCCTCCTAAGACCTTCTGCTCTCTCTAGTTCCCTTGTCATCTCCTCCCATGCTCGTCTTCAGGACTTCTCCCATGCCTTTCCCACTATCTCCTACTCTATCCACTTTTGGGTGATCCCTGAAAACATTTCTCTTCAGAGAAGCATAGCATGCCTCCACCTAACAACTGTCCTTTTATTTTCATCATCAGCTTATCCCCCTTTTGTATCACTTGACCCTTACTTTTAGATTGTAAGCTCTAACGAGCAGGGCCCTCTGATTCCTCCTGTATTGAATTATATTGTAACTGTACTCAGTGGCGTAGCGTGGGGGGCCAGGGGGCGGTCGCCCTGGGTGCAAAATTCAGAGGGCCGCAGCGGCAGTCGGCAGGTTACCTGCAGCTCTTCTCCTGCGCTGTGCAGTCTAGGAGACTGTGAGCTCTTCCTTTTCGCTATGAGGAAGAAGTTGCGGTGCAGTCCTGACTTAGGCTCCAGTGGTGACACTAACACAGCAGTGAGTAAATGAACACTGAAGACCATCCATGATGATCCCAGGGATTGTGACCGTGCGGAGACTGGGGGGAAGGAGGAGGGCAGGTGACTCACGAGGCATCCTCTCCATTACACGGCACTCCCCACACACGAGGTCCAGGATCCCGGCTCGTGTGACATGCTGTCCGTCCACTTAGCCCGCCCCACAGCCCGGACTTCTTACCACTGCCGCTTCTCCTGAGTCCTGCCTGTGCCTGTCAGTGTGCTGATACGTGGCCCCGGCACTCTGACCCTGCACCGACCACCCCAGGACTGGAGGAAACCGGGGCCAGGTGGAAGAGGATGAGGCATCATTCACACAGACAGAAGCCCCTCCTTACCAACAGCTGCACGGGCATTGTGAGTACTCTTCTACAGAGGAAAGCTCTGTACGGGATGATGGCAGCCGAAGAGGGGGCTATGGCTGAGCTCTGAACTGGAATCTGTGGGAAAGAGAGCTTTGTATTTGGGGGGGAGATGTACACAGAGCACCCCCCTCAACCCTGCATGCCACACACAGCACACCCCCCTCAACCCTGCATGCCACACAGCGCACCCCCTCAACCCTGCAAGCTGCAAACAGCGCACCCCCCTCATCCCTGCAAGCCACACACAGCGCACCCTCTCAACCCTGCAAGCCACACACATCAAAACCCCCCTCAGCCCTGCAAGCTTCACACAGCGCACCCCCCTCAATCCTGCAAGCCACACACAGCACACTCCCCTCAACCCTGCAAGCCACACACAGCACACCCCCCTCATCCCTGCAAGCCACACATAGCGCATCCCCTCAACCCTGCAAGCCACACACAGTGCACCCCCCTCAAACCTGCAAGACACACACAGCGCACCCCCTCAACCCTGCATGCCACACATAGCGCACGCCCTCAACCCTGCACACCACACACAGTGCACCCCCCAACCCTGCACGCCACACACAGCACACCCCCAACCCTGCACGCCACACACAGCGCACCCCCCTCAACGCTGCTCACAGTGCACCCCATCAACCCTGCATGCCACACACAGTGCACCCCCTCAATCCTGCACACTGCACACAGCGCACCCCCCTCAACTCTGCATGCCACACACAGCACACCCCCCTCAACGCTGCACACAGCGCACTCCCCTCAACCCTGCACGCTGCACACAATGCAACTCCTCAACCCTGCACTCCGTACACGGCGCACCTCTAAACCCTTCCGTACACAGCACTCTGTACACAGTACACCTCTCAACCCTGCACTCCATACACAGCGCACCTCTCAACCCTGCACTCCATACACAGCGCACCTCTGAACCCTGCATTTCGTACAAAGCGCATCCCTCAGCCTTGCACTGCATACACAGCGCACCCCTCAACCCTCATTGCTAATAATTAGTTCTAGTTCTTCTTTTCTATCTATTGGTGGGTCCCGTCACTTCTGCAGTCTGTGGTGTGCAGGCAGTGAGATGATGTGCTGTAACCTTAAGCCACAAATCAGTGGGTTGTAATGATGTGCTGTAACCTCTAGCAACCAATCAGATCAGTGAGCCGAAATGATGTGCTGCAATGTCTAGCAACCAATTAGGGAGCATTAATAATATGCAGTAACCTCTAGCAACCAGTAAGTGGTAATGATGTGCAGTAACCTTCAGCAACCAATCAGTGAACAGTAATGTTCTGCTCTAATCTCTCGCAAGCAATCAGTAAGCAATAATATATTGCAGTAACCTCTAGCAACCAATCAGTTTGTAGTAATAATGTCCAGTGACCTCTAGCAAACAATGGGTAAGCAGTAATTATGTGCAGTATCATCTAGCAACCAATCAGTGAGCAATAATAATGTGTGTAGTGGACAGTGTAGGAATCAGGTGGGTCAGTGTAGTGGTCAGTATAGGAATCAGGTAGGTCAGTGTAGTGGTCAGTATAGTAATCAGATAGGTCAGTTTAGTGGTCAGTGTAGGAATCAGGCAGGTCAGTATAGGAATCAGGTAGGTTAGTATAGTGGTCAGGTAGTTTGGTGTAGGAATCAGGTTGGTCAGTACTACTGTACTAGCGGAAGGGAATCAGAGAGCGCTATAACGCTATAAATCCGCGTGTTAGGGGGCGCAAATCTCTTGCCCTGCCCCGGCCGCTGACAACCCATGCTACGCAGGGCCGTTTGAAGAAATTTTGGGGCCCCAAGCAGATTGAGAATTAAGAGGGGGGGGTGCTACTGATTTTTTTTTGGAGAAGCGGGGGGGTGCTACACAATTTTTTTACTTTTTTTTTTTAATTCAGAAAAGGGGGGTGCTAACGTGGGACATCGACGCCGATCGCGAGAGGGGGCCGCCAATCGCGGGAGGGGGGCACCAATCGCGGGAGGGGGGCCGCCAATATCGTGGGAGGGGGGCTGCCAATCGTGGGAGGGGGGGCCGCAAATCGCGGGAGGGGGGGCCCCAAGCAGTTGCTTAGTTTGCCTGTCCTGTTCCGACGGCCCTGACGCTACGCCACTGACTGCACTGTCTGCTCTCACGCTGTAAAGTGCTGCGCAAACTGTTGGCGCTTTATAAATCCTAAATAATAATAATAATTAGAATAATTAGAAAAAAAAATTCATCAGCCACTTAAGCTGGCCATACATTATACAATTTTCTTGTTTTATTTCCTTTAGATTTACCTAAAACTATCTATGTAGTTCAATGGCCTGTCTAATTGCATACAAATATGTATGTATGTATGGCCAGCCTTAGGTCAAGCCATACAAGGTTCCAATCTCAGCAAGAACCGGTCGAGTTTCGACCCGTTAATGGGCAAGCTGAATGTACCAAGTTGATCGATCGATCAACCTGTGTACAACCAGCCTGTCGGATACTCTTGCGATTATCGCTATCGGCTGCTATAGCTGCTAGCAATAATTACTGTTTTATCCCCCCCCCCACCCCCACTTTGTCGGGAGAAGACAATTGCAGATTCCCCTGTCAACACTGCTTGTGTTGATTGGGGAATTGTGCAAATTTCTTTCCTGCAACCTGTGGTTGCAGGAAAGAAATTTTCACTGTGTATGGTCTGCCTTAAATGATCAAATAAAATAAATGAGTCCAACGCATAGCTCTTCCATGTAATTATCTGTAGTTCCCTAACACAGAGAAGTGTTGAGGTCCTCTTGTTCTATGCAGCTTTCTGAGTTAAAGATATAAGGGGGTTTTCACTTTCTGCCTATGAAATGGAAAAACTCTTACACTAAGTGCATTATAATGACCAGTAAGACTAGTGCTGTATGTAACCCTGCAAATCAGCTGCTTGCAATGAATCTCTGTGCAGGTCTGAGGTTACCAACATGGAAAAATCTTTACATCATATAAGCTACTAGTAGAAAACACCCTAAAGGAAACCCATGGTATACAAATTAACATTGTAATAGCAATACAAACAATAGTTATTTTTGGACAATTCAATATGAGTTTACTTGAAAAACCTTCTTTCATGTTGTGAGTTCTGCCTGTCTGCTTGCCTCTTTTCTGGATTCCCTGAATGCCTTGCATCTTCTCCTCTGCTGTTTACTTTTTATTTCTAAGGACTACATATCCCATGGTACCCTGAAGCCTGCAAGCTGTAATTCCTGTACTGACTCCACCTCCTGAAACTCTGCCTCTCATCACCTCTGTATTTCAGAAGACAAGCTTTGTGAAATGTGTGACACAATGGTGGGGCATTGTATATATACGTGACACGAAATTCATAATAGTAAATGTGTGGGGATCTTCATAAAGTAAGATACAAACTTCAATATCGATCAGATTAAAAGGAGGAGGCTACAAATAATTGAAATACACTGCAGAATGAATATGTGATTTTACATTTTGACCATAACTATGCTTTAAAAAAAGGCTAAAACTTCTTATTTTCTAGTTTAAATTGCTCTGTGATGGTTTTTTGCATTACCGTATTTATCACGCCCACCTCCACTGATTGTGAGAGGAGCGAGCGCCGCTGACATACAGAAAGCCGAGTGTACTTCGGCTAGTCTCGGATCCTCTCGCAGTTAAATCAGGGCAATGCTGAAAAGGCACTGGACAAGGCTGCAGATGGACACTGGGCAAGGCTGCAATGATGGACAAGGCTGCAGATGGACACTGGGCAAGGCTGCAATGATGGACAAGGCTGCAGATGGACACTGGGCAAGGCTGCAATGATGGACAAGGCTGCATATGGACACTGGGCAAGGCTGCAATGATGGAAAAGGCTGCAGATGGACACTGGGCAAGGCTGCAATGATGGACAAGGCTGCAGATGGACACTGGGCAAGGCTGCAATGATGGAAAAGGCTGCAGATGGACACTGGGCAAGGCTGCAATGATGGACAAGGCTGCAGATGGACACTGGGCAAGGCTGCAATGATGGACAAGGCTGCAGATGGACACTGGGCAAGGCTGCAATGATGGAAAAGGCTGCAGATGGACACTGGGCAAGGCTGCAATGATGGACAAGGCTGCAGATGGACACTGGGCAAGGCTGCAATGATGGAAAAGGCTGCAGATGGACACTGGGCAAGGCTGCAATGATGGATAAGGCTGCAGATGGACACTGGGCAAGGCTGCAATGATTGACAAGGCTGCAGATGGACACTGGGCAAGGCTGCAATGATGGAAAAGGCTGCAGATGGACACTGGGCAAGGCTGCAATGATGGACAAGGCTGCAGATGGACACTGGGCAAGGCTGCAATGATGGAAAAGGCTGCAGATGGACACTGGGCAAGGCTGCAATGATGGACAAGGCTGCAGATGGACACTGGGCAAGGCTGCAATGATGGACAAGGCTGCATATGGACACTGGGCAAGGCTGCAATGATGGAAAAGGCTGCAGATGGACACTGGGCAAGGCTGCAATGATGGACAAGGCTGCAGATGGACACTGGGCAAGGCTGCAATGATGGAAAAGGCTGCAGATGGACACTGGGCAAGGCTGCAATGATGGACAAGGCTGCAGATGGACACTGGGCAAGGCTGCAATGATGGACAATGCTGCAGATGGACACTGGGCAAGGCTGCAATGATGGACAAGGCTGCAGATGGACACTGGGCAAGGCTGCAATGATGGACTTTCCATCTATTAACTCTTCTGCCCTTGTTGTTTTAACTTTTGATAGTAAAACATTTTTTTTCTGCCAGTAAATACCTTATACAGCCCACTTAGTGTTTCTTGTCTGGTCATTAGCCTATGCTTATGACATCATGCACAGCGCTCTCTCTCACTCTCGTGAGAGTTTGCCAGTAAGGGAGGGGGGACGAGTCATAAAAGGGCCAATGAGAGCTGCAGGGCTTGAGGTGGGCCTCTGTGTGTCTGTGTAAATCCAGGAAGTGAACCGGCTTCAGATGCCAGCAGTTAAAATAATTGCAGCCAGACTTAATGGAGGGAGAATTCTGCACAGAATCACAGTATATATAAAGTAATATGCAAAGTGGTTGGAGGGAAGCTTCAGAATGGCAAAGATGTTTTTATTACAAATTATGTGAGCAGACTGCAGTTCTTCTTTAATGACAACTAGACTTTGTGTATGCAAATCATGAAGCATCATATGCAATGGTGAAACAGAAACATGAAGTCTGTGTGCATGTTCCTAAAACGATAAAGGTTTGACAGGCATCTTTACACCAGCCTATAACTGAATAGATCAATACAATCATCTGCTCATAGAAATGTAAGAAATGACAAAACACAAAGAAGCATATCTCTATACTAGCAGTCTCCAAAAATGTGAGCTTGGCTATTCCAAAGGCACATGTTTAGTTGTATGGACGAGTGGACAGACCAGTCCTGGTACTACTTATCTTGGTGAAATCAATAACAGTACAACAAAAGAGCTAATTCAACATCGCGATCGCTGAGACCGGGGTGTGAATCTAGATTAAAAAAAAAAGATAACAAGCATAATGAGTTGTTGCCCGTTTATACAAATCAGAATTATTGCTTAACCACTTAAGCCCCGGACCATTTTGTAGCTAAAGGACCAGGCCCCTTTTTGCGATTCGGCACTGCGTCGCTTTAACTGACAATTGCGCGGTCATGCGACGTGGCTCCCAAACAAAATTGGCGTCCTTTTTTCTCACCAATAGAGCTTTCTTTTGGTGGTATTTGATCACATCTGCGGTTTTTATTTTTTGCGCTATAAACAAAAATAGAGCGACAATTTTGAAGAAAATGCTATATTTTTTACTTTTTGCTATAATAAATATCCCCCAAAAAATCTATAAAAAAACTATTTTTTTCTCAGTTTAGGCCGATATATATTCTTCTACATATTTTTGGTAAAAAAAAATCGCAATAAGCGTTTATTGATTGGTTTGCACAAAAGTTATAGCGTCTACAAAATAGGGGATGGTTTTATGGCATTTTTATTAATATTTTTATTTTTTTACTAGTAATGGCGGCGATCAGTGATTTTTATCGTTACTGCGACATTATGGCGGACACATCGGACACTTTTGACACTATTTTGGAACCATTGTCATTTTTACAGCGATCAGTGCTATAAAAATGCACGATTACTGTGAAAATGACACTGGCAGTGAAGGGGTTAACCTGTAGGGGCGCTGAAGGCGTTAAGTGTGACCTAATGTGTGATTCTTACTGTGTGGGGGCGTGGCTTGGCGTGTGACGTCACTGATCATCGTTCCCTATGATCAGTGACAGTCTCACTAGGAAGCACCGGGAGAGGTTTGTTTACATTTACCTCTCCCCGTTCTTCAGCTCTGTGACCCGATCGCAGGACACCGGCGGCGATCGGGTCCGCGGGTCCCACGTGGCGTGGTCACGGAGCTCAGGACCGGGTTGCAAGCGCGCAGTGGCCTGGCCGACATCGAGTGTAGCGGGCGCCCGCCCACACGATCACGTGCACAGACCGACGTACGGGTATATATCCGCGGTGGGCGGTCGACAAGTAGTTAAAGGGGAAGCTTTACTAAAACTGTAGCGTGCAAAATCTGGTTCTGCATAGAACCCAATCAGCTTTCAGGTTTTATTGTCAAAGCTTAATTAAACAAGCTGAGGTTAGAAGCTGATTGGCTACCATGCACAGTTGCACCAGATTTTGCACTCTCCAGTTTTAGTAAATCTCCCCCTTTGTTACACCTAAACTGGCTTTTTTTTTGGGGGGGGGGGCTTTTGGAAATAGTAGGGAATTATAGAAACCCCTGTAATTTTACTTATTTATTTTTGCTTACTGTGTCCCCTCTGGGAGATTTCATTTCACTTCCTCTCCCAGAGGCATAGAAGATCTCTGTGAAGTTGTCACCAGAACCCATAGAAAAAAAATCCCCTGGCTTTCTGTTCTTTGTTAAAATGTTGAAATACTATTAGATTGTAAGCTCTTAGGAGAAGGGCCTTCATAAAGCCCCGTACACACAGGCAGAATGTCGGGAGACATTAGCCAGTACAAAAATATACCAGCCGACATTCTGCCCGTGTGTATGTCGGTTTGTTCTGCAGAGGCCGGCCAAACTTCTGTTGGACGTGCATGCTGGAAAACCAGCAGCTGACCGACTCCTGAAAAAAAACTGTAGTGTGTACCCGGCTTTACCCTCTAGTATTGAATTGTATTGTTGCTGTTTCCCTTATGGTTAACACAGCTTGCCTACCGCCGGCCGTCATATGATGGCTGGACGGTGCAACTCTCGATCTGGGCGGGCGTCATATGAAGTCCTCGCCTTCCCGGCACACTAGGGGGCGCGCGCGTGCTCCCGCCGCGTCACTGGGGACCCGATTCGCGTGCCCAGCGGCCGCAATGTCGGCTGGGCACCCACGATTGCCCATGAACACAGCAGGACCGTGGATCTGTGTGTGTAAAGACACAGATCCACATCCTGTCAGAGGAGAGGAGACCGATGGTATGTTCCTTGTACAGAGGAACACCGATCGGTCTCCTCCCCTTGTGAGTCCCCTCCCCCTACAGTTAGAATCACTCCCTAGGGAACATATTTAACCCCTTGACCGCCCCCTAGTGTTAACCCCTTTCCTGCCAGTCACATTTATACAGTAACCAATGCATTTTTATCGCACGGATCGCTGTATAAATGTGAATGGTCCCAAAATAGTGTCAAAAGTGTCCGATATGTCAGCCGCAATATCGTAGTCACGATAAAAATCGCAGATCGCCGCCATTACTAGTAAAAAAACAATAATAATAAAAATGCTATAAATCTATCCCCTATTTTGTAGACGCTATAACTTTTGCGCAAACCAATCAATATACGCTTATTGTGATTTTTTTTTACCAAAAATATGTAGAAGAATACGTATCGGCCTAAACTGAGGAAAAAAATCTGTTTTTTTTTAAAAAAATTGGGATATTTATTATAGCAAAAAGTAAAAAATAGTGTGTTTTTTTCAAACTTGTCGCTCTTCTTTTGTTTATAGCGCAAAAAAATTTAAAACGCAGAGGTGATCAAAAATCACCAAAAGAAAGCTCTATTTGTGGGGGGGGGAAAAAAACCAAATTTTTTTTATTTGGGTACAGTGTTGCATGACCGCGCAATTGTCATTCAAAGTGTGACAGCGCTGAAAGCTGAAAAATGGCTTGGGCAGGAAGGGGGTGAAAGTGCCCTGTATTGAGGTGGTTAAAGGAGTTGTAAAGTCTAAACGTTTTTTACCTTAACAACTTCCCGCCCGGCCTATAGCAGAATGACGGCCGGGGCGGTAGTTCAGTTATCCTGACTGGGCATCATATGGCGCCCAGCAGTATAACAGCCGCCGCGCGCCCGTGGGGGGCGCGCATCGCAGTGATCGGTGGTGTGGCGTGTCAGTCTGACACACCGCTACTCCACTCTCGGTAAAGGGCCTCCTTCCGGCTGAACAGAAACCGGAAGTGAGTCCTGAGACACCCTGGCCAATGGAAGCTTCACACTGCTGTGATGCGAGACACCTCATTTAATTTGTGCAGGAATCGCAGCACATTCCTGTGAGAATTACATACAGTGCATCCGGCGTGCGATTTGAGCCATGGATTTGTATGGCTAAAATTGCACCACCTTCGCACCAAACCGGTGCAGAACCCTTTTTTTTTTTGTTCGCACCAGAATCGGACCACACCCATGCGATCCGATTCTGCAAATCGTGCTGCGTTTTGCAAACCGATTGCAGGGTTTCGTACACTCCACAATCAGTTTGCATAGACGGGTTTGCGATTTACATGCAGTGCCGAATCCACTGTAAATTCGCACCGCATCTAGTGTGAACCCAGGCTCAGTTGTTAGCTGAAAGCTGGATAGGCTTCCCTGAAGTGATGAGTTTGATGAAGTGGACAGAATAGGAGATTGTGGTAGAGAGTTCCAGAGGATGGGAGCAGCTCTGGTGAAGTCTTGGAGATGAGCTTAATAATAATAATATTATTAATCATTCAAATCACTTTTTTACTAGGTGTGAGTGGTCACCAGGACCAGAATGTGAGTTATAGGCACCAATAGAAAAAAAACTGTCAGGGGTTTTACCCTTCCACGTTCTAAAATAAATAAATAAATTAAAAAAAGGTTCTAACCTTTCTATGCGCATTTTTCAGTATTTAGCCCTGTTAGGTGAACAATGGTAAATAGAGAAAGAAGATCATTTCTACAAATAAGGCGCTAAGGGGAAGCCTGATAACCGTCCAGACTAGCAATCCACTCCTATCCTACTGGGACAGACACAACAAACAGTTGTCATCCTAGAATCTCTATAGTATAGAGCTGAGGCTTGGGATGCTCCTGGACTTTGACTAGAAGCTGTAATAAGGAGGGGATAACAAGTAGCTGGTAGAACGGGCCAATATTTAACTAGGATGCTTGGTGATCAGATCTTTCTTTGTTTGCTTGCAAATTAATCAGGCAGCGCACAGTCGGCGCCAGTGTAGATTTATCGCACTCGGGAGGGTGAGTGAGGGCGGCCACAGGACACAAAGCCACTTCGCACCTTCCTGCTTTTGATCCTAGATTATTACAGCCTCCTTACACAATACTAGACTCCAGGGAGCTGAGTATGGGAGGTCACTCATTAGGGAGGCCAGACTCAGGACCCAGCCCATAGGCACAATGGGGACGACTGGTGTCTGAGCATAGGACACTGGCACTACAGCACTCGGGTGGCCCTTGGATCATTAATAATGCATATGGGCAGGCTACGAGCAAATATGTCATTGGATTTATAGAGCATACAGCCATGCATGCTTCATAGGCACAGACATATGCTGTACATGGCTGGATGAGAGAGAGAGAGAAGAGAGAGAGAAGAGAGGGAGGGAGAGAGAGAGGAGAGAGAGGGAGAAGAGAGGGAGGGAGAGAGAGAGAGGGGAGAGAGGGAGAAGAGAGGGAGAGAGAGAGAGAGAGGGGAGAGAGAAGAGAGAGAGGGGGAGAGGGAGAGAGAGAGGAGAGAGAGGGAGAAGAGAGGGAGGGAGAGAGAGAGAGGGGGGAGAGAGAGGGGGAGAGAGAGGAGAGAGAGGGGGAGCGAGAAGAGAGAGAGAGAAGAGAGAGAGAGAGGAGAGAGAGAAGAGAGAGGGGGAGAGGAGAGAGAGAGAAGAGAGAGAGAGGAGAGAGAGAGGAGAGAGGGAGGGAGAGAGAGAGAGGGGAGAGAGAAGAGAGAGAGGGGAGAGGGAGAGAGAGAGGAGAGAGAGAGGGGGAGCGAGAAGAGAGAGAGAGAGGGGGAGAGAGAAGAGAGAGAGAGGAGAGAGAGAAGAGAGAGGGGGAGAGGAGAGAGAGAGAAGAGAGAGAGAGGAGAGAGAGAGGAGAGAGAGGGCAAAGAGAGAGAGAGAGAGGGGAGAGAGAGGAGAGAGAGAGAGAGGAGAGAGAGAGTATACAGCTATAGGGATAAGTAGATATTTTATACATGGAATAGAGATAGATAGATAGATAGATAGATAGATAGATAGATAGATAGATAGATAGATAATGCACAGGTGGATATATAGATAGATAGATAGATAGATAGATCTAGGGAAATTGATTTGGAGATAGATATGGTGATAGATGGATATATAGATAAATAGATAGATAGATAGATAGATAGATAGATAGATAGATAGATAGGTAGTGTACAGAGAAAGAGAGTGTGTGTGTGTGAGAGAGAGAGTATACAGCTATAGGGATAAGTAGATATTTTATACATGGAATAGAGATAGATAGATAGATAATGCACAGGTGGATATATAGATAGATAGCTAGATAGATAGATAGATCTAGGGAAATTGATTTGGAGATAGATATGGTGATAGATGGATAGATAGATAAATAGATAGATAGGTAGTGTACAGAGAAAGAGAGTGTGTGTGTGTGAGAGAGAGAGAATACAGCTATAGGGATAAGTAGATATTTTATACATGGAATAGAGGAAGATTGATAGATATAGATAGATAGATAATGCACAGGTGGATAGATAGATAGATAGATAGATAGATAGATAGATAGATAGATAGATAGATAGATAGATATAGATAGATAGATAGATAGATAGATAGATAGATAGATAGATAGAGCTAGGGAAATTGATTTGGAGATAGATATGGTGATAGATGGATAGATAGATAAATAGATAGATAGATAGGTAGTGTACAAGATAGGTAGTGTACAGAGAAAGAGAGTGTGTGTGTGTGAGAGAGAGAGAATACAGCTATAGGGATAAGTAGATATTTTATACATGGAATAGAGGAAGATTGATAGATATAGATAGATAGATAATGCACAGGTAGATAGATAGATAGATAGATAGATAGATAGATAGATAGAGCTAGGGAAATAGATTTGGAGATAGATATGGTGATAGATGGATAGATAGATAAATAGATAGCTAGGTAGTGTACAGAGAAAGAGAATGTGTGTGAGAGAGAGAGAGAATATATGCATCTGACCAATAGACACAGCATCTTGTAAATCCAAACCAAATAATATATTATTATTATTCAGGATTTATATAGCTGGGGGTAAGACAATACAGTTTACAATACAAATCAATACAGGAGGAATCAGATCCTTGGTACCGAGTCCATTCATTCCTGCGGGGTGCTCCTAAACTTATTCTGTTAGGTTATCTTCTTTATCTCCTATTACATTGGGCTTCAGTTAATTATCTACATAGTATTTAATTTTCCAGATTGGCACAGCTCTGTACACGGTTGCTTCTACAAGAGGTTTGTGTTCTGCCTGAAGAAGCAGCTCAATGTTATCCTATGTGTTCATGCACATTAGGACAATTTAGAGGCATATGTTGAGCTCAATGTAATTAGAGGCAGGATAAAAGAAACCTTCTGGTTTGCTTTTCTGATTGGAGTTTACTGGCAGGAAAAAAAAGTAAAACTCTTCTAAACGCATCTAAACTTTGTACAAAAAAATTGCTCAGTACACACTGGGCTTAAAAAAAAAACGTCTGTTCTCTTGGGTGTAAAAAAAAAAAAAAAAAAAAACGCTCATATAGAGCATTTTTTTGTACAAGATGAGTTTAGGGGAGTTTACATTTTTTTTTCTCAGTGGGCTCCAATCAGAAACTCAAACCAAGGGTTTTTTGAGTTTATACCTCTTAACATCCTAATGTGTATGGACACAGGATAACATTAAGTTTCTGAGCGTTTTTTACTCCCAAGAGAACAGACTTTTTTTTTTTTTTTTTAAAGCCCAGTATGCATATAGCCTACTAAAACTGAAGAGTGTAAAATCTAATGCAGCTCTGCCTAGAAACCTAATTGAACAAGCTGCAGTTAAAAGCTGATTGGCTAGCTGCACCAGAATTTGCACTCTCCAGTTTTAGTAAATCAACCCCCACTGTTGTTTGTTATTATGTGTCTGAAACTTTGTTAAACCAACCTGGCTAGAATTGGATCTGTGTTCTAAATACCATCAATAAATAACTTCATTCATTAAATAAAATAAATAAATATCTTCCTCCAAAACAAAAAACAAAACTTAGAGACCCTTTCAGATCCCTCCTCTATGTCATTGAAAAGGGTCCCTGTCCCTTGTCCTCCCCCTAGCCCCCTCCTCCCCTGTACAAACCCCATCAGGTTGTGTGTTTATTCCTGCTGTGCACATTGAGGGTGCAGTAAAAAAAAAAAGTGTCAGGTTTGGCCCGGGCAACTGTCCTCTGCTGTCCTCTGCTTGTGTTATTCTTTGCGGCCAGAAGAGGTGAAAATTAGAGCCAATTAAGTGACACACGTAGCTAAAGGCTACAGACCTCAAATCAATTGTAACCACAAGGATTTAACTGGGGTTCCTCTGGGAAAACTAGTGCATCAGAAACATCCTATACCTTTTTTTTTTTTTTTTACAGGAGATATATTATTAGTCATTTTCACAGCCCTTGTGATTGTGTGTGTGTGTATGTATATATATATATATATATATATATATATATATATACATATATATATATATAGTGTGTGTAGGTCATAGGAAATACATACATGAATATATATAGAGAGAGACACACACACATATGTATATTATAATGTGTTTTATAATAAATGGAGACACACACAAAATTATATGAAGACATGAGAGAATGTGAGAGATAAAACAAGGGGGTTACAGCACAGAGAGCCCCATAATTGCTCAATTTAACAATAATCCAGCAACTTCAGGCATCCCTGCCCCTTTTTAATACTGATCTGCACTATGCTTAGATATTTCTGCGTCCAGGTCCCAAATAGTTTCCATATATACAACCCATGACATGCTAAAGTGTTTGCCAAATAGCTTCCATATATATATGCAACGCATGAGATACTAAAGAGTTTGCTATGAATGAGCAAGAGCTAACATGTGGCTACGTCTCTTTAGTATCTCATGTGCTGTATATATATGGAAGCCATTTAGGACATGTCTTCATTTCTACTGCATGGTGCAAGATCGGTAATTAATAGGGCTGGGGTGCCTGAAGTTATGGATACATTCTCTGTGCTGTAACCTCCCTTGCATTTTGTCTATTTTTGGTATTTTTGGGACACACCTAGTTGTGTGCATAGAAAATAACTAATTATAACCCACAATACGTTACATACATATACTGTGGGTGCTTAAGGTCATAGGAAATAATCTATCTATCTATCTATCTGCCTACCTATCTATTTATCTATCTATCTCTTTCTATCTTTATTATATATATATATATATATATATATATATATATATATATATATACATTTCTGTGTTTGTAGGTTATAGGAAATACTATACACACTATACTGTGTGTGTATATATATATACATACATATATATATATATATATATATATGTATATATGTGTATATATATATGTGTATATATATATATATATATATATATATGTATGTATATATATATATATATATATTTATATATATTATACAGGATAGATAGATATAGATCTATGTGTAGGTCCTAGGAAATGGAGCAGTAGTCTGGCAAGCTCCATATGCTCCTTAAAGGATGCAGGCTGGCCTTGCTCCCTCTCCTTGCAGACTGAGCCCCCTTCCCTTCCCTCCCCTCCCTCCCCTCCCATACAATATATCCTGGTGAATGAGAGGGATCCGAGACTCTGGCCACTAAACAGACTTGACCAGGCTGGCGCCGAATGCTCTTAAGTATGTGAGTCAAAAATGTAATGTTGGGAGAGCTAATCACTTCAGATGTTCCGCTCCTATCTCACTGCATTTAGCTCACAATGCTGCTCCTTTTCTTCCCTCACTACAATCTGCTCTCCCATCTAGCATTTTAACCCTTTCTGCTGTATAGGAAAACCCATTTTAACCCCTTCTGCTGTATAGGAAGACCCATTTTAACCCCTTCTGTTCTATAGGAAAACCCATTTAACCCCTTCTGCTGTATAGGAAGACCCATTTTAACCCCTTCTGTTCTATAGGAAAACCCATTTAACCCCTTCTGCTGTATAGGAAGACCCATTTTAACCCCTTCTGTTCTATAGGAAAACCCATTTAACCCCTTCTGCTGTATAGGAAGACCCATTTTGACTCCTTCTTCTGTACAATAAGACCCATTTTAACCCCTTCTGCTGTATAGGAAAACCCATTTTAACCCCTTCTGCTGTATAGGAAGACCCATTTTAACCCCTTCTGCTGTATAGGAAAACCAAGACCCATTTTGACCCCTTCTTCTGTACAATAAGACCCATTTTAACCCCTTCTGCTGTATAGGAAGACTCATTTTGACCCCTTCTTCTGTACAATAAGACCCATTTTAACCCCTTCTGCTGTAGAATAAGACCAATTTGAACCCCGTCTGTTGTATAGGAAGCCCCATTTAACCCCTTCATGCCTAGCTGTCACGGTGATAGTAGTAGATAAATGTAGGAGTGTGTGCAGGGCCATCTATATCCTGATCAGTGGATGTACAGTAAATGTTTGGCTTTATCATAGCATAGCATGAGACAAAATAAAAATCAATACTCGTGTGACAGCTAATCACCAAGAGTGGACTAGATAATACAGTTGTATGATAGGAGGCATTAGTGGCTGAATTCCCAGCAGAGTTAACCCTTCCTTGCCCCCCCCCCAGGGGAACAAGCAGCAGAGCCAGCCAGAGACTGGACATTTCACGGTTTGTCTTACAAATGACGTCTTGATTACTGGACAGATAGGGCTGGGGTGAGGAAAGGCTACAGGGCCGGCAATCTGTCCAAGTGATCCCAGGGTGAGATATCACACAGAATTAGGAACACTGCTGTCTCGGAGATTACAAGTCTTATCCCTACAAATACACTTTCACCAGTCCTGCTGGGAGGAGGAGGAGGGGAGGACAACCAGTTTATGGACTTTTACCATTAAAAATGCAGATCATTGTGGAATGTTAGAAGACAGACTAAAAGTACAGTAAATCTATGTCCTTAAACTTATAAAACTATATATGTGCACATTTGTGATTCGGGGCGTACTCTATACTATAAGGCTGGCCATACATTATACAATTGTCTTATTCAGTTTCCTTTAACTATGTAGTGTAAGGACCTGCCTGATTGCATACATATTGCAACTGTTTAGGTTTGACCTGATATTATATGGTTTTGGTAAATCTAAAGGAGAATTGTACAAGAAAATTGTATAATGTATGGCCAGCCTAAAGATAGATAGATAGATAGATAGATAGATAGATAGATAGATAGATAGATAGATAGATGTTATATAGCTATGAAGATAGATTGTTAAATTTTTTAATATACAGGGAGATAGATAGATAGATAGATAGATAGATAGATAGATAGATAGATAGATAGATAGAAAGATAGATAGATAATTTACAGAGAAAGAAAAAGAGAGGGATAGACAGACAGATAGATAGATAGATAGATAGATAGATAGATAGATAGATAGATAGATAGATAGATAGATAGATAGATAGATAGATAATAAATATGCATACTACACAATAATAGATATTTAATATACATGGATAGAGATAGATAGATAGATAGATAGATAGATAGATAGATAGATACATACATACATACATAGATACATAGATAGATAAATAGATAATAAATATGCATACTACACAATAATAGATATTTAATATACATGGATAGAGATAGATAGATAGATAGATAGATAGATAGATAGATAGATAGATAGATAGATACATAGATACATAGATAGATAAATAGATAATAAATATGCATACTACACAATAATAGATATTTAATATACATGGATAGAGATAGATAGATAGATAGATAGATAGATAGATAGATAGATAGATACATAGATAGATAAATAGTGTCCTCATGCAGGTATATAGCAATGCAAGGGTAGCTAAATACATACAAAGATATCGATATAGATAATTTGCAGAGAGAGAGAGAGACAGAGAGAGAAAGAGCAAAAAAATATACAACTCTATGCAGAGATAGATAGATAGATAATTTACAGAGAGAGGGGTGGAGATAGAGGGGGTGGAGATAGAGAGGAAGAGAGAGAGAGAGAATAAATACACAGCTATAGGGATAAGTAGATATTTTATATACAGGAATAGAGGTAGATGGATAGATAGATAGATAGATAGATAGATAGATAGATAGATAGATAGAGCGAGAGAGAGGGGAGAGGGAGAGCAAGAGAGGGGGGGGAGAGAGAGAGAGGGAGAGAGAGAGAGAAAATAATTATACAGCTATAGGGATAAATATTTTATGAACAGGGATATAGATAAATAGATAGATAGATAGATAGATAGATAGATAGATAGATAGATAGATAGATAGATAGATAGATAGATAAATAGATAAATAGACAGACACATACATAAATACATGCATGCATACATAACTATGCACCTAGAAGCATATTTTAAGTCACTTCTGTGTAGGTGAAGTCCTACAAATGATCTGATAGTGTCATGCGCTCAATACAAAATTCTATCACACCGGGGTAAGTGTCTTTATTGTAGAAAATGACTGTTCTTTTCAGCGATAGAAAGGTGTCAATTGTGAGGTGTCTCCAGTGTTTGTGTGTGTGTGGTCGAAAGACCTGTATGTGTATAGTAGAGAGATGTGATGGTGTGGTGTCAGATCTGGCAGTGGTGTATGTTTATAATAGAGAGATGTGATGGTGTGGTGTGGAATCTGGCAGTGGTGTATGTGTATGGTAGAGAGATGTGATGGTGTGGTGTGGGATCTGGCCGTGGTGTATGTGTAAAGTAGAGAGATGTGATGGTGTGGTGTGGGATCTGACTGTGGTGTATGTGTATGCTAGAGAGATGTGATGGTGTGGTGTGGAATCTGGCAGTGGTGTATGTGTATGGTAGAGAGATGTGATGGTGTGGTGTGGGATCTGGCCGTGGTGTATGTGTAAAGTAGAGAGATGTGATGGTGTGCTGTGGGATCTGACTGTGGTGTATGTGTATGGTAGAGAGATGTGATGGTGTGGGATCTGGAGGTGGTGTATGTGTAAAGTAGAGAGATGTGATGGTGTGGTGTGGGATCTGACTGTGGTGTATGTGTATGGTAGAGAGATGTGATGGTGTGGTGTGGGATCTGGCCGTGGTGTATGTGTAAAGTAGAGAGATGTGATGGTGTGGTGTGGGATCTGGCCGTGGTGTATGTGTATGGTATAGAGATGTGATGGTGTGGTGTCAGATCTGGCAGTGGCGTATGTTTATAGTAGAGAGATGTGATGGTGTGGTGTGTGATCTGGCAGTAGTCAGGGTTAGTGCAAGGATTTTTGACACCCTAGGCGAAACCTTATTTTGCCGCCCCCTTGGCTCCACCCCTGACTCCACCCCCTTTGCCATGTCCATGTATACCCCACCTTTTTAACGAAGCGCCCATCAATGCAGCCTACCAGCACCCATCAATGTAGCCTACCAGCGCCCATCAATGGAGCCTACCAGCACCCATCAATGCAGCCTACCAGCACCCATCAATGCAGTCTACCAGCACCCATCAATGCAGCCTACCAGCGCCCATCAAATGCAGCTTTACCAGCGCCCATCAAATGCAGCCTCACCAGCGCCTATCAAATGCAGCCTCACCAGCGGCTGCAATATTGCTTGCTTCCATTCATTCAGGAGTCGGGACACAGATACAGATCTCCGCCACCTCTGCTTTTCTGACACTATGTGCGAATGGAGCGGCGGCTGCCTGCTGATGCTGAGACTTAGTAGCTTGCTGCAGAGAGAAGAGAGTAGGAACACCAGTGGTCGGGCGCCCTAGGAAGCAGGGCGCCCTAGGTGGCTGGCTAGAGGTAGCACCGACCCTGGCGTATGTGTATGGTAGAGAGATGTGATGGTGTGGTGTGGGATCTGGCAGTGGTGTATGTGTATAGTAGAGAGATGTGATGGTGTGGTGGTGGATCTGGCAGTAGTGTATGTGTATGGTAGAGATGTGATAGTGTGGTGTGAGATCTTGCAGTGGTGTATGTGTATGGTAGAGTGATGTGATGGTGTGGTGTGGGATCTGACAGTGGTGTATGTGTATGGTAGAGAGATGTGATGGTGTGGTGTCGGATCTGGCAGTAGTGTATGTGTATGGTAGAGATGTGATAGTGTGGTGTGGGATCTGGCAGTGGTGTATGTGTATGGTAGAGAGATGTGATGGTGTGGTGTCGGATCTGGCAGTAGTGTATGTGTATGGTAGAGATGTGATAGTGTGGTGTGGGATCTGGCAGTGGTGTATGTGTATGGTAGAGATGTGATAGTGTGGTGTGGGATCTGGCAGAATTGTATGTGTATGGTAGAGATGTGATAGTGTGGTGTGGGATCTGGCAGTGGTGTATGTGTATGGTAGAGAGATGTGAAAGTATGGTGTGTGATCTGGCAATGGTGTATGTGTATGGTAGAGAGATGTTATGGTGTGGTGTCATATCTGGCAGTGGTGTATGTGTATAGTAGAGAGATGTGATGGTGTGGTGTCGGATCTGGCAGTAGTGTATGTGTATGGTAGAGAGATGTGATAGTGTGGCGTGGGATCTGGCAGTGGTGTAAGTGTATGGTAGAGAGATGTGATGGCGTGGTGTCGGATCTGGCAGTAGTGTATGTGTATGGTAGAGATGTGATAGTGTGGTGTGGGATCTGGCAGTGGTGTATGTGTATGGTAGAGAGATGTGATGGTGTGGTGTCGGATCTGGCAGTAGTGTATGTGTATGGTAGAGATGTGATAGTGTGGTGTGGGATCTGGCAGTGGTGTATGTGTATGGTAGAGAGATGTGACGGCGTGGTTTTGGATCTAGCAGTGGTGTATGTGTATAGTAGAGAGATGTATTGGTGTGGTGTCGGATCTGGCAGTGGTGTATGTGTATTGTAGAGATATGTATTAGTGTGGTGTCGGATCTTTCACTGGTGTATGTGTATGGTAGAGAGATGTGATGGTGAGGTGTCGGATCTAGCAGTGGTGTATGTGTATGGTAGAGAGATGTGATGGTGTGGTGTCGGATCTGGCAATGGTGTACGTGTATAGTAGAGAGACGTATTAGTGTGGTGTCGGATCTGGCAGTGGTGTACATGTATAGTAGAGAGATGTCTTAGTATGGTGTCGGACCTGGCAGTGGTGTATGTGTATAGTAGAGAGATGTATTAGTATGGTGTCGGATCTGGCAATGGTGTACGTGTATAGTAGAGAGACGTATTAGTGTGGTGTCGGATCTGGCAGTGGTGTACATGTATAGTAGAGAGATGTCTTAGTATGGTGTCGGACCTGGCAGTGGTGTATGTGTATAGTAGAGAGATGTATTAGTATGGTGTCGGATCTGGCAATGGTGTACGTGTATAGTAGAGAGACGTATTAGTGTGGTGTCGGATCTGGCAGTGGTGTACATGTATAGTAGAGAGATGTCTTAAGCCCTGTACACATGGTCGGACTTCCATCGGACTTTTCCGTGTTTTTTTGTCCGAACGGAGTTGGTCGGGAACACCCATAGCATACACACCACAGGACTTTTCTGCAAACTTTCTTAAAACTTCTTACACCATCACTTGTTTTTTCTGCTCTTTTCTGATCTTTACTGCCACCCTTTGGTCAACTTCTGCTATTGTTGGTTGATTTTAACATTGGTTGTTTTGTCCATCGGACTAAAGTCCGATGGTTTTCTGTACACACGGCAGGACTTTGCTCCATAGGACTTTTGTTGGGCAAAAGTTTGTCCGTACGCAGACCCAACTTTTGTCCGATGAAAACAAAACCAAACGAAAAAAAGTTTGTCCGATGGAGCGTACACACGGTCGGATTGTTGGTCCAACTTGCTTAAAACTAAGTTTGTTGGGCAAAAGTCCGACCGTGTGTACGGGGCTTTAGTGTGGTGTCGGATCTGGCAATGGTGTACGTGTATAGTAGAGAGATGTCTTAGTGTGGTGTCGGATCTGGCAATGGTGTCAGTGGTGTACGTGTATAGTAGAGAGATATATTAGTGTGGTGTCGGATCTGGCAGTGGTGTAAGTGTATAGTAGAGAGATGTATTAGTGTGGTGTCGGATCTGGCAGTGGTGTACATGTATAGTAGAGAGATGTCTTAGTGTGGTGTCGGATCTGGCAGTGGTGTACGTGTATAGTAGAGAGATGTCTTAGTGTGGTGTCGGATCTGGCAATGGTGTCAGTGGTGTACGTGTATAGTAGAGAGATATATTAGTGTGGTGTCGGATCTGGCAGTGGTGTAAGTGTATAGTAGAGAGATGTATAAGTGTGGTGTCGGATCTGGCAGTGGTGTACATGTATAGTAGAGAGATGTCTTAGTGTGGTGTCGGATCTGGCAGTGGTGTACGTGTATAGTAGAGAGATGTCTTAGTGTGGTGTCGGATCTGGCAATGGTGTCAGTGGTGTACGTGTATAGTAGAGAGATATATTAGTGTGGTGTCGGACCTGGCAGTGGTGTAAGTGTATAGTAGAGAGATGTATTAGTGTGGTGTTGGATCTGGCAGTGGTGTACATGTATAGTAGAGAGATGTAGTTGTGTGGTGTCGGATCTGGCAGTGGTGTACATGTATAGTAGAGAGATGTAATGATGTGGTGTCGGATCTGGCAGTGGTGTATGTGTATAGTAGAGAGATGTATTAGTATGGTGTCGGATCTGGCAGTGGTGTACATGTATAGTAGAGAGATGTATTAGTGTGGTGTCGGATCTGGCAGTGGTGTACATGTATAGTAGAGAGATGTCTTAGTGTGGTGTCGGATCTGGCAGTGGTGTACATGTATAGTAGAGAGATGTATTAGTGTGGTGTCGGATCTGGCAGTGGTGTACATGTATAGTAGAGAGATGTAATGATGTGGTGTCGGATCTGGCAGTGGTGTATGTGTATAGTAGAGAGAGGTATTAGTATGGTGTCGGATCTGGCAGTGGTGTATGTGTATAGTAGAGAGATGTATTAGTGTGGTGTCGGATCTGGCAGTGGTGTACATGTATAGTAGAGAGATGTATTAGTGTGGTGTCGGATCTGGCAGTGGTGTATGTGTATAGTAGAGAGATGTCTTAGTATGGTGTCGGATCCGGCAATGGTGTATGTGTATAGTAGAGAGATGTCTTAGTATGGTGTCGGATCTGGCAGTGGTGTATGTGTATAGTAGAGAGACGTATTAGTATGGTGTCGGATCTGGCAGTGGTGTACATGTATAGTAGAGAGATGTATTAGTATGGTGTCGGATCTGGCAGTGGTGTATGTGTATAGTAGAGAGATGTATTAGTATGGTGTCGGATCTGGCAGTGGTGTATGTGTATAGTAGAGAGATGTATTAGTGTGGTGTCGGATCTGGCAGTGGTGTATGTGTATAGTAGAGAGATGTCTTAGTATGGTGTCGGATCTGGCAGTGGTGTATGTGTATAGTGGAGAGATGTCTTAGTATGGTGTCGGATCTGGCAGTGGTGTACATGTATAGTAGAGAGACGTAATAGTATGGTGTCGGATCTGGCAGTGGTGTACATGTATAGTAGAGAGATGTATTAGTATGGTGTCGGATCTGGCAGTGGTGTACATGTATAGTAGAGAGATGTATTAGTGTGGTGTTGGATCTGGCAGTGGTGTATGTGTATAGTAGAGAGATGTAATGATGTGGTGTCGGATCTGGCAGTGGTGTACATGTATAGTAGAGAGACGTAATAGTATGGTGTCGGATCTGGCAGTGGTGTATGTGTATAGTAGAGAGATGTCTTAGTATGGTGTCGGATCTGGCAGTGGTGTACATGTATAGTAGAGAGATGTATTAGTGTGGTGTCGGATCTGGCAGTGGTGTACATGTATAGTAGAGAGATGTATTAGTGTGGTGTTGGATCTGGCAGTGGTGTACATGTATAGTAGAGAGATGTATTAGTGTGGTGTTGGATCTGGCAGTGGTGTATGTGTATAGTAGAGAGATGTAATGATGTGGTGTCGGATCTGGCAGTGGTGTATGTGTATAGTAGAGAGATGTATTAGTATGGTGTCGGATCTGGCAGTGGTGTACATGTATAGTAGAGAGATGTATTAGTGTGGTGTCGGATCTGGCAGTGGTGTACATGTATAGTAGAGAGATGTATTAGTGTGGTGTTGGATCTGGCAGTGGTGTATGTGTATAGTAGAGAGATGTAATGATGTGGTGTCGGATCTGGCAGTGGTGTACATGTATAGTAGAGAGACGTAATAGTATGGTGTCGGATCTGGCAGTGGTGTACATGTATAGTAGAGAGATGTATTAGTGTGGTGTCGGATCTGGCAGTGGTGTACATGTATAGTAGAGAGATGTATTAGTGTGGTGTTGGATCTGGCAGTGGTGTACATGTATAGTAGAGAGATGTAGTTGTGTGGTGTCGGATCTGGCAGTGGTGTACATGTATAGTAGAGAGATGTAATGATGTGGTGTCGGATCTGGCAGTGGTGTATGTGTATAGTAGAGAGATGTATTAGTATGGTGTCGGATCTGGCAGTGGTGTACATGTATAGTAGAGAGATGTATTAGTGTGGTGTCGGATCTGGCAGTGGTGTACATGTATAGTAGAGAGATGTCTTAGTGTGGTGTCGGATCTGGCAGTGGTGTACATGTATAGTAGAGAGATGTATTAGTGTGGTGTTGGATCTGGCAGTGGTGTACATGTATAGTAGAGAGATGTCTTAGTGTGGTGTCGGATCTGGCAGTGGTGTACATGTATAGTAGAGAGATGTAATGATGTGGTGTCGGATCTGGCAGTGGTGTATGTGTATAGTAGAGAGAGGTATTAGTATGGTGTCGGATCTGGCAGTGGTGTATGTGTATAGTAGAGAGATGTATTAGTGTGGTGTCGGATCTGGCAGTGGTGTACATGTATAGTAGAGAGATGTATTAGTGTGGTGTCGGATCTGGCAGTGGTGTATGTGTATAGTAGAGAGATGTCTTAGTATGGTGTCGGATCCGGCAATGGTGTATGTGTATAGTAGAGAGATGTCTTAGTATGGTGTCGGATCTGGCAGTGGTGTATGTGTATAGTAGAGAGACGTATTAGTATGGTGTCGGATCTGGCAGTGGTGTACATGTATAGTAGAAAGATATATTAGTATGGTGTCGGATCTGGCAGTGGTGTATGTGTATAGTAGAGAGATGTATTAGTATGGTGTCGGATCTGGCAGTGGTGTATGTGTATAGTAGAGAGATGTATTAGTGTGCTGTCGGATCTGGCAGTGGTGTATGTGTATAGTAGAGAGATGTCTTAGTATGGTGTCAGATCTGGCAGTGGTGTATGTGTATAGTGGAGAGATGTCTTAGTATGGTGTCGGATCTGGCAGTGGTGTACATGTATAGTAGAGAGACGTAATAGTATGGTGTCGGATCTGGCAGTGGTGTACATGTATAGTAGAGAGATGTATTAGTATGGTGTCGGATCTGGCAGTGGTGTACATGTATAGTAGAGAGATGTATTAGTGTGGTGTCGGATCTGGCAGTGGTGTACATGTATAGTAGAGAGATGTATTAGTGTGGTGTTGGATCTGGCAGTGGTGTATGTGTATAGTAGAGAGATGTAATGATGTGGTGTCGGATCTGGCAGTGGTGTACTTGTATAGTAAGTAGAGAGATGTATTAGTGTGGTGTCGGATCTGGCAATGGTGTACGTGTATAGTAGAGAGATGTCTTAGTGTGGTGTCGGATCTGGCAGTGGTGTACGTGTATAGTAAGTAGAGAGATGTATTAGTATGGTGTCGGATCTGGCAATGGTGTACGTGTATAGTAGAGAGATGTATTAGTGTGGTGTCGGATCTGGCAGTGGTGTACATGTATAGTAGAGAGATGTCTTAGTGTGGTGTCGGATCTGGCAGTGGTGTACGTGTATAGTAAGTAGAGAGATGTATTAGTATGGTGTCGGATCTGGCAATGGTGTACATGTATAGTAGAGAGATGTCTTAGTGTGGTGTCGGATCTGGCAGTGGTGTACATGTATAGTAAGTAGAGAGATGTCTTAGTATGGTGTCGGATCTGGCAATGGTGTACATGTATAGTAGAGAGATGTCTTAGTGTGGTGTCGGATCTGGCAGTGGTGTACATGTATAGTAAGTAGAGAGATGTCTTAGTATGGTGTCGGATCTGGCAGTGGTGTACGTGTATAGTAAGTAGAGAGTTGTATTAGTATGGTGTCGGATCTGGCAGTGGTGTACATGTATAGTAAGTAGAGAGATGTCTTAGTATGGTGTCGGATCTGGCAGTGGTGTACATGTATAGTAAGTAGAGAGTTGTATTAGTATGGTGTCGGATCTGGCAGTGGTGTACATGTATAGTAGAGAGATGTCTTAGTGTGGTGTCGGACCTGGCAGTGGTGTATGTGTATAGTAGAGAGATGTATTAGTATGGTGTCGGATCTTGCAGTGGTGTACATGTATAGTAGAGAGATGTCTTAGTATGGTGTGGGACCTGGCAGTGGTGTATGTGTATAGTAGAGAGACGTATTAGTGTGGTGTCGGATCTGGCAGTGGTGTACATGTATAGTAGAGAGACGTATTAGTGTGGTGTCCGATCTGGCAGTGGTGTATGTGTATAGTAGAGAGATGTATTAGTATGGTGTCGGATCTTGCAGTGGTGTACATGTATAGTAGAGAGATGTCTTAGTATGGTGTGGGACCTGGCAGTGGTGTATGTGTATAGTAGAGAGATGTATTAGTGTGGTGTCGGATCTGGCAGTGGTGTATGTGTATAGTAGAGAGATGTCTTAGTGTGGTGTCGGATCTGGCAGTGGTGTACATGTATAGTAGAGAGATGTCTTAGTATGGTGTGGGACCTGGCAGTGGTGTATGTGTATAGTAGAGAGATGTATTAGTGTGGTGTCGGATCTGGCAGTGGTGTATGTGTATAGTAGAGAGACGTATTAGTGTGGTGTCGGATCTGGCAGTGGTGTACATGTATAGTAGAGAGATGTATTAGTGTGGTGTCGGATCTGGCAGTGGTGTACATGTATAGTAGAGAGATGTATTAGTGTGGTGTCGGATCTGGCAGTGGTGTATGTGTATAGTAGAGAGATGTATTAGTGTGGTGTCGGACCTGGCAGTGGTGTATGTGTATAGTAGAGAGATGTATTAGTGTGGTGTCGGATCTGGCAGTGGTGTACATGTATAGTAGAGAGATGTATTAGTGTGGTGTTGGATCTGGCAGTGGTGTATGTGTATAGTAGAGAGACGTATTAGTGTGGTGTCGGATCTGGCAGTGGTGTACATGTATAGTAGAGAGACGTAATAGTATGGTGTCGGATCTGGCAGTGGTGTACATGTATAGTAGAGAGATGTATTAGTATGGTGTGGGATCTGGCAGTGGTGTATGTGTATAGTAGAGAGATATATTAGTGTGGTGTCGGACCTGGCAGTGGTGTATGTGTATAGTAGAGAGATGTATTAGTGTGGTGTCGGATCTGGCAGTGGTGTATGTGTATAGTAGAGAGATATATTAGTGTGGTGTCGGACCTGGCAGTGGTGTATGTGTATAGTAGAGAGATGTATTAGTGTGGTGTCGGATCTGGCAGTGGTGTACATGTATAGTAGAGAGATGTATTAGTGTGGTGTTGGATCTGGCAGTGGTGTATGTGTATAGTAGAGAGTCGTATTAGTGTGGTGTCGGATCTGGCAGTGGTGTACATGTATAGTAGAGAGACGTAATAGTATGGTGTCGGATCTGGCAGTGGTGTACATGTATAGTAGAGAGATGTATTAGTATGGTGTGGGATCTGGCAGTGGTGTATGTGTATAGTAGAGAGATATATTAGTGTGGTGTCGGACCTGGCAGTGGTGTATGTGTATAGTAGAGAGATGTATTAGTGTGGTGTCGGATCTGGCAGTGGTGTATGTGTATAGTAGAGAGATATATTAGTGTGGTGTCGGACCTGGCAGTGGTGTATGTGTATAGTAGAGAGATGTATTAGTGTGGTGTCGGATCTGGCAGTGGTGTACATGTATAGTAGAGAGATGTATTAGTGTGGTGTTGGATCTGGCAGTGGTGTATGTGTATAGTAGAGAGACGTATTAGTGTGGTGTCGGATCTGGCAGTGGTGTACATGTATAGTAGAGAGACGTAATAGTATGGTGTCGGATCTGGCAGTGGTGTACATGTATAGTAGAGAGATGTATTAGTGTGGTGTCGGATCTGGCAGTGGTGTATGTGTATAGTAGAGAGATATATTAGTGTGGTGTCGGACCTGGCAGTGGTGTATGTGTATAGTAGAGAGATGTATTAGTGTGGTGTCGGATCTGGCAGTGGTGTACGTGTATAGTAGAGAGATGTCTTAGTGTGGTGTCGGATCTGGCAGTGGTGTACGTGTATAGTAGAGAGATGTCTTAGTGTGGTGTCGGATCTGGCAGTGGTGTACATGTATAGTAGAGAGATGTATTAGTATGGTGTCGGATCTGGCAGTGGTGTATGTGTATAGTAGAGAGATATATTAGTGTGGTGTCGGACCTGGCAGTGGTGTATGTGTATAGTAGAGAGATGTATTAGTGTGGTGTCGGATCTGGCAGTGGTGTACATGTATAGTAGAGAGATGTATTAGTGTGGTGTTGGATCTGGCAGTGGTGTACATGTATAGTAGAGAGATGTATTAGTGTGGTGTGGGATCTGGCAGTGGTGTATGTGTATAGTAGAGAGATATATTAGTGTGGTGTTGGATCTGGCAGTGGTGTATGTGTATAGTAGAGAGATGTAATGATGTGGTGTCGGATCTGGCAGTGGTGTACATGTATAGTAAGTAGAGAGATGTATTAGTGTGGTGTCGGATCTGGCAATGGTGTACATGTATAGTAGAGAGATGTATTAGTGTGGTGTCGGATCTGGCAGTGGTGTATGTGTATAGTAGAGAGATGTATTAGTGTGGTGTCGGATCTGGCAGTGGTGTACATGTATAGTAGAGAGATGTATTAGTGTGGTGTCGGATCTGGCAGTGGTGTATGTGTATAGTAGAGAGATGTATTAGTGTGGTGTCGGATCTGGCACTGGTGTACATGTATAGTAGAGAGATGTATTAGTGTGGTGTCGGATCTGGCAGTGGTGTATGTGTATAGTAGAGAGATGTATTAGTGTGGTGTCGGATCTGGCAGTGGTGTATGTGTATAGTAGAGAGATGTATTAGTATGGTGTCGGATCTGGCAGTGGTGTAAGTGTATAGTAGAGAGAGGTATTAGTGTGGTGTCGGATCTGGCAGTGGTGTACATGTATAGTAGAGAGATGTCTTAGTGTGGTGTCGGATCTGGCAGTGGTGTACATGTATAGTAGAGAGATGTATTAGTGTGGTGTTGGATCTGGCAGTGGTGTACGTGTATAGTAGAGAGATGTCTTAGTGTGGTGTCGGATCTGGCAGTGGTGTACATGTATAGTAGAGAGATGTAATGATGTGGTGTCGGATCTGGCAGTGGTGTATGTGTATAGTAGAGAGAGGTATTAGTATGGTGTCGGATCTGGCAGTGGTGTATGTGTATAGTAGAGAGATGTATTAGTGTGGTGTCGGATCTGGCAGTGGTGTATGTGTATAGTAGAGAGATGTATTAGTATGGTGTCGGATCTGGCAGTGGTGTATGTGTATAGTAGAGAGACGTATTAGTGTGGTGTCGGATCTGGCAGTGGTGTACATGTATAGTAGAGAGACGTAATAGTATGGTGTCGGATCTGGCAGTGGTGTACATGTATAGTAGAGAGATGTATTAGTGTGGTGTCGGATCTGGCAGTGGTGTATGTGTATAGTAGAGAGATATATTAGTGTGGTGTCGGACCTGGCAGTGGTGTATGTGTATAGTAGAGAGATGTATTAGTGTGGTGTCGGATCTGGCAGTGGTGTACGTGTATAGTAGAGAGATGTCTTAGTGTGGTGTCGGATCTGGCAGTGGTGTACGTGTATAGTAGAGAGATGTCTTAGTGTGGTGTCGGATCTGGCAGTGGTGTACATGTATAGTAGAGAGATGTATTAGTATGGTGTCGGATCTGGCAGTGGTGTATGTGTATAGTAGAGAGATATATTAGTGTGGTGTCGGACCTGGCAGTGGTGTATGTGTATAGTAGAGAGATGTATTAGTGTGGTGTCGGATCTGGCAGTGGTGTACATGTATAGTAGAGAGATGTATTAGTGTGGTGTTGGATCTGGCAGTGGTGTACATGTATAGTAGAGAGATGTATTAGTGTGGTGTGGGATCTGGCAGTGGTGTATGTGTATAGTAGAGAGATATATTAGTGTGGTGTTGGATCTGGCAGTGGTGTATGTGTATAGTAGAGAGATGTAATGATGTGGTGTCGGATCTGGCAGTGGTGTACATGTATAGTAAGTAGAGAGATGTATTAGTGTGGTGTCGGATCTGGCAATGGTGTACATGTATAGTAGAGAGATGTATTAGTGTGGTGTCGGATCTGGCAGTGGTGTATGTGTATAGTAGAGAGATGTATTAGTGTGGTGTCGGATCTGGCAGTGGTGTACATGTATAGTAGAGAGATGTATTAGTGTGGTGTCGGATCTGGCAGTGGTGTACATGTATAGTAGAGAGATGTATTAGTGTGGTGTCGGATCTGGCAGTGGTGTATGTGTATAGTAGAGAGATGTATTAGTGTGGTGTCGGATCTGGCAGTGGTGTACATGTATAGTAGAGAGATGTATTAGTGTGGTGTCGGATCTGGCAGTGGTGTATGTGTATAGTAGAGAGATGTATTAGTGTGGTGTCGGATCTGGCAGTGGTGTATGTGTATAGTAGAGAGATGTATTAGTATGGTGTCGGATCTGGCAGTGGTGTATGTGTATAGTAGAGAGATGTATTAGTGTGGTGTCGGATCTGGCAGTGGTGTACGTGTATAGTAGAGAGATGTCTTAGTGTGGTGTCGGATCTGGCAGTGGTGTACGTGTATAGTAGAGAGATGTCTTAGTGTGGTGTCGGATCTGGCAGTGGTGTACATGTATAGTAGAGAGATGTATTAGTATGGTGTCGGATCTGGCAGTGGTGTATGTGTATAGTAGAGATATATTAGTGTGGTGTCGGACCTGGCAGTGGTGTATGTGTATAGTAGAGAGATGTATTAGTGTGGTGTCGGATCTGGCAGTGGTGTACATGTATAGTAGAGAGATGTATTAGTGTGGTGTTGGATCTGGCAGTGGTGTACATGTATAGTAGAGAGATGTATTAGTGTGGTGTGGGATCTGGCAGTGGTGTATGTGTATAGTAGAGAGATATATTAGTGTGGTGTTGGATCTGGCAGTGGTGTATGTGTATAGTAGAGAGATGTAATGATGTGGTGTCGGATCTGGCAGTGGTGTACATGTATAGTAAGTAGAGAGATGTATTAGTGTGGTGTCGGATCTGGCAATGGTGTACATGTATAGTAGAGAGATGTATTAGTGTGGTGTCGGATCTGGCAGTGGTGTATGTGTATAGTAGAGAGATGTATTAGTGTGGTGTCGGATCTGGCAGTGGTGTACATGTATAGTAGAGAGATGTATTAGTGTGGTGTCGGATCTGGCAGTGGTGTACATGTATAGTAGAGAGATGTATTAGTGTGGTGTCGGATCTGGCAGTGGTGTATGTGTATAGTAGAGAGATGTATTAGTGTGGTGTCGGATCTGGCAGTGGTGTACATGTATAGTAGAGAGATGTATTAGTGTGGTGTCGGATCTGGCAGTGGTGTATGTGTATAGTAGAGAGACGTATTAGTGTGGTGTCGGATCTGGCAGTGGTGTATGTGTATAGTAGAGAGATGTATTAGTGTGGTGTCGGATCTGGCAGTGGTGTATGTGTATAGTAGAGAGATGTATTAGTATGGTGTCGGATCTGGCAGTGGTGTACGTGTATAGTAGAGAGATATATTAGTGTGGTGTCGGACCTGGCAGTGGTGTATGTGTATAGTAGAGAGATGTATTAGTGTGGTGTCGGATCTGGCAGTGGTGTATGTGTATAGTAGAGAGATATATTAGTGTGGTGTCGGACCTGGCAGTGGTGTATGTGTATAGTAGAGAGATGTATTAGTGTGGTGTCGGATCTGGCAGTGGTGTACATGTATAGTAGAGAGATGTCTTAGTGTGGTGTCGGATCTGGCAGTGGTGTACATGTATAGTAGAGAGATGTCTTAGTGTGGTGTCGGATCTGGCAGTGGTGTACATGTATAGTAGAGAGATGTATTAGTGTGGTGTCGGATCTGGCAGTGGTGTATGTGTATAGTAGAGAGATGTCTTAGTGTGGTGTCGGATCTGGCAGTGGTGTATGTGTATAGTAGAGAGAGGTATTAGTGTGGTGTCGGATCTGGCAGTGGTGTACATGTATAGTAGAGAGATATATTAGTGTGGTGTCGGACCTGGCAGTGGTGTATGTGTATAGTAGAGAGATGTATTAGTGTGGTGTTGGATCTGGCAGTGGTGTACATGTATAGTAGAGAGATGTATTAGTGTGGTGTCGGACCTGGCAGTGGTGTACATGTATAGTAGAGAGATATATTAGTGTGGTGTCGGATCTGGCAGTGGTGTACATGTATAGTAGAGAGATGTATTAGTATGGTGTCGGATCTGGCAGTGGTGTATGTGTATAGTAGAGAGATATATTAGTATGGTGTCGGATCTGGCAGTGGTGTACATGTATAGTAGAGAGATGTATTAGTATGGTGTCGGATCTGGCAGTGGTGTACATGTATAGTAGAGAGATGTCTTAGTGTGGTGTCGGATCTGGCAGTGGTGTACATGTATAGTAGAGAGACGTAATAGTATGGTGTCGGATCTGGCAGTGGTGTACATGTATAGTAGAGAGATGTATTAGTATGGTGTCGGATCTGGCAGTGGTGTATGTGTATAGTAGAGAGATATATTAGTGTGGTGTCGGATCTGGCAGTGGTGTACATGTATAGTAGAGAGATGTATTAGTATGGTGTCGGATCTGGCAGTGGTGTACATGTATAGTAGAGAGAGGTATTAGTGTGGTGTCGGATCTGGCAGTGGTGTACATGTATAGTAGAGAGATGTCTTAGTATGGTGTCGGATCTGGCAGTGGTGTACATGTATAGTAGAGAGATGTATTAGTGTGGTGTCGGACCTGGCAGTGGTGTATGTGTATAGTAGAGAGATGTATTAGTGTGGTGTCGGATCTGGCAGTGGTGTATGTGTATAGTAGAGAGATGTATTAGTATGGTGTCGGATCTGGCAGTGGTGTACATGTATAGTAGAGAGATGTATTAGTATGGTGTCGGATCTGGCAGTGGTGTACATGTATAGTAGAGAGATGTATTAGTGTGGTGTCGGATCTGGCAGTGGTGTACATGTATAGTAGAGAGATGTATTAGTGTGGTGTCGGATCTGGCAGTGGTGTACATGTATAGTAGAGAGATGTATTAGTATGGTGTCGGATCTGGCAGTGGTGTACATGTATAGTAGAGAGATGTATTAGTATGGTGTCGGATCTGGCAGTGGTGTACATGTATAGTAGAGAGATGTATTAGTGTGGTGTCGGATCTGGCAGTGGTGTACATGTATAGTAGAGAGATGTATTAGTGTGGTGTCGGATCTGGCAGTGGTGTACATGTATAGTAGAGAGATGTCTTAGTATGGTGTCGGATCTGGCAGTGGTGTACATGTATAGTAGAGAGATGTATTAGTGTGGTGTCGGATCTGGCAGTGGTGTACATGTATAGTAGAGAGATGTATTAGTGTGGTGTCGGATCTGGCAGTGGTGTACATGTATAGTAGAGAGATGTATTAGTATGGTGTCGGATCTGGCAGTGGTGTACATGTATAGTAGAGAGATGTATTAGTGTGGTGTCGGATCTGGCAGTGGTGTATGTGTATAGTAGAGAGATGTATTAGTATGGTGTCGGATCTGGCAGTGGTGTACATGTATAGTAGAGAGATGTATTAGTGTGGTGTCGGATCTGGCAGTGGTGTCAGTGTGTTCCTGAGTGTGTAATCTTGCACCAAGCTCTGGTTTCCTTGAATCCAGCCCCAAATCTCTGAACTGCTCACACTTATCCTTCCTGGCATTGTGCTGGAACAAGGCGATGAAATGGGATCCCCACTGAGAGGCTGTTGATAAGTCAGAAATTGGAAGTGGCCGATGTGCTGTAGTAGAAGAGAAGGCAGAGCTGCAGATGGGGTGTGAGGGAAAAGCCTGCCCTCTGTGGATCCTTGTAGTATACAGGCTGCTCCCTTCTCTCCCCTCCCCCCTGTCTCTCTCTCTCTCTCTCTCTCTGTCTTTCCTACAAAGCCACCTAGAGGTTAGTGACTTTCTCTGCCAGTGAATAGCTTGTTCTGTTCTCCCCCCACCCTCCCTCTACACCTTCCTGCTCTATCCCCTCCCATCTGATCATGTTGACATATTCACACGGCATTATGTAGTAGTGATGCTTTGCTGCAACGTTACAGCTTCCGACACCTTCTTTTTATAACTCAACCCTGTCCCCATCCACCAGACCTGTCAAAACCACGCCTATGGAGCTACACAATTGGTCCAAAAGCGTCAAAGGGCCAATCAACTAGGTCTGGACTTCTTGCATTGCCACAACACATCCCTAGGATCTGGTGTAAGGAGAGAGTACATTCACACTGAGAATACTTGGAGCTCACAGTGTCCCCTTTTCCTATTTTCTCTCTTTCCGTGTCCCCTCTTTCACACTCTTTCTTTTCTCTGCGTCTCCTTCACTCCTCTGTCTACACAGGACTGTTGTAGAATCTTTCTCCTAGGATCAAGGCTGCATGCTGCAAGACTCAAGTCTGTCCCCATCCAGAAGAGGTGATCACAGGTCTACTACCTTCAGGAGAACAACCAAAAACAATCCTATCTAGTTATTAGCTGTGGTTACCTTTCCAGCTTGCAGCATTGGAAGAGTGAGGAGTACTCAGAGAGGATCCAGGATTAGGAGGCTGGGACCCCCTGCCTCTTCTCAGACACGGGATTTTAACTTTGATTTTCCTGGGAAACTCCATCCAACCCCTCTTTATATTGGACTTCTTCTTTTTTTCAGCCTGCCTGCTGCATTACTTGCAATTTCCTGGACTTTGCAGTGCCCTGATTATGTACCTGTGAAGGTCCCCTTTATTGTGGACTAAGTCCTGATCTGAGCTATCCAGAGGGGTTGGAGTGGATGAATTTATCCATGAGAGATCCAGTCATTTCAGGGACAAGCATGGCTTACCACCCATTCCTCTCCCACCGGGGACCGGACTTTGCAATGAGCGCCGTTCTTGGACACCAACCTCCCTTCTTCCCAACTCTGGCTCTGCCACACAATGGGGCTTCTCTTGCCCTAACCAAGCCCATCATGGATCAATTAGTGGGTGCCGCCGAGACAGGCATCCCCTTTTCTTCTCTGGGTCACCAAGCAGCTTCTCATTTGAGGCCTCTCAAAAC
>CM055116.1:842466397-842478897 GCA_029206835.1 Rana muscosa
TGACTTCGGCTTGGCTCTACTAAGGTGAGACAGGGGAAGAGGAGGGAAAGGGGTGAGGGAGTTGGGAGGGGAGGGGGGGGGGGATAACTGGAAACAAATGCTCCAAGCACAATCACAGTCCCCGTCCTCTTTATAATTTAAAAAACATTTGCCCTATGGAAGTAGAAGTTCCTAATGAAGCAAAGCCCCAGCACCCTACAGAGCACTCCAATTCTCCAGCTACCATAGATTTGCCTTTCATTCTACACAATATTAGTCTAATGGCAAAGCTTACATACAGTACATAATTAACCCTGTCCGTACTGAAATATTAAGAAGAAGGCTAAGCTATTAAAAACTGTAACGCTACAGTAATAATGCTATATTTTTCTGCGGTTGATAAGAGGGGGTCATTTACTAACTTTACTTACTTTTTGTCTGACTTCAAACAACAGGGTGTCATTCTTTTATTTTCCACTGAAATCGGTCTGTGATCAGCTTGCTAGGGGGGGAAACGACTCCTTTAGTAAATCAGTTCTTTTATGTCCACTGTGTCTTCATCAGTGTCTCCACTTTTTGTCCCCAGATCACCCAATTAAAAATCGATCACAATCCTTTTGCCAAAGGCTTCCGCGACACAGGCAATGGAAGGAGGGAGAAAAGGTAAGTCTATGACAGCCGTTGATTGTTTATTTGATGTTTGGTGTTGGGGGGGGGGGGGTAATATTAACCAGCCTAAAGCCCCAGTCCCCTTAGTTCATATCAACTCCTTAATAATAGTGCATGGTGCTTATTTAGACTGGGCTGGTGTAATAATTGTGGACTTATCTCATTCTGCATATCTGCAATTTTGTTTTTTCTAAACTTGTACATATATATATTAACAACTATGTAACTACCAACTATGTGCATATATAACAAATATATGTACACACACATATATATATATATATATATATATATATGTATATATATATATATATATATATATGCATATATATGTATGTGCATATATATATATATATATATATATATAAATATATATATATAAGTATGTGCATATATATGTATATGTATGTGCATATATATAGATATATATAAGTATGTGTATATATATACATATATACATATATATATATATATATATATATATATATATATATAAATATATATATAAATATTAGTATAGTTTTGCAACAGTGACTGGTTATTCTTTCTTGTTGATGTTATGAATATTATGAATATTAGTAGTAGTGGATACTTGATTTCTGGGCATATAAAAGACGGTAGTATAGGTGGGTTGAATCAGGTGACATGTTTCTCTTTTATATTGGTGCAGTAGTCCCATTGTATGCGGTTGTTTGGGCAGGCTACATTGTTCTGTGAGCAGGTTACCCGTTGGATGGGACGTTACATAGTGTCCTCAGCACTATGTACCCAGGATTAACCTCTTACTGCAAGTCACAAGTCAGATTTAGAAGTTGGGCTGTAGCATGGAATATTTTAGATCGATGTTTACTTTTATGGTTGTTAATTTTATTCAAACCTCATGAAAGTTTCGAGGAAATTTTCATTTCTATTAAAATGACTATGAAAAAAAAAAAATTACAGTTTTGAAAATCTGTTCATAAAACCAAAGGCAGTTAAAATAAACACGAAGGGGGAGCGCTGCGTATTTTGGCTGTCCCATCATATGAAAGTAAATGTTATTTCGGATCCAGATAAAAAGCTGAGCCAACAGACATCATACACTGGGGGAACTCTCCACTATGTTTAATGGCAACGTTTTCCTCTTACCTCCAGAGAATATTGCAAGGTTCTATTTATATAGAAGATGGAAATGCTTATAAAATGAAGGCTACCTGAGAAAAATGCGGACCTGTCACTGCTGCTATTGCTGGCTTTATGGGAATAGTGATTAGGAGTGAGCTGCCCTGGGACTGACCACCTATGTGTGCCCAAGAATTTCTTACACCTCGGATAGAAAGGGCAGGATGACACTGTGCTGTCACATAGCTCAGCCATCTCACCCCAGCGCCTAATAGAAGCCATTTCACGGCTTGCTTTTCTAACCACACTGCCAGATGACTTTTGTCTCTCTTTGTAACATTTCTCAGATAGGCGCCTGGGTCTATGAACAGACACACCGTAGGTACATACAGAGCTGCAAAAATAAATACATACCGACATACATTGGGGAACTCCAAGTCCCAGAGAACAAGACACCTACAGGGATAGAAGGAGAGAGAGAGAGGAATTGGAGAAGAGAGAGAGAGAGAATATGAGAGAAACAGAGAGAAAGAGAGAGAAGTTGGGGACAAAAATTGAACAGGATATATATATATATATATATATAAAGAGAGAGAGAGCAGGAGAGAAAGAGAGAGGAATTGAGGAACTGGAGAGACAAAGATGATTTTTAGAGAGAGAGAGAAGAAAGAGAGAGAGAGAGTGATAATGAGAGAAAGAGAGAGAGAGAGAGAGTTATAATGAGAGAAAGAGAGAGGAGTTTGAGACTTCAGAGCATAGAGAGAGAGAGAGAAAGGGAGAGAGAGAGGAATTGAGGAATTGGAGAGATTTCAGAGGATAGGTATATATATATATATATATATATATATGTATAGATATATATATATATATATATGTGTGTGTATATAATATACATATGTGTATATATATATATACATACACATACCTACACAAATTTGCATTTGAGTCTTGAATGGACATGTATACAGACATGAGAGACAGAGATTTACCTAAACAGGTAAATAAATGAATGGATAGAGTTACCAAGAAACATAAAATATAGATTCAAAAAGATTTGGGGAACTAAAAATAAATAAAAAATAAAGATCAACAGTATAAATATATATATATATATATATTTATATATATATTTTTTTTTTCAGTGGCTACGTTCAATGTGATCTGATTCATTTTGCCTGTTTGGTTGGTTCCCATTTCTTGATAAATATGGGGTGATCTGTTTAGGTTTTTGACAAACCGAGAATTAAATTATATAATTGCATAGTTTAAACTATATATAAAGTTAGAGTCGGGGGACTAGACATATAAGCAATCTAGAATAGCGACTCCAACCTTATGCTACCGTAAAAAGAAAGAAAAATAACAATAATATATATATATATATATATATATAAATATTAAAAATATATATATATATACTATATATATATATATATATATATATATATATATATATATTAATAGTCTTGTCTTTTTAGTAGATAGCTGGTGATCAGACTAGGGTAGGTGTGGAGGTGTAGTGTGATGTTTATGGCCTCTACTCTGCAGAGGGCCGGAGGTTGCCAGGTCTCCAGTGGTGAGGACATTAAACCAGAGGTCAAATACTTCTGTCTCCTGGCTGTTTATATTCTGTGCGGGGAATTATACACATTAAAATGTGCGATTTGCTTTTCTCAAGGAAACAACTGACCCTTCAGTCCATGCGAGCCTTTGATGAGCAGCAGAAGAAAGATAATGGCAGCTCAGACGAGTCCTCCAGTGAACAGACTGCGTTTAAATGCTTTGCCCAGACCTCCTCTCCAACCGCATCTGCAGTGGGCACTTCAAACCTTAAAGGTACATTCCTAATCTCCCATTAACCCCATCACTCAGAGCCCCCTCTTCATAGGAACGTACCGATCGCTAATCCCACTTCTTGTGCTTGGAATGGGGCTCCCTGGGTTAACAGGAAGAAGTCGGGACAAGCTGGCGGCTCAGTCCTATTAACCCCTTCAGCCCTTTCAAGCAAAACGGAAAAAAAAAATTGCTAATCTGGTATACTTAAATATGTGGTCTTTGGGTTGCTGAAGTTATTTCCCTAAAGAAAACGGTTTTATTAAATGATGATATTGAACCTTATGGCTCCATGCACACTGGGCTTTTTAAAAAAAAGTCTGCTCTTTTTGGAGTAAAAAACGTTCAAGTTTAGACGAGTTTGGGAGAGTTTTACGTTTTTTTCTGCCAGTGAGCTCCAATTGGAATGATTAGTTTTTAGTTTTTTTTTCCTGCCTCATCTCAAAATATGCCTGTAAACTTCCTTATGTGCATGATAGGATAACATTGAGCTGATTCTACAGGCAAAACACAAACCTCCTGTAGAAGCAACGTTTTTTACACCAGTATGCATGGAGCCTATAACTGCCACAAACGCTAATAACGCAATCAATGATCAGCAAGCAAAGACATAAAAGCTGATTTACTAAATCAGTTGAGAAATCTTTGCAAAAAAGAAAAAAAAATTGTGACTCTTCATTCAGGTCAATAATCCAATTGTGTAAAAAGCAAATTCGTGTTTACAAAATTGTATCTGCACATGACTGGATATTTGAAGCGAATAGCCATTGTGTTGTAATTCTAAACTCCTTTAGTAAATCAGACAAATAGTACACAAAATCCATATTAGGGGGGGATTTACTAAACTGGAGAGTGCAAAATCTGGTGCAGCTCTGCATTGAAACCAATCAGCTTCCATTTTTTTTTTTCTGTTCAATAGATTTTTATTTTTAAAAATAATCACAGAAGTACAATATGACAAAGGGCAAAATCATGAATTACAAAAAAAAAAAAGGAAAGCAAAGCATTAATTTTGTCACAGATTGATTGAACAAGCTGAAGTTAGAAGCTGATTGGTTACTATGCACAGCTGCACCATATTTTGCACTTTCTAGTTTTAATAAATCAATCCGTATTTGTTTATAAATCTAATTATCGTTCAAGTTAGGCAATATGTGATGACCTTTACCTTGTGTACTCCACTATGTATATAGTAAACGCCGATTGTGTGATACATAGAGCAATGTGATTGACGTAAGGGAGCTAGAACAAGTAACCTATAATTAGACCCACGATGGCTTTAAGGAAATTTACTGGGTTTTTTATTTTTATTTTTTCATTGCATTTGGGTATCTAAAGGAAACAGTTTTCTTTGACAGATCATCTGATTTATGTTGACTTTACAAAGTAAACTTAGTTTAGTAAATAGGGAAAACTGGTTTCATTTTAAACACCCAATAAGTGAAAGGGGAATGACAAATGTAGGAATTTTGTCTGCACTGGATTGCAGTGAACACCACTTCACAAAAGTAAACGAATTAACTCCAATGACTGCTATGGTAAGATAGTAATGGTAACTGGTTGCTGATGGTCTGATCTCTGATGTCTATGTTGTAGGCCTGTGTGACAGTGAAGGGGACAGTGAGGATGACAGTAAGGAAGAAGCTGGCCTAGACACCAGGGACTCGCCTAAGATCTCCACCACCACCACCACCTCCAGCACAGAGCACCGAAAAGAAATGAGGAGTCCCTCTAAGCTGTCCCTATACTCCTCAACCAGGACTGAGAAGAACTCCCCAGATTCCAGGCACAGCCCGGCACAGATCTCCTCCAGTGGCAGGGTCCTGAGTGTGGAGGATCTGAAAAGTCCCACCAGGGAGTCACATAAACTGGATGAGCCTAAGCACTCAAAGGAACATTTCCCACCCTTGACTGTGCAGACAGACAGCAGCTCTCATCACCTGAGCCAAGCCCATCTACAGAACCTTGGATTCCCTCCTGGCTTAAGTGGACAGCAGTTCTTTAACCCCCTGGGGGCTTCTCACCCTCTACTTTTTCACCCCAGCCAGTTTGCCATGGGAGGGGCATTTTCCAGCATGGCCACTGGCATGAATCCATTGTTAGCCTCCGTTTCAGGAGCTGCAGCAGGAGTGAACAGCATAGAGACAGTGATGGCCTCTTCATCTCAAGGGATACCGGGAGCCTCAGCTTTACCTTTCCACCTCCAACAGCACGTCCTTGCCTCTCAGGTAATTCAATCATTATGAAAATGTCTAAGCTTGTATGGCAACTGCATGAATGATCAGCACATTTCACAGAAGGCCCACATTTCCCATCACAGACACCAGTTGGCAATGTTTGTTTCACAATTTAGTATCCCCTAAAAGCTTTGGATTTGCTTAATTGCATAAGTATAATTAATAAATAATAATAAAAATATATATATAATAATAAAAACCTTAGCTACAATGAAAGGTTCACCTACCTGTAAAGTGTACACAGAGCAGGAAAATCCCAACACCCTTTTACATAGACTACCAGGAACTTGTGTCTCCTCTGTCCACTATTCCTACAGGACATAAAGTGGTATTAAACCCTAAAATAAAAATGTAATATATTGCAGGTTACTAACTCTTAGGTGGTGACTGAATTATTTTTCTTTCTTTCTTTCTTTCTTTCTTTCTTTCTTTCTTTCTTTTTTTTTTTAACCTTCTTCTTTCTTTTTGCCTGGTCAGTCTTTTTTCCCCAACCTTCTTAAACAGACCAAGCTGCCCAGCAAGTGGCAGTGAGTAGTTTGAGACAAACCATTTACCAAAGAGGGGTGCTTACATTGGTCAACTTTTATTCATGTATGTAAACCCTTTATCACAAAAGGAAAAATATGTTGCTGCAACTCTTGAAAAGTGTTAGTTCATTTTTCAGTCAAGCCCATCTTATCTGCTAGTACGTGGAACACTGCCCTCTTCCCAGACTGCAAAGCTTCTGTCCAAAGGTGACTCTGTTGCTTCTCAGGTGAAGTGGAGACACCCCCAGACACCCAAGAGTTGGTTTACTAAAACTGGATAGTGCAAAATATGGTGCAACTGTGCATGGTAGCCAGTCAGATTCTATCTTTAAATGACAAGAAGAGAAAAGAAAGGCGCACCGGCCTCGTGCATTATCATTGGATACATTTATTTAAAAAATAATAAAAGAATCCTACTTACAAACATACGTAAAACCATGCGTTTAAAAATAATCCACAAAGTCGCAGCAATGCGTCCAAACCGAACCCACTCAAATCGGTCACGGAGGGATTGACGGGGGTCACTGCCGGCTTACGCGTTTCGAAGACAAGTCTTCTTCCTCAGAGCTCTTGTTTTCTGTTATTCAAGATTCTATCTTTAGCTTGTTATTTATGTCAATTATGCTTTGACAAAAAAAAAAAAAATCCTGGAAGCTAAATTGTTTCAATGCAGAGCTGCATCAGATTTTGCACTCTCCAGTTTTAGTAAATCAACCCCAAAGTGTGTTACTGGACAGATGATCACCAGATGAAAAAAATATTAAAAGTCCAAAAAAATAAATAAAAAATCAAATAAATGCAGCCAACACATTAAGGAATTGATAAATTGAAACACATAAACCTTTGGGTTTTTGGTTTATTACAGCTTTAATTAGCCTTTCCCGACAATAGACCCAGGCTTGTACCTGTGTATACCCCAGCGATCATTCTTTCTCTTTCATCTGCGTACCTTTCACAGAGCCATGATCTCTCGGTTTAATTCATGTTGTATGTGTCATGAATTATGTACACTTTGACCTCCATTCATTGCCAGACACCGATTTGTACGCTGCCTGCCACAAAAAAGGCCAGACCATGTCTATGCATTCACTAGAGTATTTCTTTGGGTAGACTCCATTATACATAACATTAATAATGTAATTTCATCTCGCAGTGGTTTTTTGATTGTCTGAGCATTGCTTCTGTGTGTAATAGCTGTGGCTGTTGATGACTGATGCACTCTTTTGTATTTTGCAGGGCCTGGCCATGTCCCCTTTTGGAGGAATCTTCTCCTACCCTTACACATACATGGCTGCAGCTGCTGCAGCATCCTCTGCTGTCCACAGGCACCCCTTTCTGAATGCTGTGCGCCCCAGGTTGAGGTATAACCCCTACTCCTTCCCCATGCCTATCCCTGAGAGCAGCAGCCTCCTAACCACTGCCCTCCACTCACTCTCCAATGGCACCATAGACGGAAAAGGCCCCAGCCTGGTACCTAGCCCCGCCTCTGCGGCTCTGGACTCTGAACTGACCAGCAGATCTTCAACCTTGTCCTCTGGATCTGTCTCTTTGTCCCCTAAACTGTGTCCAGACAAGGAGGCCAGCAGTGAACTGCAAAACATCCAGCGCCTGGTCAGTGGACTGGACTCCAAGCAGGAGCGATCAAGAAGTGGCTCCCCCTGACTCCCCATGGCCTGGCTCTGTGTGGGTGGGGAGGGGGGACATTGACGATGAGCTTGTTGTCTCATTCCAAACTTGGTTTCTCATTGCACTTTGTATGATCCGTACCTCGGCCATGCCCTAGTTACTATATGCACACATGTTCAGTCCACAGCTAGCCAACTGGAGGGAGCAGAAGGGGGTTGCTTGTAAGCTGCTAACCACATCATATCAAGGTATCCTCTACCACTATCCAGCCCCCGACTAGACAAGTGCTTACTTGCATGTTTAGTACAAATACCTCTATGGGGTTGTCAGCAGAGAACATGTAGACATACAATCACTGCACACTAAAAACTTGAATATCGGTTTAAAGGTAATTTATACATATAAAGCTAGCTCTGGTTATTCATAATATTAATTGTTCGTTAGTGTACTTTAAAAGAAGAAAAGATGATGTCTTCGTTTTCATTTGTGCTATTCAAGTCCCACTGCTTGCATGCTGATTAATCATTTGCTTAGACCCCTGAAACCCTGCTTGGCAATCTGGGATGAGCAAACCCACCCTCCCTACTGCATCACTATATATATATATATATATATATATATATATATATATACATATATATATATATATATATATATATAAACTATATATGTGTGTGTTGTATGTATGTGTATATATATATATATATATATATATATATATATACATATGTGCGTATGTAAAAAATTAATAAAAAAAGATAAGGTATATATATATATATATATATATATATATATATATACACGCACACATATGTATGTGTGTGTGTATATATATATATATATATATATTGTATATATATATATATATATATATACACATACACATTTATATATCTATCTATCTATATATATATATATATATATATTGTATATATATATATATATATAGATATATATATATATATATAAAATATATATATCTATATGTATATATAGATATATATATAAATAAATAAATATATAACTATGTATGTGAGTGGACACACACGCACACATATATATGTCTACACACACACACACACATATATATATATATATATATATATATATATATATGCACATAAATGCAATAACGGCATATAATGTTTCTCTAAGGGAGGCAACTATAAAAAAATGTAAAAAAAAAAAAAAAAGTATTTATGTAATTATTTGGTATCTCCTGTACATAAAATAGGAATTCTGACTATTAAACTTTTAATTTATTTATATTGTACATAGTTTTGTAAATAGGGCTCGAATTGTGTTTTATTTGGCGTGTGTTTAACCTATTGGGTGCCAAAGGGACAGCAAAAAAAGAAAAGAAAAACATGTGTGGCACAGAGAGAGAGAAAGTTCAGATCATTTCCATTTCAGTCACAGTATATGAGCATGTGCATGGTTAGGGGTACCCCCCAAATCGTTCACATGTACAATGTACACTGGCCAGGTGACAGCTCTGGTGTATACACTGATTGGAAGACATGAAAGAGTTAAGACAAGCCGGCGGCTTCTTTACTGAACATTTCAGCCTGTTCTTAGTAACTCGGTGTGACCCTGCCATGTTTCCCTGCTGGTCTGTGTACAGCTTCTCCCTGAGCTCTGTGGCTAATAATATATGAAGGTATAAATACATACTTATATATGTACGATGTAATGAATGTTTCATAGGTATTGTTTCCCCTGTATTTTATTTTCAAAGTCTCAACAAGTTTCAATAAATCTTTTTTTTTTATTATTGAATTGTACTAACTTGTTTGCTGTGTGTGTGTGTGTAAATAAATCAGTAGAAAGAGACTCGGAAACTGAAATAGTTGGTTTAGCATTCTAAACTACAGTTTTAAAATGTATCTGATGTTTAGGGGGGTTAAAGTACTAAGGGGTCGATTTACTAAAACTGGAGAGTGCAAAATCTGGTGCAGCTATGCATGGTAGCCAATCAGCTTCTAACATCTGCTTGCTCAATAAAGCTTTGACAAAAAAAAAAACCTGGAAGCTGATTGGTTTCTATGCAGAGCTGCTCCAGATTTTGCACTCTCCAGTTTTAGTAAATCAATCCCTAATTGTTGGCCAGATTAGCAAGCCAATATTCGCATTAAACAGGCATTAGAAAGACCCTGAAGACATTTATATATAAACTATTGCATTTGTATATTATGTTGGTTCTCACACACTGGGGATCATTATGTATCAATACATAGGGCAGAGGGGATCCCATAGCTAATGATCAATATATATCTGTACACAGGAGGGAAGTGAAACCTGTGGACTGGGGATCAATATATACCATAAAGGAATGATCAATATACTGTATATATGTACACAATTGGATTGAACCCCAAAGACTGGTGATCATTCAGTATATGTATCTGTACAGAGGAGAGAGTGCATGCTTATAATATAGACTGCTGATCAGTATGTATCTGTGACCAGGGGAAAGAAGGGTCCCATATAGATCCATGATCTGTATGTATCTATACACTAAAAGAAGTGACCCCCACAGACTGGGGATCAGTTTGTATCTGTATACTGAATGGAGAGATGACACCATAGTCTGGGGATCAGTATTCACCTGTATACAGGATAGAGAGGGGACATCATAGACTATAGGGATCAACATGTATCTGTATAGGAGGAGAAGAAACACCATTGATTGATGTTCAATAACAATATATATATTTGTGGGAGGGAGAGAGAATCACATGAACTAGTAAACGGTATGTATCTGTAAAAGGGAGGGGGGAGGGGAACTGATGAAAAAATTGTATCTGTGAGTGTGTGAGGGGCACCATAGACTGGTGATCACTATGTATCTGTATAAAGGGGTGAGAAGGAACCCCATAGACTGGTGATCACTATGTATCTGTATAAAGGAGTGAGAAGGGACCCCATAGACTGGTGATCACTATATATCTGTATAAAGGGGTGAGAAAGGGTCCCATCGACTGGTGATCACTATGTATCTGTATAAAGGGGTGAGAAGGAACCCCATAGACTGGTGATCACTATATATCTGTATAAAGGAGTGAGAAGGGACCCCATTAATTGATTATCAGTATGTCTCTGTATAAAGGGGTGAGAAGGGACCCCATAGACTGATGATCAGTATGTGTCTGTATAAAGGGGTGAGAAGGGACCCCATAGTCTGGTGATCACTATGTATCTGTATAAAGGGGGGGAAGGACCCCATAAAATGTTGATCACTATGTATCTGTATAAAGGGGGAAAGGAACCCCCATAGACTGGTGATCACTATGTATCTATATAAAGGGGGAAAAGGGACCCCATAGACTGGTGATCACTATGTATCTGTATAAAAGAGTGAGAAGGGACCCCATAGACATATGATCAGTATGTGTCGGTATAAAAGGGTGGAGGAACCCAATAGATTGGTGTTCGCTATATATGTGTATAAAGGAGTAAGAAGTGAACCCATAGACTGGTGATCATCACTATGTATCTGTATACAGGGTAAGAAGGAACCCAATAGACTGGTGATCAGTCTGTATCTGTATTACAGGGGGAGAAGGGACCCCATAGACTGGTGATACATCTGTATCTGTATATGGGGAGAGAAGGGACCCCATAGACTGGGGATCAGTCTGTATACAGGGGGAGAAGGGACCCTATAGACTGGTGATCAGTCTGTATACAGGGGGAGAAGGGACCCCATAGACTGGTGATCAATGTGTATCTGTAAACGGGGAGAAGGGACCCCATAGACTGGTGATCAGTATGCATCTGTATACAGGGGGAGAAGGGACCCTATAGACTGGTGATCAGTCTGTATCTGTATACAGGGGGAGAAGGGACCCCATAGACTGGTGATCAGTATGTATCTGTATACAGGGGGAGAAGGGACCCTATAGACTGGTGATCAGTCTGTATCTGTATACAGGGGGAGAAGGGACCCCATAGACTGGTGATCAGTATGTATCTGTATACAGGGGGAGAAGGGACCTTATACACTGGTGATCAGTCTGTATCTGTATACAGGGGGAGAAGGGACCCTATACACTGGTGATCAGTCTGTATCTGTATACAGGGGGAGAAGGGACCCCATAGACTGGTGATCAGTATGTATCTGTATACAGGGGGAGAAGGGACCCTATACACTGGTGATCAGTCTGTATCTGTATACAGGGGGAGAAGGGACCCTATACACTGGTGATCAGTCTGTATCTGTATACAGGGGGAGAAGGGACCCCATAGACTGGTGATCAGTATGTATCTGTATACAGGGGGAGAAGGGACCCTATACACTGGTGATCAGTCTGTATCTGTATACAGGGGGAGAAGGGACCCCATAGACTGGTGATCAGTCTGTATCTGTATACAGGGGGAGAAGGGACCCCATAGACTGGTGATCAGTATGTATCTGTATACAGGGGGAGAAGGGACCCTATAGACTGGTGATCAGTATGTATCTGTATACAGGGGGAGAAGGGACCCCATAGACTGGTGATCAGTATGTATCTGTATACAGGGGGAG
>CM055116.1:842481397-842483897 GCA_029206835.1 Rana muscosa
AGGTATGTACTTAACATTACATATATATAAAATCGCGATTAAGGTGTATGTATGTATTTATTTATGGATAAATAGCATATTTCCTGTATAGATGTTAATGCTTAGCAGTTAGGCAAGTTTCGTTGCTAACTTAAACATAGAGTTCCAAAGGCGCCTAGTAAAATAAATACACGTATAGACTAGTAGAAATAAACCCAACAATACAAATAAAAACACATAAAGCAGCGCATATGAATATAAAAGATGTCGTTGTCAGCAATCCTACGCACGGTGACATCAATAGCCTTGCCTAGACCAGGATCATCCTCAGTACACACCACTCCTCAGCCTGAAGACAGCACTTCCATGTACGTGTATATATATAATATATATATATATATATATATATATATATATATATATATATATATATATATATATATAATTCTGTATATATACACGAGTCACCTAATGTAGTTTAATATGTAAATTATGCGATTTATTAAACTATGATGCATAGGTGGATAGACAGAAAAATAGATAGATATGCTTTGTCCCTTAATCTTAGCGTAGATATGCAATACTCAATTACTATTTTGCATCCTACAAGCACTAATCCTACATTTTTTTTTTTTTTTTTTGCCTTTATTTTGAAGGGTTAATTAAAAACAAATATTTAGAGCCTGGCTCCATACTGCTCTTCTTATTTGTATATAGTAACGTTAATGAGTAACATTTGTGGCGCTGGTGGATAGGGAAAGAGCGAGTCCTATCTATGGATTATCATGTGTATTACTCACCTGGCGCCTGGCTTGATATCCCCAATCATTTTATGGCTCTTCATCTTGTTGAAAGCTACAGGGGAGGATTAGGGAAGATTGAGCTGTCCCCTCCTGCCACCTTGTGGTCAATGGTGAAACTGTTCCTGCCAAAAGGGGGATGGTTGCCTGCTTACTGTTGAATTTAGATCACTGACACTTGGGATTGGGAAACTGAGCACAGAATGCTAAAAAAAAAATAATAATTGTGAGAAACATAAGGATATACGATTTTCTGCTTTCCAGCCAAAACTGTTGTCAGCAAGAAGGTGCAGCAAAGGATGTGCTGTATATCTCTGATATAACAGCACATTGGCCTCCACAGACAGCAAGAGGGTTTATTTATTGATGTCAGTTGTACAGGCTGATAAGGGAACAGCTGTGTGTGTGTTTAGATTTTTTTTTTTTCTTAAAGTGGTATAAAATATTATATTACTTAAAAAGGATACACTTCCAGTTCCGAAGAACTGGAGCTCGCTATTAACTCTCCTGATGTTCCAGATCTGTATGCCTGCATAAGTCCAATATACATATGTCGGATATCACACTTTAAACTATAGGGCCCGAATGACCAAAATGGTCATTCTCATTGGAACTGATGCTCATTTCTGATAACTAATTACTGTCAATGAAAAGTAAAAAACAAAAACAAACAAACAAAAAAAAAAAAAAACAGAATCTTGATTATGGAAGTAATGTTTGAAGTGAACAACTTGGAATGAAACCACCAGTTCCACTAAATAGGCAAATATTACATATATATGATTGCTGTTGATAATAATAACATAATAATGATAATAACAACAACAACGATAATAACAATATTAATAATAATAATAATAATTATTATTATTATTATTATTATTAATAATAATAATAATAATAATAATTCCTTTTTAGAGATTTAAGGAAGAAAGGTAATGCAGGTAATACAATGCATTGTAAAAACAGGTTTTGTTTTTGTGTGTTTTTTTTTTTTGTTTTTTTTTTAAACAGCAGTAATAAAAATAATCAGTATGAGAACTTTCTGCCCCTATAGCTAACCATCTGCACGATTTGATATAATGGATTTGAGAGACTGATGATAAAAGACATGGGTATATCTCATAATATACCCTTAGGACAGATCCGTAAAAGAAGGTTAATACAGAATTGTAATGCAATTGAACATAGACGATACAATACAGATGATATTCTGTAACAATATTTAATGCAGTAATAATAATACTTCCAATATGTAACAAATATCGCAAAATACAATTAAGGAGCAATAAAGCACAGCTGAAGGCGTTGTGCAGGTCGAGTCTTTTCATGTACATAGACAAAGTGCATGCATCGGTTTAATACATAGGGCACGTACAGCAGGCACAGGTCAAACCCATTACCAGCAGTTGCTACCAGTTCAACAGCTAGCTGACCTTTCCAAGGACGCTTTTAACATTTCTTCTCTACTTCATGTACAATGCACGCTATGTCAGCAGCAATTAATGTAAATTATAATTACCAAGCATATAGCTGCATTCAATGTAATTATTTATGGATTTATAATGCTTTCAACGATTAATTGTGCAAATGAAAAGGTCTTTTATCAACCAGCTCACACAAGGATTGTGCCCTCTCCATTAGAGCATACACGTTACATCACAACGCATTTCTATGCAATGCTCCTTTTTTATACCATCAGTTAATTGACAAGACAAACT
>CM055116.1:842488897-842644201 GCA_029206835.1 Rana muscosa
CTTGACCAAAAGTCCTGTTGTAGGTAAAGGCAGCAAATACCAATTAATAATGAGCACTGGCCATTTCAACTGTGTTCAGATATCGCCATCTGCTGGAGAACATGTAAACTGCAGCCTGCGCCAGTGAGTTCAGGAAGGATCCTTGGGGGGGGGGGGGACTCCATCCATTCCAAACAGCTACATTTCACAAGTAATACATATCTATTAGTATGGGGAGGGTAATGACTCCATGGATGGTTACAAATCATATATATGGCGCCACTAAGGTGTGACAGCGCTTACAGGGCACAACGGTTCTACTTGTAACATCAACTGGTACATTATTTACTGTGGATATATGTGTATAGAAAAATAACCCTGCAAAATAATAATAATAAAAAAATACAACTAATAATGAAGTAATAACGCCTAATCAATTCAATATCTTACAAAACAGGATTTATATTTTTTCCTCTCCCTCTCCATATATATATATATATATATATATATATATATATATATATCTTTCTCTCTCTTTTACTATATATATATATATATATATATATATATATATATATATATATATATATATATATATACAGGCATACCCCACTTTTAAGCACACAATTGGGTTTATTTACTAAAGCTGGAAAGTGCAAAATCAGGCTCACTTCTGCATAGAAACCAATAAGCTTACAGTTTTTTTTTTTTTTTACCAAAGCTTAATTAAACAAGCTGGGGTTAGAAGCTCATTGGTTTCTATACAGAAGTGAGCCTGATTTTGCACTTTCCAGCTTTAGTAAATAAACCCCATTGTGTACTTAAAAGTGGGGTATGCCTGTATATATTGATAGAGAGAGAGAGAGAGAGAGAAATTATATCCATTTTATGTGCATGGCAGATGTTTTCACATGATGCCCCCACCATTAAAAAGCTGCATATACCTAATTTTTGATGCTTTATCTTAATGTTTAGCTAATTTTTTTATTGTACAGTACAGAAGAAAAAAATAAATAAATAAAAATCTATATATATGTGTGTATATATATATATATATATATATATATATATATATATATATATATATATATATATATTCTTATTCTTATAGGCTAGATGGAGAAATGTAGTGTATGATGGAGAATTGTAGTGTATTCTTCCCACAGACTTCATCTCCCATTATTCCGAAGTGTCTTTCTTCTGTCCCTGGACTTTCCTTGGCTCCATGAGTTCTAAATGGTGTGACTGTTTCCTATAAATGATCCCCATATTATTTGGATCAGAAGATACAACGTTCTGCTCTTTTGCCGTTTCCTCTTTCTGTATATTGTGTAAATAACAGAATTCCTTTTTTGCAGTAACCAAAGCAAACATTGAAATTCTAGATCCAAATGTGCTGTGGTAGGAGGCAGCGACTGATCCCTTGGAATCCCCCTTTCCGAGGAGTCTAGTGTACGGTGCTGGGTAGAGAAGGCTTCATGTACACTTATGTATTAATGTACTGGAGCAGTTTAGTTCTTCCAGGTTGAATCATCAATACCTTGTAGTTATTCCAATTTACGGTAAAAAAATAAAAATAAATAATATGCTGAATACTACAGAATTCTAGATTCCCATTCCTACTGTATTCTAAAAACAGAATTCTTATTAATATGAGAGCTTCCAGACATAATGCTATGTTTGTAATATCTAATCATCCATTCTAATTAATCTAATTTCATCCCAATGGATTTCAATCTATATGGATTTGGCTGCAATGGGAAAATGCTGTTCACATGTAAATGTTAACAAATAAGGTTAGAGTTAGTGAATAAGATGAAGCTATAGGGCAGATTTACTAAAACTGGTGCAGACAGAATCTGGTGCAGCTGTGCATAGAAACCAATCCACTTTCACAATTGTCTTTGAACAAGCTAAAGTTAGAAGCTGATTGGTTACTATGCACAGTTGCACCAGATTCTGTATGCTCCAGGTTTAGTAAATAACCCCCACAGGGGTTCCTTCTGAACACCCAGTCATAAGCTAGTAAAACCTTTATTTTTGTAATCATTTCACACATAATAATTGGGTGTTGAAAGCAGTTGACCTTATATATATATATATATTTTTTTTACTAGTATTTACTTGGAAGAGTAAAGTAACTATCCAATTTTGTAAGTGAACAGTCTTACTCCTTCAGTAAATCAACTCCAATGTCTTTTAGGATTGTGCGTTTGTCCCAGGAAATTATTGCCCTATATAATAATTCAAATTAACTGAAAAAAAGAGTTTGTTTTACTAAACTAGAGAGTGCAAAATCTGGTGCAGCTCTGCATAGAAACCAATCAGCTTCCAGTTTTTTTTTTGTCAATGTTTAATTGAACAAGCTGAAGTTAGAAGCTGATTGGCTACCATGCACAGCTGCACCAGATTTTGCACTCTGCAGTTTTAGTAAATCAATCCCTATTTTACACTGTTTGGCATAATGGGGTTGATTTACTAAAGGAAAATAAACTGTGCACTTTGTAAAGTGCAGTTGCACTCTGCAACTGCAGTTGCTCCAGAACTTAGTAAATGATGTAAAACTTCACTTTGCAAAAGTACTCAATCACAACTGCTCTTGCGAAGTGCACAGTGTATTTGTCTTTAGTAAATCAACCCCATTGTCTCAATATGTATGGTTTTTCTAAAGCTCAACTCCAAGCAACTAAAAAAAAAAAAAAAAACATTCCTTGCAATGGGGCTGTGCCTGCACTACAAGGGTAAAAAAAAAAAAGAAATTAAGATTTGCTTAATTGATCCTGTTCCTCCATCCAAAAGGTCCAGGTTTCTGACATCATAAACCAAAGCAGGGTCCATTGCTCTGAATTAAATGTGATGATGCAGAGAGACAGACCATTGCTGGAGTGTGAGAAGGGCAGAGCTACCAACCCTTGAGGTGCAGGGGCAGCCCATTTGCAAGGGATAATTTTCAAATTTCCTGGAGTTGCATTTAGGCTGGGTTCACACTGGTGCGCTGTGCGAGATCGCATGCGATTCGCACCTCACTACAGTGCAAATCACATGTGATATCTGTACAATGCGAGTTCAGCCATACAGATAGTATGCATCACATTCTGACTAAACTCGCACAGGACCCTTTTTGTTGGTCCGCACCAGAATTGTATCACATGGGTGTTCACACCCATGCGATCCGATTCCTGTCAGAACTGTCAGTTTGCACTGCTATATGCTTACTGAAATTAGAGTGTCATTAACTTTGTATTGAAACTTCCAGCAGTTCGCGTATGGCAGTGTGAACTGCCTTGTGAGTCGGGTGTGAGGCGGGAATCCGCAGTGGATTTGCAGTGTTCCCGCATTGCACCTATGTGAACTGGGACTCAAAGTAGTGCTAAAGTCTAAATATTTTTAATTTAATGCATTTTTTTGCATCAAGATTAAAAACACCCCACTACCTTTCCTACATCGTCCCCAAATACTTACCTGGCTCCATGTCACTGCCACATGCTTCAGCATTGCTCCCTACCTTACTGGTTTCAGAGCCATAGCTATAGGCTCCTGCTATCACCAGTCAAACTCCTGTGAAAAGAGAGTGGGGGGTGCGGCTTTCTGGTGCTGTGTGTGTCTGTATTGAATCCAGTCGGCATAGGGACCCAAAGGGCAGGCCCGCTTATAGAAATCACGGGGCCCTGTACAGACTACCTGACGGGACCCCCGTGCACAAATTTGCAAACAAAAATCCCCCCTCCTAGCACAACCCCCTCTAAATTACCCCCCTGTCCCCCCCCCCCCAATCTCTCTTCCCAGCACATATCCCCCCATTCTTCCTCCTCACACATATCGCCCTCTCCAAATCCCCATTACATTTGCCAATGCCAACACAGCCAGGAAGAGGTGTGCTGTGTTTTGTTCTCCCCTCCTGTCAGAAGAGTGCTGGTCTTTATAGTACATGAGAACGGATCGCTCTTACTGTAGATTGCATTGCACTGTATACACACACATACACAGCGCCCCCATCTCCTCCAAAGGCTGCTCAGTGCTCACCTCCCGGCAGCAACAAATGTGGATAGGGGGCGGTGTGTGTAGAGTGCCATGCGATCTACTGTAAGAGTGATCCGGTCTCATGTACTGTAAAGACCAGCGCTCTTCTGACAGGAGGGGAGAACAAAACACAGCACACCTCCCGCTGGCACTTCTTCTCTCACAGCTCCAGGCTCCAAGCTGCCGTCTCCTCATCCCAGCTGTGAGAGTGGGCGGGGAGGGGGCGAGGGAAGGAGCTCAGCTGCGGCCGGCCAGAGGGGGCATAACAACCCACCCCGGCATCCCTAAATCCAGCCCTGTGTCTCTCACCTAGCCTCTCACCTAGCAGCTGAAAGCCGGCGGGAGTGAGATGTAGAGAAACCGGCTTTGAGTTGCTGGGTGAGAGACGCTGTCATTCTTTATTCTCTGCTGCTCAGTGCTCACCTCCCGGCAGCAACAAATGTGGATAGGGGGCGGTGTGTGTACAGTGCCATGCGATCTACTGTAAGAGTGATCCGGTCTCATGTACTGTAAAGACCAGCGCTCTTCTGACAGGAAAGAAGAACAAAACACAGAACACCTCCCGCTGGCACTTCTTCTCTCACAGCTCCAGGCTCCAAGCTGCCGTCTCCTCATCCCAGCTGTGAGAGCGGGTGGGGAGGGGGCGAGGGAAGGAGCTCAGCTTGGGCCGGCCAGAGGGGGCATAGCAACCCACCCCGGCATCCCTAGATCCAGCCCTGTGTCTCTCACCTAGCCTCTCACCTAGCAGCTGAAAGCCGGCGGGAGTGAGATGTAGAGAAACCGGCTTTGAGTTGCTGGGTGAGAGACGCTGTCATTCTTTATTCTCTGCTCCACTGATCCTCCTGCTGTCCGGGCACCCCTGTGTGCCCGGGCCCCCTACAGGAGGGCTGGTGGTCCCCCCCTATCAGCGGCCCTGCCAAAGGGAGCTCACACACGCAGGGGTGCCTTCTTAGCACCTGGCTTGCTACAGGAGGCCCTGGGAAAAGGGGAGGGGCCTATGGCACCACACCATTAGGGTCTACTAGAAGAGGACAAAAATAATGATTTGTGCAATATTGATGCACAACAAAAAAAGAAAACAAGAAAAAAAGAAAAACCAAATCAAATTGGTAAGATGTATAAATGATAAAGTCCCAATATTAGATAGGTCCAAATGTGATATTCAGAGTCCATATAAAATCAAACAACAAAGATCATGCTGCTGTGATAAATCTTGAAATAGCTGTTAGCGTGATCCTTCACGCTAATATGACACCCAAAGTGACTGGATAAGTAGTCTGCTTACCAGAAAACATTGACTTCTTTACCCAAAAAGAAAGTCAATCAGCGCTTGTGCAGGATTGTGCCTGCTCACATAGACTGTAGTTGGAGATATAGTACACCTAGTACAGCAATGTCTGTGGGGACCACCGTGTTCCCGTCCACCTCCGTGAATGGCATGCCTGCTTCTCAACAGCAACCAACAGAGCCAGAAACGGCGTGAATAGCGTGACCAGGTACCGCCTCGATGTACATTTCGTGATTTTGTCTTCAGGAGGCGTACCTGGTCACTTGGGGTCACGATTTTTATTTTTACATATGGGTGAATCCCAGGAGAGTCTTTTCCAATCTTGGAAGAGCACCATTTTTTTCTTAAATAATTCTCACTGCACAATTTAATATAAATTTTATAATGGTATGCTGCAATAAAGTGTATGTATTCTGCGAGTGTTATGAGAATAATGCAAATTTAGGAATCCACCTTGATGTACTGCCGAATACCGGCACTGCGGCTGCGCATACAAATATATTTTTTTCTCCCCGGGACTCATTTGAATTTTAAGTATAAAAATCGTGGCCCCAAGTGACCAGGTCCGCCTCCTGAAGACATAATCATGAAACGTACGTTTCCGGCTCTGTTGGTTGCTGTTGAGAAGCAGGTGGAACGCACGCCATCCACGGAGGTGGATGGGAACATGACGGTCCCCACAGACATTGCTAGACAAGCCAGCAGCCATTTGGCTATGTTTTATACTGCTCTGTTTTAAATAAACGATAATATGCTATGGATGTCCTCCATTGTTATTTTATATCCGGCCGGTACCTATGAGGAGAAAGGTGTACTATATCTCCAGCTACAGTCTATGTGAGCAGGCACAATCCTGTACAAGCATTGATTGACTTTCTTTTCGGGTAAAGAAGTCAATGTTTTCTGGTAAGCAGACTATCCAGTCACTTTGATTGTCATATCACAGTTTGGTGAAGGATCACGCTAACAGCTATTTCAAGATTTATCACAGCAGCACGATCTTCGTTGTTTGATTTTACATGGACTCTGAATATCACATTTGGACCTATCTAATATTGGGACTTTATCATTTATACATCTTACCAATTTGATTTGGTTTTTCATATGTACCGGTATATATATTTTTTCACTATTGCACAGGTGTATTTGTCAGGATTGCATATATACATCTATTTTTAAGTTTAAGCTAAGGAATCATTTTCAGTGTCACAATTGCAGTTTTTTTTGGCATATTATAATCACCTTTTTTTAGCCCCCTCTATTTTTTCTTATATAAATCACTAGGAGCACACCACTCTTCTAGGGGAGCAGCTTGTTACTATTAATAGATATTTTTATAATCTATTTTTTCATTGGCACTGAGTACACATTATTTACTAAGAAAAAAAGAAAATCAACTTTAACTTTACTGTAAAAATATATACCGTATATACTCGAGTATAAGCCAAGTTTTTCAGCCCCTTTTTTAGGGCTGAAAATACCCCTCTCGGCTTAAACTCGAGTAGGTGTACCTTGGGCGTCCATTTTTTAAAACTCACGGCTTCCTCCTGGTCCCGTCCCACTCCGTGATAGGCGTTTGACACTGTGTTCCGCTACCGCCTATCACGGAGGTCCTCTCATCCTCGGACTGAGTTTCCGAGCAGACACTGTGTTCAGTGTTCCGCCTATCATGGACCTTCTCTTGTCCGAGGATACCTCCGTGATAGGCGGTAGCGGAACACAGTATCAAACGCCTATCACGGAGCGGGACGGGAGCAGGAGGAAGCCGCGAGTTTTAAAAAATGGACGCCCGCAGCGCAGCCTGTCAAGAATTTCAGGTACGCTGCAATGGGCACAGTGAGGTTGTAATGGGCACAGTGAGGTAATGGGCACAGTGAGGTTGCAATGGGCACAGTGAGGTAATGGACACAGTGAGGCAATGGGCACAGTGAGATAATGGGCACAGTGAGGTTGCAATAAGCACAGTGAGGTTGTAATGGGCACAGTGAGGATGGGCACAGTGAGGCGTGCACATGGGCATTGTTAACCCTCTCTTCCGCTTACAGTAGCTGCTGCATTCTCACCCTCGGCTTATACTCGAGTCAATAAGTTTTCTCATTTTTTGTGGTAAAATTAGGGCCTCAGCTTATACTCTGGTCGGCTTATACTCGATTATATACGGTATATATATATTTTTGTGAATCTGTTGCAAAGTTTATTGTTTATTGTTTTTTGTTACCTAAAGATTTAGTCTCGGTTCACACTGGGGTGGCTTCAAAGTTGCCCGCCTCTGAAGCCGCCCGTGCACAGCGCGACTTGCAAATGACTTCTGTAATAGAGCAAATGAAGAATATCATAGCAGGCTGGCAGGCAGTTAGTGTTGTCAGCCTGCAACAGGAAGTACTGTTACTGGAAGGATCTCAGGGTAAAAAAATTAGCAAAGGATAATAGCGGTCTTTGATTGTTCAGTTCTTGGTGTAGAGCCGGTGGGGGAGAGCTGCAGCATTGGATCCAGTGCCAGATTTATAAGGGGGCAAGAGGGAGTCTCAGACTTCCTTTATACATTTATTTTTCCTTAAAAATTTAGTAGTGTGTTTATTAAGAAATTGTCCAGTATGCAGCCTTTGCCAAGCTCTGGACTTATCTCAATCTCAACAGGCAGTTTTATTACATGATGAATGGATTGCTGATACCTTTCCAGGTGCAGTGGCGTAGCGTGGGGGGCCAGTGGGGCGGTTGCCCCGGGCGCAAAATTTAGAGGGGCGCAGCGGCAGGTGGCCGGGTTACCTGCAGCTCTTTTCCTGCACTATGCTGTCTAGGAGACTGTGAGCTCTTCCGCTTCACTATGAGAAAGAAGTTGCAGTGCAGTCCCGGCTTAGGCTCCAGCGATGACACTGACACAGCAGTGAGTAAATGTACACTGAAGACCATCCATGATGATCCCAGGGATTGTGACCGTGCAGAGACTGGCAGGAAGGAGGAGGGCAGGTCGGTATAGGAATCAGGTAGTTCAGTGTAGTGGTTAGTATAGGAATCAGGTAGGTCAGTATAGAAATCAGATAGGTCAGTTTAGTGGTCAGTGTAGGAATCAGGTTGGTCAGTGTAGGAATCAGGTAGGTTAGTGTAGTGGTCAGTATAGGAATCAGGTAGGTCAGTGTAGTGGTCAGTATAGCAATCAGATAGGTCAGTGTAGGAATCAGGTAGGTTAGTATAGTGATCAGGTAGGTTGGTGTAGGAGTCAGGTTGGTCAGTACTAGTGGAAGGGACTCAATGAGTGCTAAAAATCCGTGGGTTAGGGGGCGCAAATCTCTTGCCCTGCCCCGGGCGCTGACAACCCACGCTACGCCACTGTCCAGGTGTTAGTGTATCTCAAATATATTTGAGTATGATGGTCACTAGTTGTTCTGGAGAAAGGTCATTCAGCAAATTGGCACTGATAAAGAATTATCAATGATCCATGAAAGAGTAAAGGGTTGATTTACTAAAGGCAAATAAACTGTGCACTTTTTCAAGTGCAGTTGTACTTTGCAAGTATGGTTGCTCCAGAGCTTAGTAAATGAGGTAAAGCTTCACTTTACAAAGAGTACGCAATCACAGAAAAAAATTTAAAACAGCATTTTTGCTTGCACATGATTGGATGATGGAAGTCAGCAGATCTCTTGCTCATTTACTACGTTTTGGAGCAACTGCACTTGCAAAAGTGCACAGTCTATTTGCCCTTAGTCAATCCCTAATTGCTGTTTGCCTACTGGCTGTCGAAAGCAGTGCCCTCAAGATGATACCGTTTGATGAGTTAGTTAAAGATTGTGCAGGAAGGAAGACTTTTTGTAAATATTGTAGTGTGAAGCATAACTGTGATGTATGACTTGCCAGTTCCAACTACCTGTGTAGTGTGTCAGTCAATAAAATTGAGATAAAAATCAGACAAGTGTCTTCTTTGGAACCAATTTTTTTAGAACAAATGCGGTTTATCATTCATTTCAGTTCACTTTTTTATTTGTCATACAATGTAACTCCTATGTCGAGGGGCCCCTGAACTTGAAGTGCCCGGGCCCCCCAAGGTCTAAATCCGACACTCATTGGATCAATGCTGTATCCATCTAGGTGAGTAAGTATGTGTGTTTTTTGTAAATCCGCACTTCTCTTTTAAGCGGAACATAAATAAAAATCATCTAAAACTTTTTTTTTTATTTCAATCACTTTGGCCACAAAGATACAATATGCTCTTATTCAAAAACTTTTTTTTTTCCTTAAAAGTTTTTTATTCAGCAATACGTACATACAGATTAAACATGCATATCATGACAGTGAACACAGTTAAAACAGACTTGAATAAAGTGATAGTCAAATGGCAGGTCAGATACATATATACAGTGATGACATCTAATTGTACATCAAGAGGACATTGAGCAGGGCTTATGTATATCCTTCTGGTGTAACGAGATCCATAAAGTAAAAGTGGTTGGCGTATTTAGCCAACGATCCCATATTTTGTTATACTTTGTAGGACACTCTCTATTGATATAAAGGAACTTTTTATATGGAAGATTAACATTAATTTCGGCTTTCCATTCAGTCAAGGTGGGAGGGGTCGGTCTCATCCATTTCCTTGCTATTATTTTCCTAGCTAGAAATAATGTTTCCTGGAGGAATATCTTTGTAAATTTATCTAATTCGGAGTCGGGATAAACCCCCAGCAAACACGGTTTTGGGTTCAACGTAAGGGGTGAGTCCATGGTGTCAAGAAGAAAGTCAACGACTTGTTTCCAGAAGTCCTGGATCATGGGGCAGGTCCAGAGTAGGTAGAAGAATGTGCCCACCTCTTGTAAACACATCGGGCAAGAATTGGGATGGTCCCTCTTAAACCTGGATACCCGAAGTGGTGTGAGGTAGGACCTGTGTAGAATGTATATTTGCGTAAGTCTGTCAGAAAGTTTAGGGGATACCTCCTTGCAGGTGTCTAAAGCCTTGCTCCACTCCTCATCCTCCATTTCTCCCACTTCCCTCTCCCAGCGTGGTTTAACCTCCCTGGCGGTATGATTCTTTCTGGAATTATGTACCAAAAGCGGTACAATTATTTTGCATGGAAATTTGGTGTTATGTATTATAGGCCTGCGATTCTTAGTAATTACTTACTTAAACCTGAGCAAACCAGAGTCTAGTAGACATCCCGGGTATGATAAAGTTTGAAACACAAAATTATAAATTATAATATAATAAATAACTATAAATAATTATAAAAAATAGTAATCTAATTATAATAAAAATTATTCAATAATGTAATCAAATCAAAAACACTGAAATTTGCTCAGTTGCAGAATTGTCGCTGTCATTAGATTTAGTGTTTGATGACGAATTTCCCCACAAATCGCTATCGCTCAATTCTGCGAGTGATTCTATTTTATTATCGCTGTTTTCTAGCTGGTCTAAAACCACTTTTGACATAAAGGGACACTTTTTGGTTGCTATGGACAATCTCCAGTTTCCAGGCAGAAAGAATCGTTTTTATTATATAAAAGTGCATGCAGGGCACTGGACAGACCACTAGGGACAAAGGGGGTGTGTAATTATTAGACTTGTGCACAACGGAAAAATTCGTTCCGTTTCGGTTCGTTTCTTTCCGGTCCTGTTGATTCGTAATCATTCGTAATTTTGCTAGACGGGATTTTTCGTGTTCGGACTCATTCGTATTTTTGCAAGCGACATTTTTCGTTGAATTTTTTGTTGCTTTATAATTCGTACTTTCGGTAGAGTACGTTGTTTTTCGTTGATTCTGGACACAACTCCTACTTTCGTAACTTTTTTTGGGTTCGTACTTTCGGTAGAGTACGTTGTTTTTCGTTGATTCTGGACACAACTCCTACTTTCGTAACTTTTTTGGGGTTCGTTGATTCGTAATTTTCCGTGTCTCTCTCACAACGACGCTGCCTATTATGCCTAATGTGCTTCGAATGGATTTGTACTTTTCTAAATACATTGCGGTTATTTGTAACGATTCGAAATCTCGTATTTTACTTTCGTTTTTAACATGCGGCTATAGGCTCCGCCCCTGTACACCATTTTCAGAGGGTTCAGCACGGTGAGGGAGAAGCAGAGAGCAGAGCAGAGTGAGTGTTATTGTGCTTCGAATGGATTCGAAATCTCGTATTTTACTTTCGTTTTTTACATGCGGCTATAACCTCCGCCCCTGTACACCATTTTGAGAGGGAGTTCAGCACGGTGTGGGAGAAGCAGAGAGCAGAGCAGAGTGAGTGTTATTGTGCTTCGTATGGATTCGTACATTCGTAACTTTTTCATAACGAATTATGCCGAAGACATTCGGGCATTCGCTATTTGCGGTATAATTTATTTCGGATTCGGTCTTATTCGTAATTGCTTTGTTCGGAAATTCGAATGCTTCCGAATGTCCGAAAGTTGCTAAATTCGGACGAATTTCAATTCGTTACGAAAGGAATTGCACAAGCCTAGTAATTATTACATACAGTACTGTAATCAGTAAGATTACAGTATACTGTATGTATACTATGTGTTTACCTTTTTGAATTTGGCGCCCAGTTCCGCTCCCATGCGCCGCTGCGGCTCGCAGGGAACGGAACTAGGAAGTCAGATGGGGTCGAAAGTGCCGACACTCGCCGGAGATCTCGCTGGCGATCACAGCAGAGGACATCATCGCTGGATCACCAGGAGAAGGTAAGGAAACTCCGCTGCGGGCTCTGCAATGTCTACCCCGAGCGTGACTCGGGGTTACCGATCCTAGCATAAAAAAACAACCCCGAGTCACGCTCGGGATTACCGCTAGGGAGGTTAAGAGCATAAGCTATTTTCGTGGATGTGGGTGTGAGAAGCATGTTGTAAAAAGAGGATATACGTTTTTGAGGGTCCTCACCTTTGACTATGGCTATAATAGAATTAGGGGATGACTGCGGGGTTACTCCTGGGAATTGTGTAGTCAGGGCGCAACGAACCTGAATATACCTAAAGTGCATGTTGTCTGGGAGCGCAAACTCACCCTGAAGATTGTGACAGGCTTTAATCTCTCCATCCGAAATGAGATGGTGTAGATAATAAATCACGCGTGAGCTCCATAACTCTGAGTTGGGAATCCGGTATTCAAAAACTTTTTTAAAGCTAAATCCTGGATATACAAAATACTATAGTTCAATAACATACCCAGCTGCATCTACCTAATTTATGGTCTTCTTCTAGTCCCTTGCTCCCCTGCATAACAGCATTGACACTGGAAGAGGAAGGGTCTATATTGCTTTGCATGGTTCTGTCAGTCTGGCAGCAGGAAAATGATTGCAGGAGTGATAACCTCACCTGTAGACTACTATTCTCTTACATTGTCTAATCACAGGGTGAAGGATTGTTTTTATAATTTACAATTTACAATTTAAATCTGTAGCATATGAATCAAGATCACAACAGATTGAGACAACCTTCTCCTTGCCATTACTGAGTAATTGGCAGGTGAAATCAATGGACTAGGCATATTTTATTCTCCAACAGCATAGCTTTATGGAAGCTGTTTGGATTCTGGAATCTTCTACACTGTGCACCATACAACAGAGAATGGCCTACTGTATATGCAAGCCCTCTTTACCACCTATTTCACATTGAGATTGAGAATCATTAAAGGGGTTATAAACCCTTGTTTTTTTTTTTTGTTTTTTTAAATAACAAACATGTCATACTTACCACCACTGTGCAGTTCGTTTTGCACAGAGTGGCTCCGGTCCTCCTCTTCTGGGGTTCCCCGGCGGTGCTGCTAGCTCCTCCCCACATCAAGTGCCCACGTTGGAGAAGGCTCTCCTAAGGTGGACACCCATGCGGGGGCGCTCCCGAGTTCTGCTTCTGTGTCCATTCACACAGAATGCAGAACAAACGTGCTCAGTAAAACCGAGTAAAACAGAGGGGCTGGTCAGTGTCAGAAGTTTTTTCACCCTTTAAAAACTTAAAACAATGAACACTCTAGATTAATTATTATTAGGGTTGAGCGAACCCGAACTGTAAAGTTCGGGTTCGTACCGGACTTTTGGGTTTTTGGTACCTGGACCCGAACCGGAACAATTTACTGTATGTTCGGGTTCGGTGTTCGGCAATGTAATGCCGCATTTTAAAAAGCTGCAGGGTAACCAATCAACATTCGTTTAACTCGTTTGCCCTTAGAAGCCATCACAGCCATGCCTACTAATGGCATGGCTGTGATTGGCCAGTGCAGCATGTGACCCAGCCTCTATATAAGCTAGAGGCACATAGCACAGCACGTCACTCTGCTTTAGATAGTGTAGGGAAAGGTTGCTGCTGCTGCTGCTGCTTTGAGGGAGAGAATTAGATAGGAGTCCTGATTCAGAAATGAAATTACTCAGCGATCTACCTTGCTTTTGTTGTGTGGGTGCAGTGCACAATCTTTTTATCCTGCCCTGAGACCAGTGCCAGAGAAAAGATAACTTTTATCCGTCTGTTAGTTAGGTTGGCGTCGGCTTGCATTTTATGCAAGCTCAGTGCACCATCACTGCATATGTTACTGTGAGATACACACTTTAGATACTGTTCTCCTATTCTGCTATTCCCCCCAAAAAATTTAGGGCAAAAAAAAATAATTTTTGGTGCGTTTTCTGCATATCTGTATGTGTGAGATACACACTTTAGATACTGTTCTCCTATTCTGCTATTCAAAAAAATAATAATTTAGGGCAAAAAAAAATTTTTGGTGCGTTTTCTGGCCAAAACATTTTTTTGGGCGCATTTTCTGCATATCTGTATGTGTGAGATACACACTTTAGATACTGTTCTCCTATTCTGCTATTCAAAAAAATAATAATTTAGGGCAAAAAAAATAATTTTGGTGCGTTTTCTGCATATCTGTACGTGTGAGATACACACTTTAGATACTGTTCTCCTATTCTGCTATTCAAAAAAAGAATAATTTAGGGCAAAAAAAATATTTTTGGTGCGTTTTCTGCATATCTGTACGTGTGAGATACACACTTTAGATACTGTTCTCCTATTCTGCTATTCAAAAAAAAATATTTGGTAAAAAATAGTCTTTTGGTGCATTTTCTGCATATCTGTACATGTGAGATACACACTTTAGATACTGTTCTCCTATTCTGCTATTCAAAAAAATAATAATTTAGGGCAAAAAATATTTTTTGGTGCGTTTTCTGGCTAAAACATTTTTTTTTGGTGCATTTTCTGCATATCTGTTCATGTGAGATACACACTTTAGATACTGTTCTCCTATTCTGCTATTCAAAAAAATAATAATTTAGGGCAAAAAAAAAAATTTTGGTGCATTTTCTGCATATCTGTACGTGTGAGATACACACTTTAGATACTGTTCTCCTATTCTGCTATTCAAAAAAATAATAATTTAGGGCAAAAAATATTTTTTTGGTGCGTTTTCTGCATATCTGTACGTGTGAGATACACACTTTAGATACTGTTCTCCTATTCTGCTATTCAAAAAAAAAATATTTAGGGCAAAAAAAAAATTTTGCTGCATTTTCTGCATATCTGTAAGTGTGAGATACACACTTTAGATCCTGTTCTCCTATTCTGTTATTCAAAAAAAATAATAATTTAGGGCAAAAAAAAATTCTTGGTGCGTTTTCTGGCCAAAAAAATATTTTTGCTGCATTTTTTGCATATCTGTACGTGTGAGATACACACTTTAGATCCTGTTCTCCTATTCTGTTATTCTAAAAAATAATAATTTAGGGCAAAAAAAAATTCTTGGTGCGTTTTCTGGCCAAAAATTTTTTTTTTGCTGCGTTTTCTGCATATCTGTACCTGTGAGATACACACTTTAGATACTGTTCTCCTATTCTGCTATTCAAAAAAAGAATAATTTAGGGCAAAAAAATTTTTTTTGGTGCGTTTTCTGCATATCTGTACGTGTGAGATACACACTTTAGATACTGTTCTCCTATTCTGCTATTCAAAAAAAAATATTTGGTAAAAAATAGTCTTTTGGTGCATTTTCTGCATATCTGTACATGTGAGCTACACACTTTAGATACTGTTCTCCTATTCTGCTATTCAAAAAAATAATAATTTAGGGCCAAAAATATTTTTTGGTGCGTTTTCTGGCTAAAACATTTTTTTTTGGTGCATTTTCTGCATATCTGTACATGTGAGATACACACTTTAGATACTGTTCTCCTATTCTGCTATTCAAAAAAATAATAATTTAGGGCAAAAAAAAAATTTTGGTGCATTTTCTGCATATCTGTACGTGTGAGATACACACTTTAGATACTGTTCTCCTATTCTGCTATTCAAAAAAATAATAATTTAGGGCAAAAAATATTTTTTTGGTGCGTTTTCTGCATATCTGTACGTGTGAGATACACACTTTAGATACTGTTCTCCTATTCTGCTATTCAAAAAAAAAATATTTAGGGCAAAAAAAAAATTTTGCTGCATTTTCTGCATATCTGTAAGTGTGAGATACACACTTTAGATCCTGTTCTCCTATTCTGTTATTCAAAAAAATAATAATTTAGGGCAAAAAAAAATTCTTGGTGCGTTTTCTGGGCAAAAAAATATTTTTGCTGCATTTTTTGCATATCTGTACGTGTGAGATACACACTTTAGATCCTGTTCTCCTATTCTGTTATTCTAAAAAATAATAATTTAGGGCAAAAAAAAATTCTTGGTGCGTTTTCTGGCCAAAAATTTTTTTTTTGCTGCGTTTTCTGCATATCTGTACCTGTGAGATACACCCTTTAGATACTGTTGCCCTATTCTGCTATTCAAAAAACACCTATTTAGGGCAAGATCCTAAATTTCAGAAATATGAGGAGAACGTCAAATAAGGGACGTGGCCCCAGTCGTGGGGCTTCTGGTGGAGCTCCTGTTGCAGGGAGAGGACGTGGTCGATCTGTGCCAGCTACACGCACAAGTGAAACACATTCCTCAGGTGCGAGTAGGCGACAGAGCCTGCAGCGGTATTTGGTCGGGCCTTATGCGGCTCTACGAATGTTGAGGCCAGGACAATTACAGGCGATAGTAGATTGGGTTGCTAACAGTGCCTCCAGTTCCTTCACATTGTCTCCCACCCAGTCTCCTGCTGAAAGATCAGAGTTGGCACCTGCAGCTTGCCCTTTACGCCTTGGAGGTGCTGGCCTGCCCTGCAGCCAGTGTATTATCTGAACGTGTATTTAGCAGGGCAGGGGGCGTTATCACAGACAAGCGCAGCCACCTGTCCAGAGCCAAGCTGTGGACAAGCTCACGTTCATTAAAATGAACCAGGCATGGATCCCACAGGACTTGTCCGTACCTTGTGCAGAATAGACATGTATACCCTTACCCAGGCCTTACCCAGCCATTGTTGTATTTTTGATCTTTCTCACTCTTTTGGGGTGAACCCTAATTAAAAAATGTTTTAAATTAAAAACAAAAACCAGTGTTGGCTACCTCGTCCTCCTCCACCGCCGCTTCCACCTACATCGCCACATCCACCGCCACCTCAACCTCCTACTCCATATGGACCTCGTCCTCCTAGGTCAAGATTAATATTTTTTATTTTTATGTATTTTATGTTATTTTAAGTTATTTCCCTATCCACATTTGTTTGCAGAGCACTTGTCATGCTCTTACCAACATTTTGCTGCCATTTGCAGCCCTCTAGCCATTCCCATTACTTTTTTAGAGCCATTTTAGTCCTCAAAAGTTCGGGTCCCTATTGACTTCAATGGGGTTCGGGTTCGGGGTCAAGTTTGGGTCAAGTTCAGATCCCGAACGTAAACTTTTTTGCGAAGTTCGGCCGAACCCGTCGAACCCGAACATCCAGGTGTCCGCTCAACTCTAATTATTATTAAAGTGATTGTAAAGGCAGAAGTTTTTTTTTATCTTAAGGCATTCTATGCACTAAGATAAAAAGCCTTCTGTGTGCAGCAGCACACCTCAGGAAAAATGAGGACAACATATAGGAAGTTATGCCAATACATGGGCAACAAATGGTAAGCCTTGGTAATTTGTGGGTATTTTTGGCAATACTTTAAAGCCAAACCCATTAAAGCGGTAGTAAGCAGTAGTTGAAGAAAAAAAAATTCCCCTGCAAGGCAATGTCATAATGTGCTAGTATACATCACATACTAGCACATTATGAGAAACTTACCTTAAAACAAAGCCTTCCAGCGGCGCACCTCCGACTACAAGAGTGGCCGGGCGTGATGGCATCACTCCCGTGCATGGGCTCTGAAGGTTTGGTATACCGTGATGTCACCATCTGCATGCACTCTGAAATATCTCCTAAACATTGCAAGTTTAGGACATATTCACAGTACCTACAGGTAAGCCTTATTATAGGCTTACCTGTAGGTATAAGTGGTAAAACAGAGTTTACTACCACCTTAAATCTTTAGAATCTGAACAGCTTCCTACAATAAATTCATATCATTCAAAATTGGCGTGCAAAATTAACTTTGCATGGTTACATCTTTACATTGTGCCCAACTGTACACTTCTCTATTGGCTGGGCAACTGAGACTATAGAGGAGATCCACAAACCATTTCAAGTATAAAAGAGAACCAAAGAAGTGCATGTTAGCATCCACAAAAAATGGGTGTGTCATATGGTCCCCTCCCAGAGAGGAAGGACTCCTCCCTGACCCCTTGACTGATTGCAATACTACTGATGGAGCAAGGCACACTCAAAAAAACTGTGTTGTTGTGGCCTAGTGCCTATTCTTACTGTGGGGTCCCAAACCCATATTATTACTAGGAGCACCCCTGGGTCGCCACTCCAAGGGAGCGCATAACACCTCAGGCTCCCTGCTTTTCCAACCCCTGGCCAGACGAGGTAGCACTTTTCAAATCAGGCCACTTAGGTTCCTCCACACTAAGGAAGTACTACAAACCCTCACCTTACCCAGTGGACACTTGATTCTAAATGCTTTCCAGGAGGAAGGTCTCTCAGGATCCCCATCATACCAGCAAGGATATTAAAGAGCCAGCCACCCAAGCCAAAAGGCCAGAGTGATGGTGGAGCACCTTTTTGGACACTGATAAGAACAGATACTACACTTGTTCTTAGTCAAAAGGCCAAGACGAGAAACTAAGACATAACTAAAACCATTTGATTTTGTTTTCAGTCTTGGATATAGTAGAGAAGGATTAGAACACCTGTCAGGTTTTTATTGCTGTGTGTGTCTTAGCTGTGGAGATTCATCCTATTTATCCCTTATTATTATTGGGGGTAAAAGTTGAAAAATTCCAAATTTTGAGTTGTCCACAGAGCAGGAACAGAGATTGAAATCTTCCAATGGGAACACTAATTCTATGGGACTCTGGTAACAAATAAGGATTCCCTCACTTAGGAGAGATTTCCTCTCACTTTCTGTTAACTATGAGACAGAAAGTGGAGGGTAATCTTCCCAATATAACACAGATGGCAAAAAAAACTGATAAGAACTGTCCAGCATCCAACTCTGAAGTTGCTGAAAATCCAGGGCATGGGCATGGGCCATACTTGGGCCCAGTGCCAGTGTTTCAGCGGTTGACTCATAATCCATAATAACATCCATGGGTGCTGGGGCATACCTTTGAGCTTCGTCAAACTGTTTTTTATATGCTTGTTCCAGCTCCCATTTTTGTGTAATTATAACGTCCAAGTCCCTTCTCAATCCAAGTTCACTGAGAAGTTACAACTCCCGAAATCTCAGATGTGCTCCCATCTCTAATTGGCTGCACTGCCAAAATGTGGATCCTCCTGAAGCATCTCAAATTTCAATCCTGGGCCACTGTAGCCATAACCTTCTATGGGATAACTGTTCTTCATCCACAAACACTGTAAGGGAACTATCCGCAGAAGGACTGGCAGCTCTCTCCATGTCCAGCAGAATCTACGTTCTCCAGTACGCATGCGCGTGCGCCAGAACGCAATGCACATGCGCGTGCGCCAGAACGCAATGCGCATGCACGTGCGCCAAAGCGCACTCAATACGTGAGTGACACTTGGCACCCAGTGGCCTATTTAAAGCTTGCTGCAGCAGTCAATAACGGCTGCATGATCTTCAGCCTTCCTGTGATTGTTCCTGAGTTCCTGTTTCTGCTATGCTAAATTACCGTTATCGACCCGGCTTGCCTGACTAGTCTTCTCTGTGTGTGACCCCGGCTTGACTCTTGGCTTGTTCCTGTATCCTGCTCCTGTCTGCTGATCCTGTGTATGACCCGGCTTGTCCCTTGACCTGTTCCAGTGACTCTACCTCTGCTTGCTAACCTGTGTATGACTTCTGGCTTGGCTCCTGACTCCGCCTTTGGTTCTCCCTGCTGCACAGCCTCATCTGGTACTTCCGAGGTACCCCCGCCTGGCAGTCTACCCTGCTCACCAGCGGATCTGCAGCATCACCTCAACTTGTCGCAGCTGGCAACCCCTGCCTCTTTGGGTATAGCACTCCCTGTGCCACCTTCAGGGGGCGCTCTGCACTTAGTCGCAAGGGAAGCCCTCCCAGCACTTCGTTCTCTGGTAAGGTACGTGACAAACACACTTGGGCAGCATACCATTGCAGTGCCCGATAACCATCATCCTGCACCATTTCCATCTTGACCAGCCTTTCCAGTTCCATCAGCCATTCGTCTTGAGCATAAAGGAAAGACAAAGTTGCCTCTAAGTGCAGTGATTAAAATATTTATTACAGGAACAATGGGATTAAAAACACTAACAAGATAGTAAAAAGTCATAGGCATATAATGATTAGCCCTCCTGCGGATCGCTGTAATCCTTGTCTGTCTGGGGAGAGAGAGAGAGCTGTCCTGCAGCTGTCAGAGTCCCTGGTGATGTGGATTGGTAAGGAGGTGAAGATGAGATGAGGTAGCCCGGGTTCTCGAACCAAACTGAAACGGCCGATGTAACATCAAGTAAAGATGGTGGGCGGTAACGCGTTTCGGAGCATGCGCAGCTTCTTCGTCAGACCGGAACAGTTCTCTCTCTCCCTCAGAAAGACGAGGATTACACCGATCCACAGGAGGACTAATCATTATATGCCTATGACCTCTTACTACCTTGTAAGTGTTTTTAATACCATTGTGCCTATAATAAATCTTTTAACCACTGCACTTAGAGGCGCATTTCTCTTTCCTTTATGACCCTCCAGAGCTGCTTCTTCTCTTCAAAGTGCTGCCTTCAGTGCTATTTCTCCACTACTACAAAGGACCGGATACCCAGCCTCACCAGAGTGCCCTCATTCCTCCTGAGCATTCTCTCCTAGAAATGATATATGCAAGTCCATCTGTAGCCAGTACCACTCCATGGACGTAGGGGGGACCTTTCCATGATAGTCTTGCTCCACTTGGAGAGCCTCCATCCAGAGCTCTCAGCAGATCATGTCTCTCAATTCCAGTATGTCCTGGGCAGAACCAGGCTCTCCATACTGGGCAAACATCTTTTGCATTCAGCACTAGAACTCAGCTTCCAGGATGACCGGCTCCTGGAACACTTCTTCAATATTACCCAACACTGGGCCCCATTGGTGGTTTGGACTGCTCTTAGGGAGGAAGCAGATCTCACCGCTGACAACCAAATGTGACAGGACTGTCCAGCACCCAGCTTGGGTGCCTCTGTCAAGATAAAGCTTCCTCCAGTCTGGAACCAGGAACCAGTTGTTATAGCTGAATATTGAACCCAAGATATTAGACGAAACAAGCTTAGGTGCAAACTGAAACTGCCTTTATTGTAAACTCACACAGAATATATACCATGCAAGATCAGAAAGAATTTGATCAGATTATCCTAACCAATGCAAACTGTATACAGCACATCTAAGGAACAGCCAACATGAACAGTATGCAAATCCACATCTAGCAACTAATAGCTGACAGTGATCTAATTAGCAACTAGTCACTTAAACAAACCTAGGTGCACAGACCATTCAACACCCAGCACACAACTCTGTATACACAAAGTACATTACACATTATCATAAGCATAAACACATAACATCCCACAATGGTTCGATAACAAAGTAAAGTGGGCACAATAATAATCACATCTCCAAGAGATGAGCAGACAGACAGAAACAATAGGTGACTCAATTAAAAAAGGGAATGCACACCTAGGAGGCACACAAAAGGAGAGACATATTTAACAATAAACATATGACACCTTAATAAATAGACTATAGCAGGAGACCCCAGTATCAGGTTGCTTTGAGCTGATGATATTAACATCTGTTCTGAGTCTCACAGTCTAAAGCAGTCATTGCTGGTTTGGGCACAACGGCCCCAAATCTGTATCCCAGGCCTAGATTCTCAGAGTATGTGTATTTCGGGGAGACATGGACCCTAATCCGAAGCAAGACCACTTCAAGGGTCCCCCAGGCACACAACTACCATGCAGTCGCCTGGTTGGGTCTCTCACATTTTTACCCCATCCAAAGTAGACTAACTAGGTCCCAGACCCCCACCTGGTCTGGACATGCATTAGTCGAGTGAACCCACATAGTAGGTCCCCATGATCTCCACTATTTGTTGCAGGGAAGGGTCGTGGACTCTCTGTCTGGCTGCCAGCGCTTCAGCTGGGTGGTCTATACCATTCCAGGGCCTGGTCTGCTGCTGGGGAGAGAGGCCGACTGCCCTGGCTCCCTGAAGCCATGGAGACACTGTAAGTGCTAGACAGAGGCCAGCAGTGCTCTTCCCTGTTGCCAGCGCTTCAGCTGAGAGTAGGAGCTTCACTACATCAGCTTGTTGCTGGGGGGAGGGGCCACCTGCCAGGCTCCCTGGAACTTCAAAGTTGTTGCCGGTGCTGGGCAGAGGTTGGTAGCACTCTGCCCTGATGCCAGCGCTTCCGCCCCACATCATCCGCACTGGCTAATTGTTGGGGAGGGAGGCCAGCTTCCTCCACTCCCAGGCTGCAGATCTGCCATTGGGGAGGAAAGACAACCACCTATCCTCCCTGGTCCTTGGCCTACCGCTATGGAAAGGGGAATAGTCTCCTCTCCTCCCTTCATCTCGGACTGATGCTGCGAATTGAGGGCAGTTTCCTCCCCTCCCTGCACATCGGACTGTCTCTGGGGAGCGAGAATGACTTCCTTCACTCCTGGGTCCCTACACTGCCATTGGGGAGGGAGGACAACGATCTCCTCTCCCAGCCTGTGGATCTGCTGCTGGGGAGGGAGGACGACCACCTCCTCCCCCTTTCCCCCCTGGATCCTGATCAGCTGCTGGGGAATAAGAACTGTTACCTTTCCACCATGGACCTCCAGAACTGCTGCCAGTGTGGGGCAAAGGTCTTGGACCCTCTGCCCAGTTGCCAGCACTTTAGCTGGATTTGCAGTCAAGGGTGGATAGAGCTAGGAAGTACTCTGTAAAAACAGCCAGTGCTTTGTCTGGAGAAGTTTGTTGTAACTCCACAGATGCTGCTGACATGAAATCCCATGTGCCTGTTGGTGGACTGAAGAAAGGCCAACTGCCTTATCTCTATGGAAGGCTGAAGCTGCTGTTGGTGCTGGGCAGATCTCTGCGATTTTCTTCCCTGATGCCAGCTGTTCTGCTGGAGGCTCACTGGGTTGTTTCTCCTCAGCAGAAAAGTCTATTAAATCCCCAGTGTCAGAAATTTCTGAAAATCCAGGGCATGGGCTGGCAGCCCTTGGGCCCAGTGCCAGCGTTTCGCGGTTGACTCATAATCCATAACATCCATGGGTGCTGGGGCATACTGTTGAGCTTCGTCGAACAGTTTTTTATATGCTTATTCCAGCTCCCACTCTTGTGTAACTATAAAGTCCAAGTCACTTCTCAATCCGAGTTCACTGGGAAGTTACAGTCCACTCATCTCCACTCCGCTGCACTGACAAAATGTGGATCCTCCTGAAGCATCTCAAATATCAATCCTGGGCCACTGTAGTCATAGCCTTCTATGTGATCACTGTGCTTCCTCCAGGAACACACATGGGCAGCATACCATTACAGTGCCTGATAACCATACACCTTCTGCATTCCATTGATGTCTTGGTTCGTTGATGTTGAGTAACCGTTTTGGATCCAGGATCAGCTGTACCCATTGGGTTTACTAACCAACAAGCCTTTCACGACTTGGGGGGTATATGCCTCTTCAAGTCATTGACATCTGGTAAGCCTCCTTCCATTATTGGTGGTGGTGTTTCTGGCAATTCTGCTTTCCATCTGGAGGATTGCACCCGTGGTTAGATTCTTCTGCTTAGCTTTTTGGATCACATTTCAATGCTTGGACTTTTATTAGTTACTTATATTCACATTTGTTATTATCCAATTTAACCATTTTGAAATATTGTTTACTCACTATTCGAGGTGTTAGCATATTAATTAACACAGTGAGGTTTCACTGTAACATTCACATTCAGTGAAATTTATTATAACTGATTTGAACAATTGGTTATTCATTATTTAGAGGTGTTTATATATTTTTTAATACAATTATATTTGAGAATTACACCAGTATACACAAATAGCGCTGCATTTTTTTCTATATCCATATACACTGATTTTTTTTTTGTCTACAGCTGTGCTGGCTGCTATTTTTTTGTATTCACTTTTTCACAGCACAGTATATTTTTTCCATTTTCAGCATACCATTACAGTGCCCGATAACCATCATCCAGCACCATTTCTATCTTGACCAGCCTTTCCAGTTCCATCAGCCATTCCTCCTGAGCATGCACTTTTTGGAATGGTATACACAAGTCCATCTGTAGCCAGTACCACTCCATGGACATAGGGAGGACCTTTACATATAGTGATGAGCCGAACACCCCCGGGTTCGGTTCGCACCAGAACCCGCGAACGGACCGAAAGTTCGAACGAACATTAGAACCCTATTAAATACAATGGATGCGAACGTTCGAATTCTAAAGTGCTAATTATAAAAACTATTATGCATGTTATTGTCCTAAAAAGGGTTTGGGAACCCGGGTTCTGCACCAGGGGACATGTATCAATGCAAAAATAAGTTTTAAAAACGGTCGTTTTCCGGGAGCAGTCATTTTAATGATGCATAAAGTGAAAAAAAAAAAGTCAAATATTCCTTTAAATATCGTACCTGGGGGGTGTCTAAAGTATGCCTGTGAAGTGCCACGTGTTTCCCGTGTTTAGAACTGTCCCTGCACAAAATGACACTTCTAAAGGAAAAAAAAGCCATTTAAAACTGCTTGCGGCTTTAATGTAATGTCTGGTCCCGGTAATATGGATGAAAATCTTTAAGAAAAATGGCATAGCTACCCCATGACCCCCCCCCTACCCCAGCCCATTACCAGCCCCTTTGGGTCTTGTATGGATATTAAGGGGAACCCCGCACATAAAATAAAAAAGGCCCTATATACTCTGAACAGCCGTATACAGGCGGTGCATACAAGACAGGGACTGTAGGTTTGTTCTTATGTAGAATCTGTTTGTAATTTTGAACAGGTACATTGTTGAAGTGTAGCTCCAGACCAAAAATCTATTTTTAAACCTTTTGGAAAACATAGGTAAGGGTTATCACCCATGTAACATTTGTTTTGCTGTCTGTGCCCCTGTTCAGAACATTTCACCTCACTTTCCGTCCTAATGACAACTGTTTTTGAAATGTGGTGTTTTTCTTGAAACAAGGATTGCTGATAAAGCATCAGTACAGAGGAGACACCTTTCTCCCATATTTATTCTTACAGGAGAGAATTTTCCTTCCTAGTGGTAGATTTCCTCTCACTTCCTGTTGTCTTCTTGCGTTTGCAAGTAGGAGTCGTTTGTAAGTTGGATGTTTGAAAGTAGGGACCTGCCGTATATACTCTGCAGAAATAGGCCCCTTAGTTGTTGGTGTTGGCACAACACTGTAAGCACTCACAGTTACTCTTGGTTGGTGCTGGAACGCCCTGCTGTCAACTATTATATCAGGAATTTTAATTACATATAATTGTTGAACAGTGGTAGTAAAAATTGGGCCTTTGATGGTGGTGCTGGTGCCACAACACTGTAAGCCCTGACAGTTACTCTTGGTGGGTGCAGCAATGGGCCCTGCTGTGAATTATTAGATCAAGAATTGTAATTACATGCCCCTGTTGAACAGGGGCTGAAAAATTGGGCCTTAGGCACTGGTGGCACAACACTGCAACCCTTCACAGATACTGTACTTGGAGCACAGCAATGAGCCCTGTTGCAAAGTATTGCTTCAAAAATTGTAATGACACGCCCCTGTTAAACAGGGGCTGAAAAATTGGGCCTTAGGCACTGGTGGCACAACACTGCAACTCCTCACAGATACTGTACTTGGAGCACAGCAATGAGCCCTGTTGCAAAGTATTGCTTCAAAAATTGTAATTACACGCCCCTGTTAAACAGGGGCTGAAAAATTGGGCGTTAGGCACTGGTGGCGGCACCCATAAACAAAAATGATCTTCCAAGCTATCATCATCAATCGTATCATTGAGGACTCGGAGGAGGAGGATAGCCAGTCAACATAACAGCACAGGCACTCAGCATCAGCATCAGTCTTGAAGGGATGTGACATTTTAAAATCAATTAGTCTGTTATATCAGCATCAGGTGTGTGGTAGCTGGTGGTGATCCAAGACTGGTTCATCTTGATGAAAGTCAGTCGATCAACCGAGTCGGTGGACAGGCGCACCCTGTGATCCGTGACAAATCCTCCAGCAGCACTGAATGTGCGTTCCGAAAGAACGCTGGATGCAGGACAGGCCAGTAGCTCAATTGCATACTGTGCAAGCTCTGGCCAGTGATCCATCCTCAAGACCCAGTAAGCCAGAGGATTTTCGGTGGGGAAGGTGTCCAAGTCTGACCTTGCCCCTAGATATTCCTGCACCATGTTTATCAGACGCTGGCGATGGTTGCTGGAACCGATCATACTTTGGGGCTGCGGACTAAAGAATTGTCTGAACGCATCGGTCAGACGGCCACCTTCCCCACCGCTCCTTCTTTGACTGGCCGAAGCCTCAGCAACTCGTTGTCCAGGACCAGGAGTTTGCAACCTCCCAGTCTCTGGGAACGCGTTGCACAGACCTTTCTGCAAGGCCTCCCGGAGTTGTCTCATCCTCTGCTCCCTCTGCGACGGTAACATAAGGTCCGCAACCTTACCCTTGTACCGTGGATCAAGGAGAGTGGCCAGCCAGTAATGGTCCCTCTCCTTGATCCGAAGAATACGAGGATCCTTCCGCAGACTTTGCAGGATCAGGGAGGCCATGCAGCGTAGGTTTGCTGAGGCATTCGCTCCGGAGTCCTCTGGGTCACTAAGGACGACATGATCCGCAGCCACCTCCTCCCAGCCACGTACAAGTCCACTGGTTTCTTGGGACTGTAAATCATCCCTAAAAGACTGCTGCTGATGATGCTGAGTGCCAGCCTCCACCTCCATGCTGACACAATCCTCCTCCTCCTCCTCCTCCTCCTCCTCCTCCTCCTCTTCCTGTGCGATGGGTGGGACAGAAGGAACACTGTCTGGGTAAAGGGGGCCTTGAGAGGCAAGGAAGTCCTCCTCTTCCTGCCTCTGTTCTGCCTCAAGTGCCCTGTCCATTATTCCACGCAGCGTGTGCTCCAACAGGTGGACAAGAGGTACAGTGTCACTGATGCATGCACTGTCACTGCTCACCATCCTCGTGGCCTCCTCAAATGGTGCCAGGACAGTGCATGCATCCCTGATCATGCCCCACTGGCGTGGAGAAAAAAAACCAAGCTCCCCTGACCCTGTCCTGGTGCCGTAGTCGCACAGGTACTCATTGATGGCCCTCTGCTGCGTGTGCAGCCGCTGCAGCATGGCCAACGTTGAGTTCCACCTGGTGGGCATGTCACATATAAGGCGGTTCTTGGGCAGGTTCAACTCCTTTTGCAGCTCAGCCAGGCGAGCACTGGCATTATAAGATCTGCGGAAATGCACACAGACTTTCCTGGCCTGCCTCAGGACATCCTGTAAGCCCGGGTACCTGCCCAAGAAGCGCTGCACCACCAGGTTAAGGACGTGAGCCACACAGGGCACATGGGTCAGTTGTCCCTGTCGGAGGGCGGAGAGGAGGTTGGTGCCATTGTCGCAAACCACCATTCCTGGCTTAAGCTGGCGTGGCGTCAACCACCTCTCGGCCTGGCCCTGCAGAGCAGACAGGACCTCTGCCCCAGTGTGGCTTCTGTCCCCCAAACACACCAGCGCAAGCACGGCATGGCATCTTTTTGCCTGCGTACTTGCGTAGCCCCGTGAACGGCTACGGAGCACCGCTGGTTCATAGGACAAACCACAGGAAGAGGCCATGGAGGAAGAAGAAGAGGAGGGGGTGGAGGAGAGAGGTGTGTCACAACCAGTAGTAGCATTTTGGAGGCGTGGCGGTGGGACAACCTCCAACACTACTGCACCTTGTCCTGAATCCTTCCCAGCTGCCAAAAGAGTGACCCAATGGGCCGTGAAAGAAAGGTAACGTCCCTGTCCATGCCTGCTGGACCATGAGTCAGCGGTAATATGCACCTTACCGCTGACCGCCCTGTCCAGCGAGGCCAAGACATTGCCTTCCACATGCCGGTAGAGAGACGGAATAGCCTTCCGTGAGAAAAAGTGGCGTTTGGGAACCTGCCACTGAGGAACCGCACATTGCACAAACTCACGGAAGGGGGCCGAGTCTACCAACTGAAAAGGCAGCAGTTGAAGCGCTAGCAATTTAGCCAAGCTAGCATTCAACCGCTGGGCATGTGGATGGCTGGGAGTGAACTTCTTTCGACGGTCCAGCAGCTGGGGCAGGGAAATTTGCCTGCTAGAATCGGACGTCGGTGTACTGCTAGCAGAGTGGGCGCAAGTACTTGGCTGTGACACACCTAATTCTACACCTTCATTCCTCTCAGTGCATGTTTCAGAGAGGACTGAAGTTATAGTGGGGTTGGAGATCCCAGCTGATGCGGTGCAAGGAGAGGTCCGCTTGGTTCTTTGGTGTGGGTCTTTGAGGTAGGCTTGCCAACGAGCTGCATGGCAGGTCAACATATGTCTGGTCAGGCATGTGGTACCCAAGCGGCTGATGTTTTGGCCACGCGATATACGCTTGAGACATATGTTGCAAACAGCAGCTGTGCGATCTGATGCACTAGCCTCAAAAAAGGCCCACACCAAAGAACTTTTTGAATGACGGGCAGAGGCAGCGCCCTGCACAGGCGGAGCTCTGCGGTGTGATTCCGTCGGTGTACTGCCCTTACGCTGGCCACCAAAGGGCATCCTGCCTCGTTGGAGATGTGCCTCCTCCTCATCCTCCTCCTCCTCCTCTCTCCTATTAGGCACCCACGTGGAGTCATTGACCTCATCATCCCCTCCCTCCTCATCACTGGAGCCAATCTGGCAGTATGCTGCAGCTGCTGGAACATGACTGCCAGATTGGTGTCCTTCTTGAGCATCCCCTCTGTCTGCTCTCACGCTACTGCCTTCCTCTAGCTGGGTTTCATCATCAGACCCTTCGAAACGCTGGGCATCCTCCTGGAGCATGTACCCAACACTGTGCTGAAACAGTTCGGGGGACTCCTCAGGAGGAGGACATGGTGGGTCTAGGGAAGGAGTGACTGATGATTTGTCTGACATTGATACCAGGGAAGACGACGCTTTGGCAGCTGCTTTTCCAGTACCCTGAGCCTGGGTGAGAGAGGATGAGGAGGAGGAGGAGGGCTTGGTCATCCACTCTACCAAGTCTTCGGCATGATGTGGCTCAACATGTCCAGCTGCTGAAAAGAAGGACAAGCGTGTCCCATGGCCATGTGCTGATGACAATGCACCGCGTCCACGACCAGCACTGTTGCCCCCAGACACAGAGCCTGCTTGCCCTCTTTTATTGCCTCCTGACTGTCTGCCTCTCCTTGTTTGCCTTCCAGACATTCTAATAGATGGCCTGCAGGGAGATGGGAAAAAAGCAATAAGGGCTACCTTCAGGTGTCCTTCTCTGTCCCTTGAAACAAGGACTTTCACAGTGAAAGAAACTGACACTGTCCCTACCTAGAGTTTTCTGTCCCTAGAATAAATGTTTTTTTTAATCACAATATAGCACAAGGACAATTCACTCAATGTCTCTCCAGGTCCCTGGAAACAAGGACTTGCAGAGTGAAAGAAACTGACACTGTCCCTACCTAGAGTTTTCTGTCCCTAGAATAAATGTTTTTTTTTAAGCACAATATAGCACAAGGACAATTAACTCACTGTCCTTACAGGTCCCTGGAAACAAGGACTTGCAGAGTGAAAAAAAAAAAACACTCTCCCTACCTAGAGTTTTCTGTCCCTAGAAAAAATGTTTTTTTTAAGCACAATATAGCACAAGGACAATTAACTCACTGTCCTTACAGGTCCCTGGAAACAAGGACTTGCAGAGTGAAAGAAAAAAAACACTCTCCCTACCTAGAGTTTTCTGTCCCTAGAAAAAATGTTTTTTTTAATCACAATATAGCACAAGGAAAATTAACTCACTGTCCTTACAGGTCCCTGGAAACAAGGACTTGCAGAGTGAAAGAAAAAAAACACTCTCCCTACCTAGAGTTTTCTGTCCCTAGAAAAAATGTTTTTTTTAATCACAATATAGCACAAGGAAAATTAACTCACTGTCCTTACAGGTCCCTGGAAACAAGGACTTGCAGAGTGAAAGAAAAAAAACACTCTCCCTACCTACAGTTTTCTGTCCCTAGAAAAAATGTTTTTTTTAATCACAATATAGCACAAGGAAAATTAACTCACTGTCCTTACAGGTCCCTGGAAACAAGGACTTGCAGAGTGAAAGAAACTGACACTGTCCCTACCTAGAGTTTTCTGTCCCTAGAATAAATGTTTTTTTTAAGCACAATATAGCACAAGGACAATTAACTCACTGTCCTTACAGGTCCCTGGAAACAAGGACTTGCAGAGTGAAAAAAAAAAACACTCTCCCTACCTAGAGTTTTCTGTCCCTAGAAAAAATGTTTTTTTTAAGCACAATATAGCACAAGGACAATTAACTCACTGTCCTTACAGGTCCCTGGAAACAAGGACTTGCAGAGTGAAAGAAAAAAAACACTCTCCCTACCTAGAGTTTTCTGTCCCTAGAAAAAATGTTTTTTTTAATCACAATATAGCACAAGGAAAATTAACTCACTGTCCTTACAGGTCCCTGGAAACAAGGACTTGCAGAGTGAAAGAAAAAAAACACTCTCCCTACCTAGAGTTTTCTGTCCCTAGAAAAAATGTTTTTTTTAATCACAATATAGCACAAGGAAAATTAACTCACTGTCCTTACAGGTCCCTGGAAACAAGGACTTGCAGAGTGAAAGAAAAAAAACACTCTCCCTACCTACAGTTTTCTGTCCCTAGAAAAAATGTTTTTTTTAATCACAATATAGCACAAGGAAAATTAACTCACTGTCCTTACAGGTCCCTGGAAACAAGGACTTGCAGAGTGAAAGAAACTGACACTGTCCCTACCTAGAGTTTTCTGTCCCTAGAATAAATGTTTTTTTTAATCACAATATAGCACAAGGAAAATTAACTCACTGTCCTTACAGGTCCCTGGAAACAAGGACTTGCAGAGTGAAAGAAACTGACACTGTCCCTACCTAGAGTTTTCTGTCCCTAGAATAAATGTTTTTTTTAATCACAATATAGCACAAGGAAAATTAACTCACTGTCCTTACAGGTCCCTGGAAACAAGGACTTGCAGAGTGAAAGAAACTGACACTGTCCCTACCTAGAGTTTTCTGTCCCTAGAATAAATGTTTTTTTTAATCACAATATAGCACAAGGAAAATTAACTCACTGTCCTTACAGGTCCCTGGAAACAAGGACTTGCAGAGTGAAAGAAACTGACACTGTCCCTACCTAGAGTTTTCTGTCCCTAGAATAAATGTTTTTTTTAAGCACAATATAGCACAAGGACAATTAACTCACTGTACTTACAGGTCCCTGGAAACAAGGACTTGCAGAGTGAAAGAAAAAAAACACTCTCCCTACCTACAGTTTTCTGTCCCTAGAAAAAATGTTTTTTTTAATCACAATATAGCACAAGGAAAATTAACTCACTGTCCTTACAGGTCCCTGGAAACAAGGACTTGCAGAGTGAAAGAAACTGACACTGTCCCTACCTAGAGTTTTCTGTCCCTAGAATAAATGTTTTTTTTAATCACAATATAGCACAAGGACAATTAACTCACTGTCCTTACAGGTCCCTGGAAACAAGGACTTGCAGAGTGAAAGAAACTGACACTGTCCCTACCTAGAGTTTTCTGTCCCTAGAATAAATGTTTTTTTTAAGCACAATATAGCACAAGGACAATTAACTCACTGTCCTTACAGGTCCCTGGAAACAAGGACTTGCAGAGTGAAAGAAAAAAAACACTCTCCCTACCTAGAGTTTTCTGTCCCTAGAAAAAATGTTTTTTTTAATCACAATATAGCACAAGGAAAATTAACTCACTGTCCTTACAGGTCCCTGGAAACAAGGACTTGCAGAGTGAAAGAAAAAAAACACTCTCCCTACCTAGAGTTTTCTGTCCCTAGAAAAAATGTTTTTTTTAATCACAATATAGCACAAGGAAAATTAACTCACTGTCCTTACAGGTCCCTGGAAACAAGGACTTGCAGAGTGAAAGAAAAAAAACACTCTCCCTACCTACAGTTTTCTGTCCCTAGAAAAAATGTTTTTTTTAATCACAATATAGCACAAGGAAAATTAACTCACTGTCCTTACAGGTCCCTGGAAACAAGGACTTGCAGAGTGAAAGAAACTGACACTGTCCCTACCTAGAGTTTTCTGTCCCTAGAATAAATGTTTTTTTTAAGCACAATATAGCACAAGGACAATTAACTCACTGTCCTTACAGGTCCCTGGAAACAAGGACTTGCAGAGTGAAAAAAAAAAAACACTCTCCCTACCTAGAGTTTTCTGTCCCTAGAAAAAATGTTTTTTTTAAGCACAATATAGCACAAGGACAATTAACTCACTGTCCTTACAGGTCCCTGGAAACAAGGACTTGCAGAGTGAAAGAAAAAAAACACTCTCCCTACCTAGAGTTTTCTGTCCCTAGAAAAAATGTTTTTTTTAATCACAATATAGCACAAGGAAAATTAACTCACTGTCCTTACAGGTCCCTGGAAACAAGGACTTGCAGAGTGAAAGAAAAAAAACACTCTCCCTACCTAGAGTTTTCTGTCCCTAGAAAAAATGTTTTTTTTAATCACAATATAGCACAAGGAAAATTAACTCACTGTCCTTACAGGTCCCTGGAAACAAGGACTTGCAGAGTGAAAGAAAAAAAACACTCTCCCTACCTACAGTTTTCTGTCCCTAGAAAAAATGTTTTTTTTAATCACAATATAGCACAAGGAAAATTAACTCACTGTCCTTACAGGTCCCTGGAAACAAGGACTTGCAGAGTGAAAGAAACTGACACTGTCCCTACCTAGAGTTTTCTGTCCCTAGAATAAATGTTTTTTTTAATCACAATATAGCACAAGGAAAATTAACTCACTGTCCTTACAGGTCCCTGGAAACAAGGACTTGCAGAGTGAAAGAAACTGACACTGTCCCTACCTAGAGTTTTCTGTCCCTAGAATAAATGTTTTTTTTAATCACAATATAGCACAAGGAAAATTAACTCACTGTCCTTACAGGTCCCTGGAAACAAGGACTTGCAGAGTGAAAGAAACTGACACTGTCCCTACCTAGAGTTTTCTGTCCCTAGAATAAATGTTTTTTTTAATCACAATATAGCACAAGGACAATTAACTCACTGTCCTTACAGGTCCCTGGAAACAAGGACTTGCAGAGTGAAAGAAACTGACACTGTCCCTACCTAGAGTTTTCTGTCCCTAGAATAAATGTTTTTTTTAAGCACAATATAGCACAAGGACAATTAACTCACTGTCCTTACAGGTCCCTGGAAACAAGGACTTGCAGAGTGAAAGAAACTGACACTGTCCCTACCTAGAGTTTTCTGTCCCTAGAATAAATGTTTTTTTTAAGCACACTATAGCAGAAGCACAAAACACACTGACACTCTCCCTACCTATCCTTCTCTTTCCCTAAACTAAAGGAATCCAGGTTAAGCAAGAAAGAAATAACAGTCACTGTCCCTGCCTATGCTACTCTATCCCTGCTCCGGAACACACTACACTAGGCCGCCGTGCTGGCGGCCTTTTATAGTGTGGGGCGTGTACTAAACACCCTCAGCAATAATTGGCCACAGGCATCCTGCCTGTGGCCAATCATTGCTCTCCTCGCTGCCGGCGCTGTGATTGGCCAAGCATGCGGGGTCACAGTGCATGCTTGGCCAATCACAGCGCCTGGATGACACTGCGATGGCGTAGTGCATTGTGGGCCGTTCGCGTCACTCGAATTTGGCGCGAACGGCCCAAATCGTTCGATCTTCGTCGAACGATCGAACAGCCAATGTTCGAGTCGAACGTATGTTCGACTCGAACACGAAGCTCATCCCTATTTACATAATAGTCTTGCTCCACTTGGAGAGTTTCCATCCAGAGCTCCCGGCAGATCATGTCTCTCAATTCCAGTACATCCTGGGCAGAACCATGCTCTCCTTACTGGGCAAACATCTTTTGCATTTGTCACTGGGACTCCACTTTCATGGCGACCGGCTCCAGGAACACTTCTTAAATATTACCCAACACTGTACCCCATTGGTGGTTTGGACGGCACTTAGGGAGAAAGCAGATCTCACCGCTGACAACCAAATGTGACAGGACCGTCCAGCACCCAGCTTGGGTGCCTATTTCAAGATATAGCTTCCTCCATTCTGGAAGCAGTAACTAGGTATTATAGCTGAATATTACACACAAGATATTAGACAACACTAGCTTAGATGCAAGCTGGAACTGCCTTTATTGTAAATTCACACAGAATATATAGCATACAAGATCAGATAAGAATTTGATCACATTATCCTAACCAATGCAAACTTTATACAGCACATTTAGGGAACAGCCAACATAAACTGTATGCTAATCCACATCCAGCAACTAATAGCTGACAGTGATCTAATTAACAACTAGTCACTTAAAGTGGAAGTAAACCCTCCTATCATTTTCAGGCAAGGAAGCTGCCATATTGGCCTCTGTTTAATCTTCACGAGAGAGAGGAGTATGCCTGATTCACATAGAGCCAAATTATTGTAGCGGCCTCACCCCGACCTCTTTAGCTAGGGGTATGTCGAGCGACAGAGTGAGGTGCGCCACGGCCCATGTCCTCCCCATGGCTGTGGGTGAGGTGAAGGCCAGTATTAATCTTTTTTTCCTCGGGCCAAATGTGCGCTGGTTATGAGGATCAGTCCTTCCGTGTCTGAATCTCCCTTTGTTCCCATCAACAGAGTCCATACACCAGTGCCGGCCCAAGACATTGTGCTGCCTGGTACCAAGAATGAAATGCTGCCCCCCCCCCAAATAAAATAAAAAATCACGCACACCGAAATGCCCCCACATCCATTATTTGATATGATAAATAAAGAGGAACTGTCATGGCTCTATACATGTAAAGGAGTATATAGAGGACCTGTCATGGCTCTATAAAATGGACCTGTTATGGCTCTATTCATGTATAGGAGTATAAAGAGGACCATCATGGCATTATGCGTGTATATAGAAGTATAATGAGGACCTGTCATGGCTCTATACATGTATGTAGGAGTATAAAGAGGACCTGTCATGGCTCTATACATCTATGTAGAAGTATAAAGAGGACCTGTCATGGCTCTATACATGTATGTAGGAGTATAAAGAGGACCTGTCATGGCTCTATACATCTATGTAGAAGTATAAAGAGGACCTGTCATGGCTCTATACATGTATGTAGGAGTATAAAGAGGACCTGTCATGGCTCTATACATGTATGTAGGAGTATAAAGAGGACCTGTCATGGCTCTATACATCTATGTAGAAGTATAAAGAGGACCTGTCATGGCTCTATACATGTATGTAGGAGTATAAAGAGGACCTGTCATGGCTCTATACATGTATGTAGGAGTATAAAAAGGACCTGTCATGGCTCTATACATGTATATAGGAGTATAAAAGGACCTGTGCCTGGCCGGCGGCCGCAATGTCAGCCGTCCACCCACGATCGGTCCACAGAGAGCCAGAACGGGGAACTGTCAATGTAAATAGACAGATCCCCATTCTGACAGGGGAGGAGAGACAGATCTGCTGTTCCTAGTGATTAGGAACAGAGATTTCTCTCCTCCTCCAGTCATTCCCATCCCCCCCCACTGTTAGAAACACCTCCCAGGAAACACATTTAACCCCTTCCCTAACAGTGACATTTACACAGTAATCAGTGCATTTTTATAGCACAGATCGCTGTATAGATGTCAATGGTCCCAAAAATGTGTCAAAAGTGTCCGACCTGTCCACCGCAATGTCGCAGTCTCGCCAAAAAAAAATCTCAGATCACTACCATTACTAGTAAAAAAATAATAATAATAAAAATGCTTCAAGTGCATTATTTCTATTATTACATTGTTATATAAAATAAAATAGTTCAACTCACCATTATTGCAGAATCAGTGGGAGCCCCGAGCGTGTCACTTGCCAACGTCACCTGCCTTCAGATGCACATTGTCACCTGCCACACATTGCGGATTGTCACTTGCCACGATGTCACCTGCTACACGTAGCTGATTGTCACTTGCCACGTCACCTGCCACATGTAGCAGATTGTCACGTGCCACCTGTCACACATTGCGGATTGCCACTTGCCATGATGTCACCTGCCACACGTTGCAGATTGTCACTTGCCACGTCACCTACCACACGTAGGGGATTGTCACTTGCCACAACGCCACCTGCCACACATTGCGGATTTTCACTTGCCACGACGTCACATGCCACATGTTGCAGATTGTCACTTGCCACGTCACCTGCTACACGTAGCGGATTGTCACTTGCCACGTCACCTGCCACACATTGCGGATTGTCACTTGCCACAATGTCACCTGCCACACATAGCGGATTGTCACTTGCCACGTCATCTGCCACACATTGCAGATTGTCACTTGCCATGACGTCACCTGCCACACATAACGGATTGCCACTTGCTGTGTCCCAGAGTAAAGGAGGGCAGCAGAGAGATAATGTAATCTCTCTGCTGCCCACACAGTGGGGGCCGAACTGCAGCGATGCAGGGCGGGCAGTGAGAGATGATGTCATCTCTCTGCTCCCCCGCCCGCTGATTGGCCAGCAAGCCCGCTCACCTGCTGACTGTCACGCCCGCTGACTGTTCCCCTGTTCTGCCCGCACGCTCCTTTTACCTGGGCCCGACGCCCAGGTGAATTGAGCGTGCGGGCAGAACAGGTGGAGCGGAGCAGGCTGGCTGGCAGGCGGGCGTCAATTTGCCTCACAGTGAAGCGCGGAGCGGGCGGAACGAGTTGGCGACAATTTGCCTCACAGTGCAGCGGGGAGTGAAGCGGGCAGAACGGGCTGGCGGGCGGAACGGGCTGGCCAGTGGCAATTTGCCTCACAGTGCAGGCAGGGCCGGTGCTAGGCAATTTGGCGCCCTAGGCAAGACCAGCTATGTGCGCCCCCCCCCCAAAAAAAAAATGTCCCTGCGTCCATCATATGTGATGTGCACCAGTAAATTAAGGGGGTGGGGTGGTAGGAAGCTGGCGGGGGGGATGAAGATTACAGGGGGTGGTAGGAATATGACAGGGGTGGGTGGGTGGTAGGAAGCTGACAGGGAGGATGAAGATTACAGGGGGTGGTAGGAAGATGACAGGGAGGATGGAGATGACAGGGGTGGGTGGTAGGAAGCTTACAGGGAGGATGGAGATGACAGGGGTGGGTGGTAGGAAGCTGACAGGGGGGATGGAGATGACAGGGGTGGGTGGTAGGAAGCTGACAGGGAGGATGGAGATGACAGGGAATATGGAGATGACAGGGGTGGGTGGTAGGAAGCTGACAGGGAGGATGGAGATGACAGGGGTGGGTGGTAGGAAGCTGACAGGGAGGATGGAGATGACAGGGGTGGGTGGTAGGAAGCTGACAGGGAGGATGGAGATGACAGGGGTGGGTGGTAGGAAGCTGATAGGGAGGATGAAGACGACAGGGGTGGGTGGTAGGAAGCTGACAGGGAGGATGGAGATGACAGGAGTGGGTGGTAGGAAGCTGACAGGGAGGATGAAGATGACAGGGGTGGGTGGTAGGAAGCTGACAGGGAGGATGGAGATGACAGGAGTGGGTGGTAGGAAGCTGACAGGGAGGATGGAGATGACAGGAGTGGGTGGTAGGAAGCTGACAGGGAGGATGGAGATGACAGGGGTGGGTGGTAGGAAGCTGACAGGGAGGATGGAGATGACAGGAGTGGGTGGTAGGAAGCTGACAGGGAGGATGGAGATGACAGGAGTGGGTGGTAGGAAGCTGACAGGGAGGATGGAGATGACAGGAGTGGGTGGTAGGAAGCTGACAGGGAGGATGGAGATGACAGGGGTGGGTGGTAGGAAGCTGACAGGGAGGATAGAGATGACAGGGGTGGGTGGTAGGAAGCTGACAGGGAGGATGAAGATGACAGGGGTGGGTGGTAGGAAGATGACAGGGAGGATAGAGATGACAGGGGTGGGTGGTAGGAAGCTGACAGGGAGGATGAAGATGACAGGGGTGGGTGGTAGGAAGATGACAGGGAGGATGGAGATGACAGGGAATATGGAGATGACAGGGAATATGGAGATGACAGGGGTGGGTGGTAGGAAGATGACAGGGAGGATGGAGATGACAGGGAATATGGAGATGACAGGGAATATGGAGATGACAGGGGTGGGTGGTAGGAAGATGACAGGGAGGATGGAGATGACAGGGGGTGATAAAATGTAAGACAGGCCTCAGAGGTAGGGTGGTGGGATCATGCCAGGAACAGGGGGATGACGAGGAGCATGATGATGACAGGAGACAGTAGATGGCATCATAGCATTAGGGCTGTGTGTGAGGTCATCACGGGCGGCTGGTAGCAGGGATGTTCGGGCTCCCTCGTTCAGGGAGTGACTTCACTGGATGCTGTCAGTGTCGGGCAGCGGACCGTCATTCACAGTACCTACGTCTTCCACACTACGGCCGTCCATCCTGGAGAGGAATTCAAGGAGCTGCTCAGCAGCGGCGGCGGCGGCAGCCATTATCCGCGCTCTGCACATGGTACTTGGTAGGAGATTCGCAGAGCGCGGGAGAAGGGGAGGAGCCGGGGGAGGGGAGCACATTGATCCACCTACTGACCCAACAACTGTTGGATGATCGAGGCTGCGTCAAGCTCCCAGTGCCTCTTCCTCCACAGGACTGTGCGGCGGCAAGGACTACTACTGTCACACATTGAGATAGGGAACCAGTGGCCATGGCTGCGCCCTAGGCGGCTGCCTAGTGGTACCGCCAGCCCTGAGTGCAGGGGGAGTGGAGTGGGCGGAACTGGATAGTGGCAACTTGCCGCTCCCCTGAATGTGCCGCCTGGTACAATGGTACCACCGGGTCCCATGGTAGGGCCGGCCCTGCCATACACCCATCAAAGTCCAAACTCAGGTTTATTGCGTATCTCCACATACAGTCAAATGCAACGGCATGATACGATGGGGAAGCAGGTCGAGGCACTGTACAGGTTCTTAGTCCCTACACTCCCTGTGCTATGACCAGGGATTGCAGGAATCTTGATGAAAGCTCCTCCGCTGCGCTGTAGCCCATATCAGGGGAAGATGTCCTCCGAGGGAGTTACCGAAGGCCCATCCGTCACCGGGTTGACACTGCACCGGGTCTTCGGATGGGTGACCTCCCCAGCCTCCTCACCTCAGATGCGGGTCCCCTCGCAAGGGGCGCCCTGGAGCAACTCCACCCTCGCGGAACCCAGCCGGAGTCACCGGGTCCCAGGCCTCCTTAATAGTACCTCACCCCAGGCTGAAGGTGCCCGGGATGGACTCCATCTTCGTTCCGGCCAGGCCTTGGGCGCCTAGGCCGGAACCTTGAACCGCCCGCACCCAGGCCTAAGGTGCCTGGGTGCGTGAAGACACGACCTCCTCCCTCCGGACAGCCCCGTGGCGAGGGCGTCTCCCCCTTTTATATCCCCCCCCATCGACACCACGGCGGGTTCCCCGCCCCGGCCGCACCATCTCCAGGAAGGGACCAAGAAGGGTAGCCCTCTGGCAGTGAATCTACCTCGAGCCAGTAGGTATACTGACACCCACTGGTCAAAGAGAATATTACACCACCCAATCCTCCACGAATAAAAATAAAAGGGGTCTGAACCCTAACATAATTACACACCTGGGTCTCTCTACCCCCAGGTGTATCCCACTAACTTTGAAGACCCCGCTACATTATAAAATACCAAACAGAAGATTCGTTGGAATCAAACAACGGGATCCTCCTAACCAATTACCAGTATGAAATGAAAGGGAAAGGGGGGGACGGGAGATTGGGACAATGCCCAATAGACGGTTATAGGGTGAATCAACCACAATACATTTGGTAATATAAAATTGAAAAAAACCTTATTGGTTGAATGCTATATGAAATTAACACATTTCAACCTAACAGTATGAATATACTCATGTAGGAGAAAAAGGTTTCTCCTGAATATATTGTGACAGCAGGAAGGTAAAGTCACCTGGTTGCATCCAGGGGGGTAGATATATTTCGCCCAGATTCAGGCTTTACGCCGACTTATACAACTAGGTGGAGAGTTGTATAAGGCTAGTGGGCTCATGGATGACTCATACCTCTAGGGAGAGTGTGGGGCGTCGTGCAGACAGGGAGTTGATGAGACCAGCTGAAGCTTGTCAGCTCATTTAGGCCTCTATAAGAACTCCCAGCTTCATTAGATGTTAGCTCATGCCTGGACCCAGACCTGTGTGGACTGTCTAGGGAGAGTGAACCCCTGTGCGGTGAGACAAAGCCTGTGTGGCTATTTGCTTGGACATTTAAAACCAGGGACTTAGGGACTAGGACAGCACTAGGCTGATCCCAGTTGTTAGTTAGGAAACCTGTATGTTTAGTCAGAGGTCAAGTTGACCAGGATTTATTTTGTTTATGTTTCTTTTGCTTTGCTGTGTTTTGTCACTGTAAATAGAAAATAAACCACACCTTTTTGATTTTGAAAACCACAACCTCCGTTTGCTGGGCCTGTTTTTGTGTGGGGAGCCCATCTCGGGGGTCACACACACCCGCTGCCGAGCTAACCCCCTCACAGTTGGTGGAGAACCAGTGGCAGTTTTTTTTTAAGCCAGCATGGAGGAGATACTGAAGCAGCTGGCTCTAGCAAATGCCAATCAACAGCAGACAAATGCAGGTTTGCAAAAGAGCCTTGCAGCTCATCAACAGAGCCTTGCAGCTCAACAACAGAACTTCGCAGCCCAGCAGCAAGCTCATCAACAGAGCCTTGCAGCCCAGCAGCAAGCTCATCAACAGAGCCTTGCAGCCCAGCAGCAGACAAACGCAACTTTGCAACAGAGTCTGGAGGCTCAGCAACAAGCCCAGCAGCAATCTGAGGCCCGCTTCATAGACCTGTTGCAGAAGCAAGAGCAGAGACTACAACAACAGATGGAAGCAGTAATGCAGCAACGTCCGCAGACCAGTGAGGAAAGCCGTCCCACTAATACCGCGTCCTTTGGGGTGAGTCGTTTATTGACAAAAATGACTGGAGAGGATGATCCAGAGGTATTTTTGACCACATTTGAAAGGACCGCTGAAAGAGAAAAGTGGCCTGAGGAGCAGTGGGCTGGACTGGTGGCTCCTCTGTTAACTGGTGAATCGCAGAAAGCTTACTATGACCTAGAGCCTAACCAAGCAAAAGACTATGTGATGCTAAAAGCTGAAATATTGGCAAGGCTGGGTGTCACCCAGGCTGTCCGGGCTCAGCGTGTGCATAACTGGACTTTCCAGCTTGGAAAACCCCCCAGGTCTCAAATGTATGATCTCATTCACCTGAGCAGAAAGTGGCTACAGCCAGAGACTTTGTCCGCACCAAAGATTGTGGAACGTGTTGTAATGGATCGGTTTTTGAGAGCTCTTCCTACTGCCATCCAAAAGTGGGTAAGCCATGGAGACCCAGAGACGGCCGATGGTCTTGTGGATCGTGTGGAGAAATACTTGGCTACAGAGAACCTGACGGCCTCTTCCAGAGACACTCGGACTTTCCACCCTAAGACCAGACCATCCCCAGGGGCGGATAAGAGGATTCCAAGGGGTGAGGGTGGAGAGAGTGAGAGGGTGGGAGCTCTACCCCAAGTTTGGCGAGAACAGCCTGGGAAATCAGCGGCTCAAGAGGCCGCAAGAAGGATCGTTTGCTACCGCTGCCGGCAAGCGGGACATATTGCAGCCAATTGCCCGGTTGTGGAGGAACCCATGCAGTGTGACTTTCTGACGGGCAGACGTCAGTCGCTGTGTGCGACAGTCGCATGCACTGCCATTCGAGGAACTGAGAAACATTTATGCAAAATGTGTGTTAATGGTAGAAATGTTGTGGTATTGCTGGATTCAGGTAGCCTTGTGACCCTGATAAAGGCTGAGTTAGTTAAAACAGAGGTCTCTGGGAATAGCAAGGTAGCTGTTATTTGTGTGCATGGGGACACCCGAGAGTATCCAGTGACTACAGTGTGTTTCGAGACCCCCAAAGGTACCCTCTCTCATCCAGTGGGCTTAGTATCTCAGTTACCGCATGACGCCATTGTGGGAAGGGATTTTCCGAAGTTCTGTGAACTGTGGGATGATCCTGAGCCCCCCACTGGTGCCCCTATGTACCAGGAATGTGATAGCCAGAACTCCCCTGAGAGTGGTGAGGACTCTCCGGAATTTCCCTTATCAGTATTGGCAGGGGAGACTCAAGAAACTGGAGAGGAGCCCACCTCCTCAGACGAAAACCTACCGTCTGTGGAGTTTTCTGATCTTGAGGTTCACAGGGAAAATTTTGCCACAGAACAGTTGAAAGACCCCGCCCTAATAAAGGCACGGGAAAACGTAGTGAAAATAGATGGCGAGTTAGTGAACCCAGATAATACCTGCACTTACCCATACTTCAGCGTAGAGAAGGACCTACTGTATCGGGTGGCAAAAAGGGCAGAAGAAACCGTTGAGCAGCTTGTGGTGCCCAAACCTTACAGGAAGTTGGTGTTGGAGTTGGCCCATGGGCACATTCTTGGAGGTCATCTGGGGACAGAGAAAACCCGAGAGAGGGTATTACAGAGATTCTATTGGCCGGGGGTGATGAAGGACATAGAAAATTATTGTTCCTCCTGCCCTGTGTGTCAGAGGTCGGCCCGATGCCACATTTCCGTAGCCCGCTGGTCCCTCTACCCATCATTGAGGTCCCGTTTGAGAGGATCGCCATGGATTTGGTAGGTCCTATAATCAAGTCCGCTAGGGGGCACCAGTACATATTAGTTATAATGGACTATGCCACCCGTTATCCAGAAGCGATCCCTCTCCGAAATACCTCGGCCAAAACCATAGCCAAAGAGCTATCTCTTGTGTTTAGCCGGGTGGGTATTTGTAAAGAACTGCTTACGGACCAAGGTACACCCTTTATGTCCCGGGTTATGAAGGAGCTGTGTAAATTGTTCAAAGTGACACAATTACGTACATCTGTGTATCACCCCCAAACCGATGGGCTGGTTGAAAGATTCAACAAAACCCTAAAACAAATGTTGAAGAAAGTGGTGGATAGAGATGGAAAGGATTGGGACTGTCTACTTCCTTATCTGATGTTTGCTATTAGGGAGGTGCCCCAATCCTCTACGGGATTCTCCCCCTTTGAGTTACTGTATGGGAGACACCCAAGAGGGCTGTTGGATATTGCCAAGGAAACTTGGGAAAGTGAGAGTTCTCCCCACAGGAGTGTGATTGAGCATGTCGCCCTGATGCAAGACCGAATTGCACAGGTAATGCCCATCGTGAAGGAACATTTGGCCCAAGCGCAGTTAGCACAGCAGAGAGTGTACAACCGTGGAGCCAAGACCCGTACCTTTTCCCCGGGGGATAGGATACTGGTACTTGTCCCTACGGTTGAAAGTAAATTCCTTGCCAAATGGCAAGGCCCCTACGAGATAATGGAAAAAGTGAGCGAAGTGAATTACAAGGTCAGACAACCAGGAAGGCGAAAGCCCGAACAGATCTATCACGTTAATCTGTTGAAAGCCTGGAGGGATAGAGAGTCCCTAGTCGCAGACACTTGGTCACCAGCTCAAACTGGTTGCGTGATTCCTGAGGTTGGAATAGCAGCCACCTTGTCACAACCCCAACAACAGGAGGTTAAGGAGTTTGTGCTTCGCAACAAGGAGGTATTCTCTGAGCTGCCGGGACAAACATCTGGGGTAGAGCATGACATCATTACCCCGCCCGGTGAAAGGGTGAAGTTAAAACCCTATCGGATCCCAGAGGCCCGACGGGAGGCAATACGGGAGGAAGTACAGAAAATGCTGAACTTAGGGGTGATAGAGGAGTCCCAAAGTGATTGGTCTAGTCCCATTGTGTTGGTGCCTAAACCGGATGGGAGCTGGCGATTTTGTAACGATTTTCGTCAGTTGAACAAAGTTACAAAATTTGACACCTACCCCATGCCACGTATAGATGAGTTGATCGACCGGCTGGGAACAGCCCGATACATGACGACTCTTGACCTCACAAAAGGGTATTGGCAAATCCCCCTGGCCAAGTCGGCCAAAGAGAAAACCGCATTTGTAACCCCAGACGGGGCGTTCCAATATAAAAGAATGCCGTTCGGGTTACAGAATGCGCCGGCCACATTCCAGCGGAAAATGGACCAGATGCTGAGGCCCCATCGGAAGTATGCTGCGGCTTACCTGGATGACGTAATTGTCCATAGCACAGATTGGGCCTCACATCTGCCAAAAGTGCAAGCAGTCCTGGACTCTGTTCGGGAAGCGGGGTTTACGGCTAACCCCAAGAAGTGTACCATTGGGCAGGAGGAGGCCAAATTTCTTGGGTACACCATTGGGAGGGGAGTAATAAAACCCCAACTCAACAAAGTCGAGGCCATCCAGAGTTGGCCACGTCCCAACAGCAAGAAGCAGGTACGAGCCTTTCTGGGAATCGCTGGGTATTATCGGCGATTCATTCCCCACTTTGCTTCTAAGGCTGTGCCCCTAACCAACCTGACGAAGGGGAAAGGGTCGGTCATGATTAAATGGACCCCCGAGGCTGAGGCAGCATTCCAATTCTTGAAACAAGCCTTATGTAGCCAGCCAGTGTTGTACTCACCCGACTTCTCTAAAGACTTTGTCGTACAAAGTGATGCGTCAGATGTGGGGTTAGGAGCAGTATTGTCCCAGGTCTGGAACGGGGAAGAGCACCCAGTCATTTACCTCAGCAGGAAGTTGAAGTCCCATGAGGTAAATTACGCCACCGTTGAAAAGGAGTGTTTAGCGGTGAAGTGGGCTCTAGATTCCCTTCGGTACTACCTGCTAGGTAGGCACTTTGACTTGGTTACGGATCACGCTCCGTTAAAGTGGATGGCTCAAAACAAGGAAACAAATAGAAGAGTGAATAGGTGGTTCCTGGCCCTCCAGGAATTCAACTTCACAGTAAAGCATCGCCCTGGCGTTCAAATGGGGAATGTGGATGCTTTGTCTCGAGTACATGAATGCCTGATTGCTGGTGTTCCAACCCCGAGGTTAAAACAAGAGGGGGGGTATGTGACAGCAGGAAGGTAAAGTCACCTGGTTGCATCCAGGGGGGTAGATATATTTCGCCCAGATTCAGGCTTTACGCCGACTTATACAACTAGGTGGAGAGTTGTATAAGGCTAGTGGGCTCATGGATGACTCATACCTCTAGGGAGAGTGTGGGGCGTCGTGCAGACAGGGAGTTGATGAGACCAGCTGAAGCTTGTCAGCTCATTTAGGCCTCTATAAGAACTCCCAGCTTCATTAGATGTTAGCTCATGCCTGGACCCAGACCTGTGTGGACTGTCTAGGGAGAGTGAACCCCTGTGCGGTGAGACAAAGCCTGTGTGGCTATTTGCTTGGACATTTAAAACCAGGGACTTAGGGACTAGGACAGCACTAGGCTGATCCCAGTTGTTAGTTAGGAAACCTGTATGTTTAGTCAGAGGTCAAGTTGACCAGGATTTATTTTGTTTATGTTTCTTTTGCTTTGCTGTGTTTTGTCACTGTAAATAGAAAATAAACCGCACCTTTTTGATTTTGAAAACCACAACCTCCGTTTGCTGGGCCTGTTTTTGTGTGGGGAGCCCATCTCGGGGGTCACACACACCCGCTGCCGAGCTAACCCCCTCACAGTATGCACATTAGAATAAAAACATGAAAAAAACCATACACAGTGCACTGTTGGAAAAGGTAAAAAAGATGGCCCGGGTGGACATAAGTCACCCGCTCTACTACTCCTAATGTCCTTGCTAGGAATGAACACTGAATAACCAGATATGTATCATATCAATATCTGGAGCCTATAACACTTATTGTATGAGAGGACTAGATAGACCAATATGGATTTGGGCTGCAAAATGGAAAGTAGCTAGGATCTGATTCCAATCTGGAGTGTGAAGATCAAGCCGTGTTGGCTAATATTCCTGCAGATGTCAAAGTTCGTGTAACACTACTCCGTGTACTAATATATGTGCTGGTAATTGAAAATAAAACTACCAGCATCTATGTGGAATAGATTGATTAGCACAAAGTTATATTCAGAGAAAGTAGCATGAAGTTGCTTGTGATTTTGGTCTATAGCGGACAGTCTATGAAAGGACAGAGACCATAACCCAATGCTGGCCGAAACAGGTGTGATGATATTGGATAGAGGGGATGTTTAATCTTCAACTGCCATGATGCTGCACATGTGATCAGTTATGACACCAGCCATTGGATGGTTTGACAGTTTGGTTGAGAGCACAACCAATGTAACAGTTAGCATTTCCGGCATGCCGGGAATGTAAGTGCTTTTTGAAACTGTTAAATCGATGGGTTTACTTCCGCTTTAACCACTTGCCGACCGCCGCACACACATATACGTTGACACAATGGCACGGGCAGGCAAATGGGCGTACCTGTACGTCCCTTTAAATTTGCCGCCCAGCGGGCACACGCCCGCCGCGTGCCTCGTGAGTGTGCTGGCCGGTCCCGAGAACTCAATGTTCCCGAGCGGCCCGCGGTTGCGGTCGGCAAATGCAGAACAGGGGGATGCCTTTGTAAACAAGGCATTCCCATTTTCTGCCTAGTAACATGTCACTGCTCTACTGTTCCCCATGATCGGGAACAGTAATCAGCGACGTGTCACTGGTAGCTCCTCCCCCGAACAGTAAGAATCACTCCCTAGGACACACTTAACCCCTTTAGCGCCACCTAGTGGTTAACCCCTTAACTGCCAGTGTCATTTTTACAGTAATCAGTTCATTTTTATAGCACTGATCGCTGTAAAAATGACAATGGTTCCAAAAATGTGTCAAAAGTGTCCGATTTGTCCGCCTTAAAGTCACAGTCAGATCGCCGCCATTACTAGTAAAAAAAATAATAATAATAAAAATGCCATAAAACTATCCCCTATTTTGTAGACACTATAACTTTTGCGCAAACCAATCAATATACGCTTATTGCGATTTTTTTTACAAAAAATATGTAGAAGAATACATATCGGCCTAAACTGAGAAAAAAATGGCTTTTTAAAAAAAAAATTGGGGATATTTATTATAGCAAAATACCACAAAAAAGAAGTTCTATTTGTGGGGAAGAAAAAATTTTTGTTTGGGAGCCACGTCGCACGACCACGCCATTTTCAGTTAAAGTGACGCAGTACCGGATCGCAAAAAGTGGCCTGGTCTTTACACAGCCAAATGGTCCGGGGCTGAAGTGGTTAAACAAACCTAGGTGCCCAGACCGTTCGCCCATTCGACGAACACCCAAATTATTGGGGCGTTTGACCATATGTTCGGCCCGCCGAACAACCACAATGCACTGCATCGCCGCACAGTGCATTGGAATCCCTGATTGGCTGAAACAATGAAAGCTTTGCCCAATCAGGGCACAGAGCACTGTCAGAGCCATGATTGGACACTGTCATGATGACTCCATCCAATCATAGCTCATTGCTCTTCGTCCCTCCCCACACTATAAAAGTATTCTTTCAATAGCACCCATTTTTAGTGTGATATCGGCGTGGAGAGAGATAGAACAGGGCTCTGTTCAAGGCTACTAGACAGTTAGTGTGCTGTAGTGTGCTATTCTGATTCTATTGTCAGTGTAGGATATCAGTTTAGTGTGAATCTAGTGATAGTTTAGTCAGTGTGAGTGTAGTGACCACCATTCATCTTTACATTAGTGTGAATCTAGTGATAGCAGCCAATCCCAGACGACGTCCCATAGTGACGAAAGGTGTAGGTGTGGCCTGCAATACTGACGTCATTACGCCCTCTCCATACGGAGATACACAGATGCGAACAAGTGCAACGAGCGGAGGAAGCCTGGATGAGACGCCGTGAGATACCGCGTTCCATTTATATAAACCGCCTCTAACTCATCTACAGTCTGTAAGTGTAATACTTTCTATTCTTCCAATAAATGTGTATGCAGTATTACACTATGGAGTTTTCTCTTCTTATGTTTTTCTGAGACATCAACCACCGTCCATACCCTTATCCAGTCATCGGCTGTGGGTCCTTAGGGATACCTAAAATCCCTGCGCCTATATAGACCGCCGTTATAGTGGTCAACCCAATCTGGTAAGGAGACTACATTATCACCTTCTGTGGTGTCCTCACTGGTGGATAGAAGTCTTTTCTACTGGAAGTTTCTCTCATCTCTTCATATTGAGAAAATCTGTTCAAAGGATTCGTTTCTTTCTATGAACCATCCTTCTTTTTTGCATCCATTTCTGGTTGTCAGCATGCAACCTATATTATTTATTTAATTTGGGACTTTTTTTCTCACATTTTTCAAGAGACTTTTTTCACTCATTAGTGTTTGCTCTCTCTCTTTTTTGCCACATGGGTTACCTATTTCAATTATTAGGTCATTGATGTAATTGATGGTATACCGTATATACTCGAGTATAAGCCGACCCGAATATAAGCCAAACCTAATTTTACCACCAAAAACTGGGAAAAGTATTGGCTCGAGTATAAGCCTAGGGTGTCCATCTGCATGCCTCACTGTGCCCATGCCTCACTGTGTCCATGTGCATGCCTTACTGTGTCTCACTTTGCCTCACTGTGCCCATGTCCATGCCTCACTGTGCCCATGCCTCACTGTGTCCATGACTAGACTGACGTTTAACATGGGAGTCAATGGAAGGGGTGCCCGGCTTTGAAAAATCGGTGCTCCCCGGCCTTAGGTCCCCCAGACAAAAAACTATTCACACTTATAGAGAGGAAATGGGGCTACATGTGTGCCAAGTTTCGGGTCCAGGGGACCTAAGACCGGCCAGTACCAGGTCCCCAAATCACTGGAGAAATTACCATTTAACATGGGAGTCTATGGAAGTGGTGCCCGGGTTTGAAAAACCAGTGCTCCCGGGCCGTAGGTCCTCTGGACAACAAACTTTGCACACTTGTAGAGGAAGAGTGGGGCTACATGTGTGCCAAGTTTGGGGTCCAGGGCACCTATGGCCGGTACCAGGTCCCCAAAGTTCGGGAGATCAGGCGCAAAAAGGTGACTCGAGTATAAGCCGAGGGGGGCATATTCAGCACAGAAAAATGTGCTGAAAAACTCGGCTTATACTCGAGTATATACAGTATATCTTTTTTCACATGTGTTATTGTGTTTAATCATTAAGACACGTATTTCACGGATGTATAATTTTTATTAATTCATTATTCATTTTTCATATTCCGTGTTCCAAGGTTTATGTTCATTCTTTAGCGCTGTACCTCACCTTTTTTATTTGAATCTAGTGATAGTTCAATCAGTGTGAGTGTAGTGAGTGACCATTAATTTTTACTTTAGTGCCACTTTAGTGTGAGTGTAGTGACCGTTTAACATAGTATATTTCAGTGTGTTATTGCAAGTTTAACGGCGTATATTTCAGTGCGTTAAGTGCCGTTTAACGCAGTATATTTCTGTGCGCCAGTGCACATTTAGCGCTGTATATTTCAGTGTGTTACTGCAAGTTTAATGCCGTATATTTCAGTGCGTTATGTGCCGTTTAATGCAGTATAGTTAAGTGCATTACTGCAAATTTAACGCTGTATATTTAAGTGTGTTACGTGCCGTTTAATGCAGTATATTTCAGTGCATTAGTGCAAGTTTAACGCTGTATATTTCAGTGCGTTACGTGCTGTTTAATGCAGCATATTTGAGTGCGTTACTTCAAGTTTAATGCCATATATTTTAGTGTGTTACATACTATTTAACACAGTATATTTCTGTGCGTTAGTGCAGTTTAACGCAGTATATTTCAGTGCGTTACTGCAAGCTTAACGCTGTATATTTCAGTGCGTTACATGCCGTTTAATGCCTTATATTTCAGTGCGTTACTGCAAGTTTAAAGCCATTAATTTTAGTGCGTTAGAGCACGTTTAACGCAGTATATTTCTGTGTGTTAGTACACGTTTAACGCAGTATAATTTCAGTGCGTTACTGCAAGTTTAATGCTGTATATTTCTATGCGTTAGTGAATGTTTAACACAGTATATTTCAGTGTGTTACTGCCAGTTTAACGCTGTATATTTCATTGTGTTATGTGCCGTTTAACGCAGTATATTTCAGTGCGTTACTGCAAGTTTAATGCCATATATTTTAGTGCGTTAGTGCCGTGTTATCTCCCGGCCCACTTTCCACAGCTTAGCTGTCTGGGCATTTTTTAGTAGACATGTGCAATTCCTTTTGGTCCAGAAACAAATTCAGACAAATTCGTTACTATTCGTTACTATTTCATTGAGAGATTCGGATACATCCAAATCTCTAAATGAAATAGTAACGAATAGTAACGAATGTAGTTGAAATTCGTAAAAAATTGTTTTGTTTATTCATTTTCTAATGAATTTCAACTTTTCAGAACAACTAGAATTCGGATCGGTCAAAAAAGGATCGACTGATTCTAATTCTGTGTGAAGAGATAGCTGGTTGTTAAGCAGCGGGCCAGGAAACCGGCATTCTTTTCTTTAACATTCATCTGTCAGCTGGCTTCCCCACTGACAGATGAATGTTAAAGAAAAGAATGCCGGTGTTCTGTTGAGAAATGCCCCCTATCGAAAAATGCCCGGCCAGAACTGCGCATGCGCAGAACATATGAATTTACGATCAGCTGTAGACGACGCCTGCGCACAATAGCCGACATTGTGCCACAGGCTCCCGATGATCGTGCAAGTCTGCAAGGGGCAGATTTGTTCATGATGGGCGCATGTGGGGGTGGATGTCTACATGAAGGGGGTGTATTTTTTAATGATGGGCAGTGCTCCTAACATCAGCATTGAAAAACCCTCCCTTGAGTTGGCTAAACACGACCCACAAACACGTATAGGAAGAATAGCAGGGAAATATTTGTTTAGGAGATGTGTTTGAGCTTCGTGAAAAATTCCGCCCCCATGTTAGCAGCACTGAATGACATTTTTTACAAACTATTTTTCATTAATAAATGTACCCCAGGATAGTACCCGGAGCCCCATAACCATTGTACGCTCAATTACTTGCACATCAGCCTTCAAAATGGGCACTTTGGATTTTTCACGTTTGGGTCCAGTAGACTTCAATGAGGTTCCTTATTCGGTTCCGAACTATCGTGATGTTTAAAAGTTCTGGTGTGAAACAAGTTCAGCCCATCCCTAATCATAAGCATAAACACATAACATTCCACAATAGTTCGATAACAAGGTAAAGTGGACACAATAATAATCAACTCTCCAATAGATGAGCAGACAGACCTAAACTATAGGTGTCTCAATTAACAATGGGAATGCACACAATGGGAGAGACATACTTAACAATAAACACATAACTCCTTAATAAACAGACTATAGCAGGAGACCCCAGTATCAGGCTGCTTTGAGCAGATGTTATTAACATCTGCTCTAAATCTCACAGTCTAAAGCAGTCATTGCTGGTTTGGGCAGAAAGGCCCCAAGTCTGTATCCTGGGCCTAGATTCCTGGGCCACAGGCTGCATGAAAAAAAAGGAACATTAGAAATATATGCCCAACAAGGACTAGCAACGTACTGGTAAGTCGCTGGACTTTGAGTGGTTATCCCACCAGGCAGTATATAGGTATAGTAATGGTTTAATGCCGCCTGGAGTATGTATCACAATGCCAGAATATAAGCCTTTTATGTAAAGAAGGGATGAGCTCGGTGTTCGAGTCGAACATACGTTCGACTCGAACATCGGCTGTTCGATCGTTCGACGAAGATCGAACTATTTGGGCCGTTCGCGCCAAATTTGAGTGACGCGAACGGCCCACAATACACTGCGCCATCGCAGTGCAATCCCGGCGCTGTGATTGGCCAAGCATGCACTGTGACCCCGCATGCTTGGCCAATCACAGCGCCGGCAGCTAGGAGAGCCATAATTGGCCACAGGCAGGTTGCCTGTGGCCAATTATAGCTATGGGGGTTTTGCACACGCCCCACACTATAAAAGGCCGCCAGCGCGGCGGCCTTGTGTAGTGTGTTCTGGCGCAGGGAAAGAGAAGGATAGGCAGGGACAGTGTCATTGTGCTATTCTTTGTGCTATTCTTGTGTGTAGGGAGAGAGAAGGATAGGCAGGGAGAGTGTCAGTGTCATATTCTTTGCTAAACCTTGTGTGCAGGGAGAGAGAAGGATAGGCAGGGGACAGTGTCAGTGTCATATTCTTTGCTAAACCTTGTGTGCAGGGAGAGAGAAGGATAGACAGGGGACAGTGTCAGTGTCATATTCTTTGATAAACCTTGTGTGCAGGGAGAGAGAAGGATAGGCAGGGGATAGGGATGAGCTTCGTGTTCGAGTCGAACATACGTTCGACTCGAACATCGGCTGTTCGATCGTTCGACGAAGATCGAACGATTTGGGCCGTTCGCGCCAAATTCGAGTGACGCGAACGGCCCACAATGCACTACGCCATCGCAGTGTCATCCAGGCGCTGTGATTGGCCAAGCATGCACTGTGACCCCGCATGCTTGGCCAATCACAGCGCCGGCAGCGAGGAGAGCAATGATTGGCCACAGGCAGGATGCCTGTGGCCAATTATTGCTGAGGGGGTTTAGTACACGCCCCACACTATAAAAGGCCGCCAGCACGGCGGCCTAGTGTAGTGTGTTCCGGAGCAGGGATAGAGCAGCATAGGCAGGGACAGTGACTTTTATTTCTTTCTTGCTTAACCTGTATTCCTTTAGTTTAGGGAAAGAGAAGGATAGGTAGGGAGAGTGTCAGTGTGTTTTGTGCTTGTGCTATATTGTGCTTAAAAAAAACATTTTTTCTAGGGACAGAAAACTGTAGGTAGGGAGAGTGTGTCAGTTTCTTTCACTGTCAAAGTCCTTGTTTCCAGGGACCTGGAAGGACAGTGAGGTAATTCTCCTTGTGCTAAATTGTGCTTAAAAAATAAATTTTTCTAGGGACAGAAAACTGTAGGTAGGGAGAGTGTGTCAGTTTCTTTCACTGTCAAAGTCCTTGTTTCCAGGGACCTGGAAGGACAGTGAGGTAATTCTCCTTGTGCTAAATTGTGCTTAAAAAAAACATTTTTTCTAGGGACAGAAAACTGTAGGTAGGGAGAGTGTGTCAGTTTCTTTCACTGTCAAAGTCCTTGTTTCCAGGGACCTGGAAGGACAGTGAGGTAATTCTCCTTGTGCTAAATTGTGCTTAAAAAAAACATTTTTTCTAGGGACAGAAAACTGTAGGTAGGGAGAGTGTGTCAGTTTCTTTCACTGTCAAAGTCCTTGTTTCCAGGGACCTGGAAGGACAGTGAGGTAATTCTCCTTGTGCTAAATTGTGCTTAAAAAAAACATTTTTTCTAGGGACAGAAAACTGTAGGTAGGGAGAGTGTGTCAGTTTCTTTCACTGTCAAAGTCCTTGTTTCCAGGGACCTGGAAGGACAGTGAGGTAATTCTCCTTGTGCTAAATTGTGCTTAAAAAAAACATTTTTTCTAGGGACAGAAAACTGTAGGTAGGGAGAGTGTGTCAGTTTCTTTCACTGTCAAAGTCCTTGTTTCCAGGGACCTGGAAGGACAGTGAGGTAATTCTCCTTGTGCTAAATTGTGCTTAAAAAAAACATTTTTTCTAGGGACAGAAAACTGTAGGTAGGGAGAGTGTGTCAGTTTCTTTCACTGTCAAAGTCCTTGTTTCCAGGGACCTGGAAGGACAGTGAGGTAATTCTCCTTGTGCTAAATTGTGCTTAAAAAAAACATTTTTTCTAGGGACAGAAAACTGTAGGTAGGGAGAGTGTGTCAGTTTCTTTCACTGTCAAAGTCCTTGTTTCCAGGGACCTGGAAGGACAGTGAGTGAATTCTCCTTGTGCTATATTGTGCTTAAAAAAAACATTTTTTCTAGAGACAGAAAACTGTAGGTAGGGAGAGTGTGTCAGTTTCTTTCACTGTCAAAGTCCTTGTTTCCAGGGACCTGGAAGGACAGTGAGGTAATTCTCCTTGTGCTAAATTGTGCTTAAAAAAAACATTTTTTCTAGGGACAGAAAACTGTAGGTAGGGAGAGTGTGTCAGTTTCTTTCACTGTCAAAGTCCTTGTTTCCAGGGACCTGGAAGGACAGTGAGGTAATTCTCCTTGTGCTAAATTGTGCTTAAAAAAAACATTTTTTCTAGGGACAGAAAACTGTAGGTAGGGAGAGTGTGTCAGTTTCTTTCACTGTCAAAGTCCTTGTTTCCAGGGACCTGGAAGGACAGTGAGGTAATTCTCCTTGTGCTAAATTGTGCTTAAAAAAAACATTTTTTCTAGGGACAGAAAACTGTAGGTAGGGAGAGTGTGTCAGTTTCTTTCACTGTCAAAGTCCTTGTTTCCAGGGACCTGGAAGGACAGTGAGTGAATTCTCCTTGTGCTATATTGTGCTTAAAAAAAACATTTTTTCTAGGGACAGAAAACTGTAGGTAGGGAGAGTGTGTCAGTTTCTTTCACTGTCAAAGTCCTTGTTTCCAGGGACCTGGAAGGACAGTGAGGTAATTCTCCTTGTGCTAAATTGTGCTTAAAAAAAACATTTTTTCTAGGGACAGAAAACTGTAGGTAGGGAGAGTGTGTCAGTTTCTTTCACTGTCAAAGTCCTTGTTTCCAGGGACCTGGAAGGACAGTGAGGTAATTCTCCTTGTGCTAAATTGTGCTTAAAAAAAACATTTTTTCTAGGGACAGAAAACTGTAGGTAGGGAGAGTGTGTCAGTTTCTTTCACTGTCAAAGTCCTTGTTTCCAGGGACCTGGAAGGACAGTGAGGTAATTCTCCTTGTGCTAAATTGTGCTTAAAAAAAACATTTTTTCTAGGGACAGAAAACTGTAGGTAGGGAGAGTGTGTCAGTTTCTTTCACTGTCAAAGTCCTTGTTTCCAGGGACCTGGAAGGACAGTGAGGTAATTCTCCTTGTGCTAAATTGTGCTTAAAAAAAACATTTTTTCTAGGGACAGAAAACTGTAGGTAGGGAGAGTGTGTCAGTTTCTTTCACTGTCAAAGTCCTTGTTTCCAGGGACCTGGAAGGACAGTGAGGTAATTCTCCTTGTGCTAAATTGTGCTTAAAAAAAACATTTTTTCTAGGGACAGAAAACTGTAGGTAGGGAGAGTGTGTCAGTTTCTTTCACTGTCAAAGTCCTTGTTTCCAGGGACCTGGAAGGACAGTGAGGTAATTCTCCTTGTGCTAAATTGTGCTTAAAAAAAACATTTTTTCTAGGGACAGAAAACTGTAGGTAGGGAGAGTGTGTCAGTTTCTTTCACTGTCAAAGTCCTTGTTTCCAGGGACCTGGAAGGACAGTGAGGTAATTCTCCTTGTGCTAAATTGTGCTTAAAAAAAACATTTTTTCTAGGGACAGAAAACTGTAGGTAGGGAGAGTGTGTCAGTTTCTTTCACTGTCAAAGTCCTTGTTTCCAGGGACCTGGAAGGACAGTGAGGTAATTCTCCTTGTGCTAAATTGTGCTTAAAAAAAACATTTTTTCTAGGGACAGAAAACTGTAGGTAGGGAGAGTGTGTCAGTTTCTTTCACTGTCAAAGTCCTTGTTTCCAGGGACCTGGAAGGACAGTGAGGTAATTCTCCTTGTGCTAAATTGTGCTTAAAAAAAACATTTTTTCTAGGGACAGAAAACTGTAGGTAGGGAGAGTGTGTCAGTTTCTTTCACTGTCAAAGTCCTTGTTTCCAGGGACCTGGAAGGACAGTGAGGTAATTCTCCTTGTGCTAAATTGTGCTTAAAAAAAACATTTTTTCTAGGGACAGAAAACTGTAGGTAGGGAGAGTGTGTCAGTTTCTTTCACTGTCAAAGTCCTTGTTTCCAGGGACCTGGAAGGACAGTGAGGTAATTCTCCTTGTGCTAAATTGTGCTTAAAAAAAACATTTTTTCTAGGGACAGAAAACTGTAGGTAGGGAGAGTGTGTCAGTTTCTTTCACTGTCAAAGTCCTAGTTTCCAGGGACCTGGAAGGACAGTGAGGTAATTCTCCTTGTGCTAAATTGTGCTTAAAAAAAACATTTTTTCTAGGGACAGAAAACTGTAGGTAGGGAGAGTGTGTCAGTTTCTTTCACTGTCAAAGTCCTTGTTTCCAGGGACCTGGAAGGACAGTGAGTGAATTCTCCTTGTGCTAAATTGTGCTTAAAAAAAACATTTTTTCTAGGGACAGAAAACTGTAGGTAGGGAGAGTGTGTCAGTTTCTTTCACTGTCAAAGTCCTTGTTTCCAGGGACCTGGAAGGACAGTGAGGTAATTCTCCTTGTGCTAAATTGTGCTTAAAAAAAACATTTTTTCTAGGGACAGAAAACTGTAGGTAGGGAGAGTGTGTCAGTTTCTTTCACTGTCAAAGTCCTTGTTTCCAGGGACCTGGAAGGACAGTGAGGTAATTCTCCTTGTGCTAAATTGTGCTTAAAAAAAACATTTTTTCTAGGGACAGAAAACTGTAGGTAGGGAGAGTGTGTCAGTTTCTTTCACTGTCAAAGTCCTTGTTTCAAGGGACAGAGAAGGACACCTGAAGGTAGCCCTTATTGCTTTTTTCCCATCTCCCTGCAGGCCATCTATTAGAATGTCTGGAAGGCAAACAAGGAGAGGCAGACAGTCAGGAGGCAATAAAAGAGGGCAAGCAGGCTCTGTGTCTGGGGGCAACAGTGCTGGTCGTGGACGCGGTGCATTGTCATCAGCACATGGCCATGGGACACGCTTGTCCTTCTTTTCGGCAGCTGGACATGTTGAGCCACATCATGCCGAAGACTTGGTAGAGTGGATGACCAAGCCCTCCTCCTCCTCCTCATCCTCTCTCACCCAGGCTCAGGGTACTGGAAAAGCAGCTGCCAAAGCGTCCTCTTCCCTGGTATCAATGTCAGACTCATCATCAGTCACTCCTTCCCTAGACCCACCATGTCCTCCTCCTGAGGAGTCCCCCGAACTGTTTCAGCACAGTGTTGGGTACATGCTCCAGGAGGATGCCCAGCGTTTCGACGGGTCTGATGATGAAACCCAGCTAGAGGAAGGCAGTAGCGTGAGAGCAGACAGAGGGGATGCTCAAGAAGGACACCAATCTGGCAGTCATGTTCCAGCAGCTGCAGCATACTGCCAGATTGCCTCCAGTGATGAGGAGGGAGGTGATGATGAGGTCACTGACTCCACGTGGGTGCCTAATAGGAGAGAGGAGGAGGAGGAGGATGAGGAGGAGGCACATCTCCAACGAGGCAGGATGCCCTTTGGTGGCCAGCGTAAGGGCAGTACACCGACGGAATCACACCGCAGAGCTCCGCCTGTGCAGGGCGCTGCCTCTGCCCGTCATTCAAAAAGTTCTTTGGTGTGGGCCTTTTTTGAGGCTAGTGCATCAGATCGCACAGCTGCTGTTTGCAACATATGTCTCAAGCGTATATCGCGTGGCCAAAACATCAGCCGCTTGGGTACCACATGCCTGACCAGACATATGTTGACCTGCCATGCAGCTCGTTGGCAAGCCTACCTCAAAGACCCACACCAAAGAACAAAGCGGACCTCTCCTTGCACCGCATCAGCTGGGATCTCCAACCCCACTATAACTTCAGTCCTCTCTGAAACATGCACTGAGAGGAATGAAGGTGTAGAATTAGGTGTGTCACAGCCAAGTACTTGCGGCCACTCTGCTAGCAGTACACCGACGTCCGATTCTAGCAGGCAAATTTCCCTGCTCCAGCTGCTGGACCGTCGAAAGAAGTTCACTCCCAGCCATCCACATGCCCAGCGGTTGAATGCTAGCTTGGCTAAATTGCTAGCGCTTCAACTGCTGCCTTTTCAGTTGGTAGACTCGGCCCCCTTCCGTGAGTTTGTGCAATGTGCGGTTCCTCAGTGGCAGGTTCCCAAACGCCACTTTTTCTCACGGAAGGCTATTCCGGCTCTCTACCGGCATGTGGAAGGCAATGTCTTGGCCTCGCTGGACAGGGCGGTCAGCGGTAAGGTGCATATTACCGCTGACTCATGGTCCAGCAGGCATGGACAGGGACGTTACCTTTCTTTCACGGCCCATTGGGTCACTCTTTTGGCAGCTGGGAAGGATGCAGGACAAGGTGCAGTAGTGTTGGAGGTTGTCCCACCGCCACGCCTCCAAAATGCTACTACTGGTTGTGACACACCTCTCTCCTCCACCCCCTCCTCTTCTTCTTCCTCCATGGCCTCTTCCTGTGGTTTGTCCTATGAACCAGCGGTGCTCCGTAGCCGTTCACGGGGCTACGCAAGTACGCAGGCAAAAAGATGCCATGCCGTGCTTGCGCTGGTGTGTTTGGGGGACAGAAGCCACACTGGGGCAGAGGTCCTGTCTGCTCTGCAGGGCCAGGCCGAGAGGTGGTTGACGCCACGCCAGCTTAAGCCAGGAATGGTGGTTTGCGACAATGGCACCAACCTCCTCTCCGCCCTCCGACAGGGACAACTGACCCATGTGCCCTGTGTGGCTCACGTCCTTAACCTGGTGGTGCAGCGGTTCTTGGGCAGGTACCCGGGCTTACAGGATGTCCTGAGGCAGGCCAGGAAAGTCTGTGTGCATTTCCGCAGATCTTATAATGCCAGTGCTCGCCTGGCTGAGCTGCAAAAGGAGTTGAACCTGCCCAAGAACCGCCTTATATGTGACATGCCCACCAGGTGGAACTCAACGTTGGCCATGCTGCAGCGGCTGCACACGCAGCAGAGGGCCATCAATGAGTACCTGTGCGACTACGGCACCAGGACAGGGTCAGGGGAGCTTGGTTTTTTTTCTCCACGCCAGTGGGGCATGATCAGGGATGCATGCACTGTCCTGGCACCATTTGAGGAGGCCACGAGGATGGTGAGCAGTGACAGTGCATGCATCAGTGACACTGTACCTCTTGTCCACCTGTTGGAGCACACGCTGCGTGGAATAATGGACAGGGCACTTGAGGCAGAACAGAGGCAGGAAGAGGAGGACTTCCTTGCCTCTCAAGGCCCCCTTTACCCAGACAGTGTTCCTTCTGTCCCACCCATCGCACAGGAAGAGGAGGAGGAGGAGGAGGAGGAGGAGGAGGATTGTGTCAGCATGGAGGTGGAGGCTGGCACTCAGCATCATCAGCAGCAGTCTTTTAGGGATGATTTACAGTCCCAAGAAACCAGTGGACTTGTACGTGGCTGGGAGGAGGTGGCTGCGGATCATGTCGTCCTTAGTGACCCAGAGGACTCCGGAGCGAATGCCTCAGCAAACCTACGCTGCATGGCCTCCCTGATCCTGCAAAGTCTGCGGAAGGATCCTCGTATTCTTCGGATCAAGGAGAGGGACCATTACTGGCTGGCCACTCTCCTTGATCCACGGTACAAGGGTAAGGTTGCGGACCTTATGTTACCGTCGCAGAGGGAGCAGAGGATGAGACAACTCTGGGAGGCCTTGCAGAAAGGTCTGTGCAACGCGTTCCCAGAGACTGGGAGGTTACAAACTCCTGGTCCTGGACAACGAGTTGCTGAGGCTTCGGCCAGTCAAAGAAGGAGCGGTGGGGAAGGTGGCCGTCTGACCGATGCGTTCAGACAATTCTTTAGTCCGCAGCCCCAAAGTATGATCGGTTCCAGCAACCATCGCCAGCGTCTGATAAACATGGTGCAGGAATATCTAGGGGCAAGGTCAGACTTGGACACCTTCCCCACCGAAAATCCTCTGGCTTACTGGGTCTTGAGGATGGATCACTGGCCAGAGCTTGCACAGTATGCAATTGAGCTACTGGCCTGTCCTGCATCCAGCGTTCTTTCGGAACGCACATTCAGTGCTGCTGGAGGATTTGTCACGGATCACAGGGTGCGCCTGTCCACCGACTCGGTTGATCGACTGACTTTCATCAAGATGAACCAGTCTTGGATCACCACCAGCTACCACACACCTGATGCTGATATAACAGATTAATTGATTTTAACATGTCACATCCCTTCAAGACTGATGCTGATGCTGAGTGCCTGTGCTGTTATGTTGACTGGCTATCCTCCTCCTCCGAGTCCTCAATGATACGATTGATGATGATAGCTTGGAAGATCATTTTTGTTTATGGGTGCCGCCACCAGTGGCTAAGGCCCAATTTTTCAGCCCCTGTTTTACAGGGGCGTGTAATTACAATTTTTTTAGCAATAATTTGCCATAGGGCTCATTGCTGTGCTCCAAGTACAGTATCTATGAGGGGTTGGAGTGTTGTGGCACCAGTGCCTAAGGCCCAATTTTTCAGCCCCTGTTTAACAGGGGCGTGTCATTACAATTTTTGAAGCAATACTTTGCAACAGGGCTCATTGCTGTGCTCCAAGTACAGTATCTGTGAGGGGTTGTAGTGTTGTGCCACCAGTGCCTAAGGCCCAATTTTTCAGCCCCTGTTCAACAGGGGCATGCAATTACAATTCTTGATCTAATAATTCACAGCAGGGTCCATTGCTGCACCCACCAAGAGTAACTCTTAGGGCTTACAGTCTTGTGGCAACGCCACCACCACCACCACCACGAAAGGCCCAATTTTTCAGCCCCTGTTCAAAAGGGGCATGTAATTACAATTCTTGATCTAATAATTCACAGCAGGGCCCATTGCTGCACCCACCAAGAGTAACTGTCAGGGCTTACAGTGTTGTGGCACCAGCACCACCATCAAAGCCCCAATTTTTACTACCACTGTTCAACAATTATATGTAATTAAAATTCCTGATATAATAGTTGACAGCAGGGCGTTCCAGCACCAACCAAGAGTAACTGAGTGCTTACAGTGTTGTGCCAACACCAACAACTAAGGGGCCTATTTCTGCAGAGTATATACGGCAGGTCCCTACTTTCAAACATCCAACTTACAAACGACTCCTACTTGCAAACGAAAGAAGACAACAGGAAGTGAGAGGAAATCTACCCCTAGAAAGGAAAATTCTCTCCTGTAAGAATAAATATGGGAGAAAGGGGTCTCATCTGTACTGATGCTTTATCAGCAATCCTTGTTTCAAGAAAAACACCACATTTCAAAAACAGTTGTCATTGGGACGGAAAGTGAGGTGAAATGTTCTGAACAGGGGCACAGACAGCAAAACAAATGTTACAGGGGTGATAACCCTTACCTATGTTTCCCAAAAAGTTTAAAAATAGATTTTTGGGCTGGAGCTACACTTCAACAATGTACCTGTTCAAAATTACAAACAGATTCTACATAAGAACAAACCTACAGTCCCTGTCTTGTATGCACCGCCTGTATACGGCTGTTCAGAGTATATAGGGCCTTTTTTATTTTATGTGCGGGGTTCCCCTTAATATCCATACAAGACCCAAAGGGGCTGGTAATGGGCTGGGGTAGGGGGGGGGGTCATGGGGTAGCTATGCCATTTTTCTTAAAGAATTTCATCCATATTACCGGGACCAGACATTACATTAAAGCCGCAAGCAGTTTTAAATGGCTTTTTTTTCCTTTAGAAGTGTCATTTTCTGCAGGGACAGTTCTAAACACGGGAAACACGTGGCACTTCACAGGCATACTTTAGACACCCCCCAGGTACGATATTTAAAGGAATATTTGACTTTTTTTTTTTCACTTTATGCATCATTAAAATGACTGCTCCCGAAAAACGACCGTTTTTAAAACTTCTTTTTGCATTGATACATGTCCCCTGGTGCACAACCCGGGTTCCCAAACCCTATATATGACAATAACATGCATAATAGTTGTTATAATTAGCACTTTAGAATTCGAACGTTCGCATCCATTGTATTTAATAGGGTTCTAATGTTCGTTCGAACTTTCGGTCCGTTCGCGGGTTCTGGTGCGAACCGAACCCGGGGGTGTTCGGCTCATCACTAGCAGGGGACAGTGTCAGTGTCATTGTTGCTAAGCCTCCTGCACAGTATACACCTGAAGCTAGCCCTTATTGCTGTGTTTTCCTGGTGTGTTACACTAACAGGCATTTGCAGCACTTACAGCGGGCGGAGTGTGCCTCCTGCACATTATACACCTGAAGCTAGCCCGTATTGCTGTGTTTTCCTAGTGTGTTACACTAACAGGCATTTGCAGCACTTACAGCGGGTGGAGTGTGCTTCCTGATAAATATACACCTGAAGCTAGCCCGTATTGCTGTGTTTTCCTGGTGTGTTACACTAACAGGCATTTGCAGCACTTACAGCGGGCGGAGTGTGCTTCCTGCTAAATATACACCTGAAGCTAGCCCGTATTGCTGTGTTTTCCTGGTGTGTTACACTAACAGGCATTTGCAGCACTTACAGCGGGCGGAGTGTGCTTCCTGCTAAATATACACCTGAAGCTAGCCCGTATTGCTGTGTTTTCCTGGTGTGTTACACTAACAGGCATTTGCAGCACTTACAGCGGGCAGATGGTGCCTCCTGCACATTATACACCTGAAGCTAGCCCGTATTGCTGTGTTTTCCTGGTGTGTTACACTAACAGGCATTTGCAGCACTTACAGCGGGCGGAGTGTGCCTCCTGCACATTATACACCTGAAGCTAGCCCTTATTGCTCAAGCTTTTTTTCTTTTGTGTTACACTAACAGGCATTTGCAGCACTTACAGCGGGCGGAGTGTGCTTCCTGCAAAATAAACACCTGAAGCTAGCCCTTATTGCTGTTTTTTCCTGTTGTGTAACACAGGCAGTCATCTGCAGCACTTACAGCGGGCGTTGTGTGCTTCCTGCAAAATATACACCTGAAGCTACCCCTTATTGCTGGTTTTCCCATCTCCCTGCAGGCCATTGCTATGTCTGGAAGGCCAACAAAGAGAGGCAGACAGTCACGAGCCAATAAAAGAGGGCAAGCAGGCTCTGTGTCTGGGGGCAACAGTGCTGGTCGTGGATGCGGTGCATTGTCATCAGCACATGGCCATGGGACACGCTTGTCCTTCTTTTCGGCAGCTGGACGTGTTGAGCCGCATCATGCCGAAGATTTGGTGGAGTGGTTGACCAAGCCCTCCTCATCCTCCTCATCCTCTCTCACCCAGGCTCAGGGTACTGGCAAAGCAGCTGCCAAAGCGTCCTCTTCCCTGGTATCAATGTCATCATCAGTCACTCCTTCCCTAGACCCACCATGTCCTCCTGAGGAGTCCCCTGAACTGTTTGAGCACAGTGTTGGGTACATGCTCCAGGAGGATGCCCAGCATTTCGAAGGGTCTGATGATGATACCCAGCTAGAGGAAGGCAGTAGCGTGAGAGCAGAGAGAGGGGATGCTCAAGAAGGACACCAATCTGGCAGTCATGTTCCAGCAGCTGCAGCATACTGCCAGATTGGCTCCAGTGATGAGGAGGGAGGGGATGATGAAGTCACTGACTCCACGTGGGTGCCTAATAGGAGAGAGGAGGAGGAGGAGGATGAGGAGGAGGCACATCTCCAACGAGGCAGGATTCCCTCGGGGGGCCAGTGTAAGGGCAGCACACCGACTGAATCACACCGCAGAGCTCCGCCTGTGCAGGGCGCTGCCTCTGCCCGTTATTCAAAAAGTTCTTTGGTGTGGGCCTTTTTTGAGTCAAGTGCATCAGATCGCACAGCTGCTGTTTGCAACATATGTCTCAAGCGTATATCGCGTGGCCAAAACATCAGCCGCTTGGGCACCACATGCTTGACCAGACATATGTTGACCTGCCATGCAGCTCGTTGGCAAGCCTACCTTAAAGACCCACACCAAAGAACAAAGCGGACCTCTCCTTGCACCGCATCAGCTGGGATCTCCAACCCCACTATACCTTCAGTCCTCTCTGAAACCTGCACTGAGAGGAATGAAGGTGTAGAATTAGGTGTGTCACAGCCAAGTACATGCGGGCACTCTGCTAGCAGTACACCAACGTCCGATTCTAGCAGGCAAATTTTGCTGCCCCAGCTGCTAGATCGTCGAAAGAAGTTCACTCCCAGCCATCCACATGCCCAGCGGTTGAATGCTAGCTTGGCTAAATTGCTAGCGCTTCAACTGCTGCCTTTTCAGTTGGTAGACTCGGCCCCCTTCCGTGAGTTTGTGCAATGTGCGGTACCTCAGTGGCAGGTTCCCAAACGCCACCTTTTCTCAAGGAAGGCGATTCCGGCTCTCTACCGGCATGTGGAAGGCAATGTCTTGGCCTCGCTGGACAGGGCGGTCAGTGGTAAGGGGCATATTACCGCTGACTCATGGTCCTGCAGGCATGGACAGGGACGTTACCTTTCTTTCACGGCCCATTGGGTCACTCTTTTGGCAGCTGGGAAGGATGCAGGACAAGGTGCAGTAGTGTTGGAGGTTGTTCCGCCGCCACGCCTCTAAAATGCTACTACTGGTTGTGACACACCTCTCTCCTCCACCCCATCCTCTTCTTCTTCCTCCATGGCCTCTTCCTGTGCTTTGTCCTCGGAACCAGCGGTGCTCCGTAGGCATTCAAGGGGCTACGCAAGTACGCAGGCAAAAAGATGCCATGCCGTGCTTGCGCTGGTGTGTTTGGGGGACAGGAGCCACACTGGGGCAGAGGTTCTGTCTGCTCTGCAGGGGAAGGCCGAGAGATGGTTGACGCCACGCCAGCTTAAGCCAGGAATGGTGGTTTGCGACAATGGCACCAACCTCCTCTCCGCCCTCTGACAGGGACAACTGACCCATGTGCCCTGTGTGGCTCACGTCCTTAACCTGGTGGTGCAGCGGTTCTTGGGCAGGTACCCGGGCTTACAGGATGTCCTGAGGCAGGCCAGGAAAGTCTGTGTGCATTTCCGCAGATCTTATAATGCCAGTGCTCGCCTGGCTGAGCTGCAAAAGGAGTTGAACCTGCCCAAGAACCGCCTTATATGTGACATGCCCACCAGGTGGAACTCAACGTTGGCCATGCTGCAGCGGCTGCACACGCAGCAGAGGGCCATCAATGAGTACCTGTGCGACTACGGCACCAGGACAGGGTCAGGGGAGCTCGGGTTTTTTTCACAACGCCAGTGGGGCATGATTTGGGATGCATGCACTGTCCTGGCACCATTTGAGGAGGCCACGAGGATGGTGAGCAGTGACAGTGCATGCATCAGTGACACTGTACCTCTTGTCCACCTGTTGGAACATATGCTGCGTGGAATAATGGACAGGACAGGGCACTTGAGGCAGAACAGAGGCAGGAAGAGGAGGACTTCCTTGCCTCTCAAGGCCCCCTTTACCCAGACAGTGTTCCTTCTGTCCCACCCATCGCACAGGAAGAGGAGGAGGAGAAGGAGGAGGAGGAGGATTGTGTCAGCATGGAGGTGGAGCCTGGCACTCAGCATCATCAGCAGCAGTCTTTTAGCAATGATTTACAGTCCCAAGAAATCCGTGGACTTGTACGTGGCTGGGAGGAGGTGGCTGCGGATCATGTCGTCCTTAGTGACCCAGAGGACTCTGGACCGAATGCCTCAGCTAACCTACGCTGCATGGCCTCCCTGATCCTGCAAAGTCTGCGGAAGGATCCTCGTATTCTTCGGATCAAGGAGAGGGACCATTACTGGCTGGCCACTCTCCTTGATCCACGGTACAAGGGTAAGGTTGCGGACCTTATCTTACCGTCGCAGAGGGAGCAGAGGATGAGACAACTCCGGGAGGCCTTGCAGAAAGGTCTGTGCAACGCGTTCCCAGAGACTGGGAGGTTACAAACTCCTGGTCCCGGACATCGAGTTGCTGAGGCTTCGGTCAGTCAAAGAAGGAGCGGTGGGGAAGGTGGCCGTCTGACCGATGCGTTCAGACAATTCTTTAGTCCGCAGCCCCAAGGTATGATCATTTCCAGCAACCATCGCCAGCGTCTGATATACATGGTGCAGGAATACCTAGGGGCAAGGTCAGATTTGGACACCTTCCCCATCGAAAATCCTCTGGCTTACTGGGTCTTGAGGATGGATCACTGGCCAGAGCTTGCACAGTATGCAATTGAGCTACTGGCCTGTCCTGCATCCAGCGTTCTTTCAGAACGCACATTCAGTGCTGCTGGAGGATTTGTCACGGATCACAGGGTGCGCCTGTCCACCGACTCGGTTGATCGACTGACCTTCATAAAGATGAACCAGTCTTGGATCACCACCAGCTACCAAACACCTGAAGCTGATATAACAGACTAATTTATTTTCAAATGTCACATCCCTTCAAGACTGATGCTGATGCTGAGTGACTGTCCTGTTATGTTGACTGACTATCCTCCTCCTCCTCAATGATCCGATTGATGATGATTAGTGATGAGCCGAACACCCCCGGGTTCGGTTCGCACCAGAACCCGCGAACGGACCGAAAGTTCGTACGAACATTAGAACCCTATTAAATACAATGGATGCGAACGTTCGAATTCTAAAGTGCTAATTATAACAACTATTATGCATGTTATTGTCCTAAAAAGGGTTTGGGAACCCGGGTTCTGCACCAGGGGACATGTATCAATGCAAAAAGAAGTTTTAAAAACGGTCGTTTTTCGGGAGCAGTCATTTTAATGATGCATAAAGTGAAAAAAAAAAAGTCAAATATTCCTTTAAATATCGTACCTGGGGGGTGTCTAAAGTATGCCTGTGAAGTGCCACGTGTTTCCCGTGTTTAGAACTGTCCCTGCACAAAATGACACTTCTAAAGGAAAAAAAAGCCATTTAAAACTGCTTGCGGCTTTAATGTAATGTCTGGTCCCGGTAATATGGATGAAAATCTTTAAGAAAAATGGCATAGCTACCCCATGACCCCCCCCCCTACCCCAGCCCATTACCAGCCCCTTTGGGTCTTGTATGGATATTAAGGGGAACCCCGCACATAAAATAAAAAAGGCCCTATATACTCTGAACAGCCGTATACAGGCGGTGCATACAAGACAGGGACTGTAGGTTTGTTCTTATGTAGAATGTGTTTGTAATTTTGAACAGGTACATTGTTGAAGTGTAGCTCCAGCCCAAAAATCTATTTTTAAACTTTTTGGAAAACATAGGTAAGGGTTATCACCCCTGTAACATTTGTTTTGCTGTCTGTGCCCCTGTTCAGAACATTTCACCTCACTTTCCGTCCCAATGACAACTGTTTTTGAAATGTGGTGTTTTTCTTGAAACAAGGATTGCTGATAAAGCATCAGTACAGAGGAGACACCTTTCTCCCATATTTATTCTTACAGGAGAGAATTTTCCTTCCTAGTGGTAGATTTCCTCTCACTTCCTGTTGTCTTCTTGCGTTTGCAAGTAGGAGTCGTTTGTAAGTTGGATGTTTGAAAGTAGGGACCTGCCGTATATACTCTGCAGAAATAGGCCCCTTAGTTGTTGGTGTTGGCACAACACTGTAAGCACTCACAGTTACTCTTGGTTGGTGCTGGAACGCCATGCTGTCAACTATTATATCAGGAATTTTAATTACATATAATTGTTGAACAGTGGTAGTAAAAATTGGGCCTTTGATGGTGGTGCTGGTGCCACAACACTGTAAGCCCTGACAGTTACTCTTGGTGGGTGCAGCAATGGGCCCTGCTGTGAATTATTAGATCAAGAATTGTAATTGCATGCCCCTGTTGAACAGGGGCTGAAAAATTGGGCCTTAGGCACTGGTGGCACAACACTACAACCCCTCACAGATACTGTACTTGGAGCACAGCAATGAGCCCTGTTGCAAAGTATTGCTTCAAAAATTGTAATGACACGCCCCTGTTAAACAGGGGCTGAAAAATTGGGCCTTAGGCACTGGTGGCACAACACTACAACCCCTCACAGATACTGTACTTGGAGCACAGCAATGAGCCCTGTTGCAAAGTATTGCTTCAAAAATTGTAATGACACGCCCCTGTTAAACAGGGGCTGAAAAATTGGGCCTTAGGCACTGGTGGCACAACACTACAACCCCTCACAGATACTGTACTTGGAGCACAGCAATGAGCCCTATGGCAAATTATTGCTAAAAAAATTGTAATTACACGCCCCTGTAAAACAGGGGCTGAAAAATTGGGCCTTAGCCACTGGTGGCGGCACCCATAAACAAAAATGATCTTCCAAGCTATCATCATCAATCGTATCATTGAGGACTCGGAGGAGGAGGATAGCCAGTCAACATAACAGCACAGGCACTCAGCATCAGCATCAGTCTTGAAGGGATGTGACATGTTAAAATCAATTAGTCTGTTATATCAGCATCAGGTGTGTGGTAGCTGGTGGTGATCCAAGACTGGTTCATCTTGATGAAAGTCAGTCGATCAACCGAGTCGGTGGACAGGCGCACCCTGTGATCCGTGACAAATCCTCCAGCAGCACTGAATGTGCGTTCCGAAAGAACGCTGGATGCAGGACAGGCCAGTAGCTCAATTGCATACTGTGCAAGCTCTGGCCAGTGATCCATCCTCAAGACCCAGTAAGCCAGAGGATTTTCGGTGGGGAAGGTGTCCAAGTCTGACCTTGCCCCTAGATATTCCTGCACCATGTTTATCAGACGCTGGCGATGGTTGCTGGAACCGATCATACTTTGGGGCTGCGGACTAAAGAATTGTCTGAACGCATCGGTCAGACGGCCACCTTCCCCACCGCTCCTTCTTTGACTGGCCGAAGCCTCAGCAACTCGTTGTCCAGGACCAGGAGTTTGTAACCTCCCAGTCTCTGGGAACGCGTTGCACAGACCTTTCTGCAAGGCCTCCCGGAGTTGTCTCATCCTCTGCTCCCTCTGCGACGGTAACATAAGGTCCGCAACCTTACCCTTGTACCGTGGATCAAGGAGAGTGGCCAGCCAGTAATGGTCCCTCTCCTTGATCAGAAGAATATGAGGATCCTTCCGCAGACTTTGCAGGATCAGGAAGGCCATGCAGCGTAGGTTTGCTGAGGCATTCGCTCCGGAGTCCTCTGGGTCACTAAGGACGACATGATCCGCAGCCACCTCCTCCCAGCCACGTACAAGTCCACTGGTTTCTTGGGACTGTAAATCATCCCTAAAAGACTGCTGCTGATGATGCTGAGTGCCAGCCTCCACCTCCATGCTGACACAATCCTCCTCCTCCTCCTCCTCCTCCTCCTCCTCTTCCTGTGCGATGGGTGGGACAGAAGGAACACTGTCTGGGTAAAGGGGGCCTTGAGAGGCAAGGAAGTCCTCCTCTTTCTGCCTCTGTTCTGCCTCAAGTGCCCTGTCCATTATTCCACGCAGCGTGTGCTCCAACAGGTGGACAAGAGGTACAGTGTCACTGATGCATGCACTGTCACTGCTCACCATCCTCGTGGCCTCCTCAAATGGTGCCAGGACAGTGCATGCATCCCTGATCATGCCCCACTGGCGTGGAGAAAAAAAAACAAGCTCCCCTGACCCTGTCCTGGTGCCGTAGTCGCACAGGTACTCATTGATGGCCCTCTGCTGCGTGTGCAGCCGCTGCAGCATGGCCAACGTTGAGTTCCACCTGGTGGGCATGTCACATATAAGGCGGTTCTTGGGCAGGTTCAACTCCTTTTGCAGCTCAGCCAGGCGAGCACTGGCATTATAAGATCTGCGGAAATGCACACAGACTTTCCTGGCCTGCCTCAGGACATCCTGTAAGCCCGGGTACCTGCCCAAGAACCGCTGCACCACCAGGTTAAGGACGTGAGCCACACAGGGCACATGGGTCAGTTGTCCCTGTCGGAGGGCGGAGAGGAGGTTGGTGCCATTGTCGCAAACCACCATTCCTGGCTTAAGCTGGCGTGGCGTCAACCACCTCTCGGCCTGGCCCTGCAGAGCAGACAGGACCTCTGCCCCAGTGTGGCTTCTGTCCCCCAAACACACCAGCGCAAGCACGGCATGGCATCTTTTTGCCTGCGTACTTGCGTAGCCCCGTGAACGGCTACGGAGCACCGCTGGTTCATAGGACAAACCACAGGAAGAGGCCATGGAGGAAGAAGAAGAGGAGGGGGTGGAGGAGAGAGGTGTGTCACAACCAGTAGTAGCATTTTGGAGGCGTGGCGGTGGAACAACCTCCAACACTACTGCACCTTGTCCTGCATCCTTCCCAGCTGCCAAAAGAGTGACCCAATGGGCCGTGAAAGAAAGGTAACGTCCCTGTCCATGCCTGCTGGACCATGAGTCAGCGGTAATATGCACCTTACCGCTGACCGCCCTGTCCAGCGAGGCCAAGACATTGCCTTCCACATGCCGGTAGAGAGCCGGAATAGCCTTCCGTGAGAAAAAGTGGCGTTTGGGAACCTGCCACTGAGGAACCGCACATTGCACAAACTCACGGAAGGGGGCCGAGTCTACCAACTGAAAAGGCAGCAGTTGAACCGCTAGCAATTTAGCCAAGCTAGCATTCAACCGCTGGGCATGTGGATGGCTGGGAGTGAACTTCTTTCGACGGTCCAGCAGCTGGGGCAGGGAAATTTGCCTGCTAGAATCGGACGTCGGTGTACTGCTAGCAGAGTGGCCGCAAGTACTTGGCTGTGACACACCTAATTCTACACCTTCATTCCTCTCAGTGCATGTTTCAGAGAGGACTGAAGTTATAGTGGGGTTGGAGATCCCAGCTGATGCGGTGCAAGGAGAGGTCCGCTTTGTTCTTTGGTGTGGGTCTTTGAGGTAGGCTTGCCAACGAGCTGCATGGCAGGTCAACATATGTCTGGTCAGGCATGTGGTACCCAAGCGGCTGATGTTTTGGCCACGCGATATACGCTTGAGACATATGTTGCAAACAGCAGCTGTGCGATCTGATGCACTAGCCTCAAAAAAGGCCCACACCAAGGAACTTTTTGAATGACGGGCAGAGGCAGCGCCCTGCACAGGCGGAGCTCTGCGGTGTGAGTCCGTCGGTGTACTGCCCTTACGCTGGCCACCAAAGGGCATCCTGCCTCGTTGGAGATGTGCCTCCTCCTCATCCTCCTCCTCCTCCTCTCTCCTATTAGGCACCCACGTGGAGTCAGTGACCTCATCATCCCCTCCCTCCTCATCACTGGAGCCAATCTGGCAGTATGCTGCAGCTGCTGGAACATGACTGCCAGATTGGTGTCCTTCTTGAGCATCCCCTCTGTCTGCTCTCACGCTACTGCCTTCCTGTAGCTGGGTTTCATCATCAGACCCTTCGAAACGCTGGGCATCCTCCTGGAGCATGTACCCAACACTGTGCTCAAACAGTTCGGGGGACTCCTCAGGAGGAGGACATGGTGGGTCTAGGGAAGGAGTGGCTGATGATGAGTCTGACATTGATACCAGGGAAGAGGACGCTTTGGCAGCTGCTTTGCCAGTACCCTGAGCCTGGGTGAGAGAGGATGAGGAGGAGGAGGAGGGCTTGGTCATCCACTCTACCAAGTCTTCGGCATGATGTGGCTCAACATGTCCAGCTGCCGAAAAGAAGGACAAGCGTGTCCCATGGCCATGTGCTGATGACAATGCACCGCGTCCACGATCAGCACTGTTGCCCCCAGACACAGAGCCTGCTTGCCCTCTTTTATTGCCTCCTGACTGTCTGCCTCTCCTTGTTTGCCTTCCAGACATTCTAATAGATGGCCTGCAGGGAGATGGGAAAAAAGCAATAAGGGCTACCTTCAGGTGTCCTTCTCTGTCCCTTTACTTAAGGATTTCTAAATATGGTTGAGGATGATTGCTTTTGCACAGAATAGCACAACGACAATTTCCCTGACTGTCCAAAAAACAAGGATTTCAAAGATGGTTGATGAGGAATGCTTTAGCACACTATAGCACAAGGAGAATTCCCCTCACTTTCCTTCTTTGTCCCTAGAAACAAGGACTCGCACAGTGAAAGAAACTGACACTCTCCCTACCTAGAGTTTTCTGTCCCTAGAAAAAATGTTTTTTTAAAGCACACTATAGCACAAGGAGAATTCCCCTCACTTTCCTTCTTTGTCCCTAGAAACAAGGACTCGCACAGTGAAAGAAACTGACACTCTCCCTACCTAGAGTTTTCTGTCCCTAGAAAAAATGTTTTTTTAAAGCACACTATAGCACAAGGAGAATTCCCCTCACTTTCCTTCTTTGTCCCTAGAAACAAGGACTCGCACAGTGAAAGAAACTGACACTCTCCCTACCTAGAGTTTTCTGTCCCTAGAAAAAATGTTTTTTTAAAGCACACTATAGCACAAGGAGAATTCCCCTCACTTTCCTTCTTTGTCCCTAGAAACAAGGACTCGCACAGTGAAATAAACTGACACTCTCCCTACCTAGAGTTTTCTGTCCCTAGAAAAATTTTTTTTTAAAGCACACTATAGCACAAGGAGAATTCCCCTCACTTTCCTTCTTTGTCCCTAGAAACAAGGACTCGCACAGTGAAAGAAACTGACACTCTCCCTACCTAGAGTTTTCTGTCCCTAGAAAAAATGTTTTTTTAAAGCACACTATAGCACAAGGAGAATTCCCCTCACTTTCCTTCTTTGTCCCTAGAAACAAGGACTCGCACAGTGAAAGAAACTGACACTCTCCCTACCTAGAGTTTTCTGTCCCTAGAAAAAATGTTTTTTTAAAGCACACTATAGCACAAGGAGAATTCCCCTCACTTTCCTTCTTTGTCCCTAGAAACAAGGACTCGCACAGTGAAAGAAACTGACACTCTCCCTACCTAGAGTTTTCTGTCCCTAGAAATTTTTTTTTTTTAAAGCACACTATAGCACAAGGAGAATTCCCCTCACTTTCCTTCTTTGTCCCTAGAAACAAGGACTCGCACAGTGAAAGAAACTGACACTCTCCCTACCTAGAGTTTTCTGTCCCTAGAAAAAATGTTTTTTTAAAGCACACTATAGCACAAGGAGAATTCCCCTCACTTTCCTTCTTTGTCCCTAGAAACAAGGACTCGCACCGTGAAAGAAACTGACAGTCTCCCTACCTAGAGTTTTCTGTCCCTAGAAAAAATGTTTTTTTAAAGCACACTATAGCACAAGGAGAATTCCCCTCACTTTCCTTCTTTGTCCCTAGAAACAAGGACTCGCACAGTGAAAGAAACTGACACTCTCCCTACCTAGAGTTTTCTGTCCCTAGAAAAAATGTTTTTTTAAAGCACACTATAGCACAAGGAGAATTACCCTCACTTTCCTTCTTTGTCCCTAGAAACAAGGACTCGCACAGTGAAAGAAACTGACACTCTCCCTACCTAGAGTTTTCTGTCCCTAGAAAAAATGTTTTTTTAAAGCACACTATAGCACAAGGAGAATTCCCCTCACTTTCCTTCTTTGTCCCTAGAAACAAGGACTCGCACAGTGAAAGAAACTGACACTCTCCCTACCTAGAGTTTTCTGTCCCTAGAAAAAATGTTTTTTTAAAGCACACTATAGCACAAGGAGAATTCCCCTCACTTTCCTTCTTTGTCCCTAGAAACAAGGACTCGCACAGTGAAAGAAACTGACACTCTCCCTACCTAGAGTTTTCTGTCCCTAGAAAAAATGTTTTTTTAAAGCACACTATAGCACAAGGAGAATTCCCCTCACTTTCCTTCTTTGTCCCTAGAAACAAGGACTCGCACAGTGAAAGAAACTGACACTCTCCCTACCTAGAGTTTTCTGTCCCTAGAAAAAATGATTTTTTAAAGCACACTATAGCACAAGGAGAATTCCCCTCACTTTCCTTCTTTGTCCCTAGAAACAAGGACTCGCACAGTGAAAGAAACTGACACTCTCCCTACCTAGAGTTTTCTGTCCCTAGAAAAAATGTTTTTTTAAAGCACACTATAGCACAAGGAGAATTCCCCTCACTTTCCTTCTTTGTCCCTAGAAACAAGGACTCGCACAGTGAAAGAAACTGACACTCTCCCTACCTAGAGTTTTCTGTCCCTAGAAAAAATGTTTTTTTAAAGCACACTATAGCACAAGGAGAATTCCCCTCACTTTCCTTCTTTGTCCCTAGAAACAAGGACTCGCACAGTGAAAGAAACTGACACTCTCCCTACCTAGAGTTTTCTGTCCCTAGAATTTTTTTTTTTTTAAAGCACACTATAGCACAAGGAGAATTCCCCTCACTTTCCTTCTTTGTCCCTAGAAACAAGGACTCGCACAGTGAAAGAAACTGACACTCTCCCTACCTAGAGTTTTCTGTCCCTAGAAAAAATGTTTTTTTAAAGCACACTATAGCACAAGGAGAATTCCCCTCACTTTCCTTCTTTGTCCCTAGAAACAAGGACTCGCACAGTGAAAGAAACTGACACTCTCCCTACCTAGAGTTTTCTGTCCCTAGAAAAAATGTTTATTTAAAGCACACTATAGCACAAGGAGAATTCCCCTCACTTTCCTTCTTTGTCCCTAGAAACAAGGACTCGCACAGTGAAAGAAACTGACACTCTCCCCACCTAGAGTTTTCTGTCCCTAGAAAAAATGTTTTCTTAAAGCACACTATAGCACAAGGAGAATTCCCCTCACTTTCCTTCTTTGTCCCTAGAAACAAGGACTCGCACAGTGAAAGAAACTGACACTCTCCCTACCTAGAGTTTTCTGTCCCTAGAATTTTTTTTTTTTTAAAGCACACTATAGCACAAGGAGAATTCCCCTCACTTTCCTTCTTTGTCCCTAGAAACAAGGACTCGCACAGTGAAAGAAACTGACACTCTCCCTACCTAGAGTGTTCTGTCCCTAGAAAAAATGTTTTTTTAAAGCTCACTATAGCACAAGGAGAATTCCCCTCACTTTCCTTCTTTGTCCCTAGAAACAAGGACTCGCACAGTGAAAGAAACTGACACTCTCCCTACCTAGAGTTTTCTGTCCCTAGAAAAAATGTTTTTTTAAAGCACACTATAGCACAAGGAGAATTCCCCTCACTTTCCTTCTTTGTCCCTAGAAACAAGGACTCGCACAGTGAAAGAAACTGACACTCTCCCTACCTAGAGTTTTCTGTCCCTAGAAAAAATGTTTTTTTAAAGCACACTATAGCACAAGGAGAATTCCCCTCACTTTCCTTCTTTGTCCCTAGAAACAAGGACTCGCACAGTGAAAGAAACTGACACTCTCCCTACCTAGAGTTTTCTGTCCCTAGAAAAAATGTTTTTTTAAAGCACACTATAGCACAAGGAGAATTCCCCTCACTTTCCTTCTTTGTCCCTAGAAACAAGGACTCGCACAGTGAAAGAAACTGACACTCTCCCTACCTAGAGTTTTCTGTCCCTAGAAAAAATGTTTTTTTAAAGCACACTATAGCACAAGGAGAATTCCCCTCACTTTCCTTCTTTGTCCCTAGAAACAAGGACTCGCACAGTGAAAGAAACTGACTCTCTCCCTACCTAGAGTTTTCTGTCCCTAGAAAAAATGTTTTTTTAAAGCACACTATAGCACAAGGAGAATTCCCCTCACTTTCCTTCTTTGTCCCTAGAAACAAGGACTCGCACAGTGAAAGAAACTGACACTCTCCCTACCTAGAGTTTTCTGTCCCTAGAAATTTTTTTTTTTTAAAGCACACTATAGCACAAGGAGAATTCCCCTCACTTTCCTTCTTTGTCCCTAGAAACAAGGACTCGCACAGTGAAAGAAACTGACACTCTCCCTACCTAGAGTTTTCTGTCCCTAGAAAAAATGTTTTTTTAAAGCACACTATAGCACAAGGAGAATTCCCCTCACTTTCCTTCTTTGTCCCTAGAAACAAGGACTCGCACAGTGAAAGAAACTGACACTCTCCCTACCTAGAGTTTTCTGTCCCTAGAAGAAATGTTTTTTTAAAGCACACTATAGCACAAGGAGAATTCCCCTCACTTTCCTTCTTTGTCCCTAGAAACAAGGACTCGCACAGTAAAACACACTGACACTCTCCCTACCTATCCTTCTCTTTCCCTAAACTAAAGGAATCCAGGTTAAGCAAGAAAGAAATAAATGTCACTGTCCCTGCCTATGCTTGTCTTTCCCTGCTCCGGAACACACTACACTAGGCCGCCGTGCTGGCGGCCTTTTATAGTGTGGGGCGTGTACTAAACACCCTCAGCAATAATTGGCCACAGGCATCCTGCCTGTGGCCAATCGTTGCTCTCCTCGCTGCCGGCGCAGTGATTGGCCAAGCATGCGGGGTCACAGTGCATGCTTGGCCAATCACAGCGCCTGGATGACACTGCGATGGCGTAGTGCATTGTGGGCCGTTCGCGTCACTCGAATTTGGCGCGAACGGCCCAAATCGTTCGATCTTCGTCGAACGATCGAACAGCCGATGTTCGAGTCGAACGTATGTTCGACTCGAACACGAAGCTCATCCCTAATGATGATAGCTTGGAAGAACATTTTTGTTTCTGGGTGCCGCCACCAGTGGCTAAGGCCCAATTTTTCAGCCCCTGTTTAACAGGGGCATGTAATTACAATTTTTTATGCAATGCTTTGCAGCAGGGCTCATTCCTGCACTCCAATCAGAGTATCTGGGAGAGGTTGCAGTGTCGTGGCACCAGCACCAGTGCCTAAGGCCCAATTTTTCAGCCCCTGTTTAACAGGGGCATGTAATTACAATTTTTTATGCAATGCTTTGCAGCAGGGCTCATTCCTGCACTCTAACTAGAGTATCTGGGAGAGATTGCAGTGTCGTGGCACCAGCACCAGTGCCTAAGGCCCAATTTTTCAGCCCCTGTTTAACAGGGGCATGTAATTACAATTTTTTATGCAATGCTTTGCAGCAGGGCTCATTCCTGCACTCCAACTAGAGTATCTGGGAGAGGTTGCAGTGTCGTGGCACCAGCACCAGTGCCTAAGGCCCAATTTTTCAGCCCCTGTTTAACAGGGGCATGTAATTACAATTTTTTATGCAATGCTTTGCAGCAGGGCTCATTCCTGCACTCCAACTAGAGTATCTGGGAAAGGTTGCAGTGTCGTGGGACCAGCACCAGTGCCAAAGGCCCAATTTTTCAGCCCCTGTTTAACAGGGGTGTGTAATTACAATTTTTGATGCAATACTTGGCAACAGGGCTCATTGCTGTGCTCCAAGTACAGTATCTGTGAGGGGTTGCAGTGTTGTGGCACCAGTGCCTAAGGCCCAATTTTTCTGCGCCCACCAAGAGTAACTGTGTGGCCTTACAGAGTTGTGTCAACACCACCACCACCACCACCAAAGGCCCAATTTTTCAGCCCCTGTTCAACAGGGGCATGCAATTACAATTCTTGATCTAATAATTCACAGCAGGGCCAATTCATGCGCCCACCAAGAGTAACTGTGAGGGCTTACAGTGTTGTGGCAACACCAACATGTAAGGGGCAAATTTCAGCAGAGTATATACGGCAGGCCCCTACTTTCAAACATCCAACTTACAAACGACTCCTACTTGCAAACGAAAGGAGACAACAGGAAGTGAGAGGAAATCTACCCCTAGGAAGGGAAATTCTCTCCTGTAAGAGTTAATATGGGAAAAAGGTGTCTCCTCTCTACTGATGCTTTATCACCAATACTTGTTTCAATAAAAACCCCACTTTTCAAAAACATTTGTCATTTTTTGTGACGGAAAGTGAGGTGAAATGTTCTGAACAGGGGCACAGACAGCAAAACAAATGTTACAGGGGTGATAACCCTTCCCTATGTTTTCCAAAAAGCTTAAAAATAGATTTTTTGGCTGGAGCTACACTTAAACAATGTACCTGTTCAAAATTACAAACAGATTCTACATAAGAACAAACCTACAGTCCCTGTCTTGTATGCACACCTGTATACGGCTGTTCAGAGTATATAGGGCCTTTTTTATTTTGTGTGCGGGGTTCCCCTTAATATCCATACAAGACCCAAAGGGGCTGGTAATGGGCAGGGGTAGGGGGGGGGGTGATGGGGTAGCTATGCCATTTTTCTCAAAGATTTTCATCCATATTACCGGGACCACACATTACATTAAAGCCACAAGCAGTTTTAAATGGCTTTTTTTTCCTTTAGAAATGTCATTTTGTGCAGGGACAGTTCTAAACACGGGAAACACGTGGCACTTCACAGGCATACTTTAGACACCCCCCAGGTATGATATTTAAAGGAATATTTGACTTTTTTTTTTTTCACTTTATGCATCATTAAAATGACTGCTCCCGAAAAACGGCCGTTTTTTTAACTTCTTTTTGCATTGATACATGTCCCCTGGTGCAGAACCCGGTTTCCCAAACCCTTTTTAGGACAATAACATGCATATTAGTCGTTATAATTAGCACTTTAGATTTCGAACGTTCGCATCCATTGTATTTAATAGGGTTCTAACGTTCGTGCAAACTTTCGGTCCGTTCGCGGGTTCTGGTGCGAACCGAACCTGGGGGTGTTCGGCTCATCCCTAATGTAAAGTTGTTTTTAAGGAATTTTTGTACAAATTGTACAAAAGCATGTATTGTTTTATATTACCCTGTTTATTCTGCCTTTAAAAGTCTCATGGGAGAAAACAGCATTGTTTGCATTTGGAAGAGCTCTTTTGATTCCTTTGAATGCACACTTCAATAGGTCATGGAGAGCTTTGGCCACTTTTTAATACCCTTGTACAAATCCACAGTAGTCCCTCTTCTTTTAGGTGATGTAATACTCAAATAAGTTGTTCTTCATGCTCTTTAATGCCGCGTACACACGATCATTTTTCCCGTCTGGAAAAATTAAATTTTTTTTTTTCGCCGAGAAAAACGATCGTCTGTGGGCTTTATGCCGTTTTGCTCGTTGAGAAAAACGGCAGGAAAAATGACGAGAAAATTAGAACATGTTCTAAATTTTCTCATCGTTTTTTCCATCATTTTTTTCCGCGGCAGTTTTCCCATAGGGAGACACTGCCGCGGAGCCCACAGACGGTCGTTTTTCTCGTCAAAAAAAAAAAATGACGGGAAAAACGGTCGTGTGTGGGGGAACATGCCGTTCCCTCGTTTTTCATTTTTTTTCATGCCGTGATTCACGGCGGTGTTTTCACCGCCGTGAATCACGATCGTGTGTACACGGCATTAGTGTAGCACCAAACACAAAAATGTCATCAAGATACCCCAGACATTCCCTGGGTACTAGATCAAATAAATCTCTTTTCATTAACCTTTGGAATGTCACAAGTGCACATTTATCACCTTGTGGCATGTGAGTAAATTGATAGAAGCCCAGAAGACATGTAAAGGTAATCTTTCCCTGATCTTCAGGGGCCATTGGAACTTGGTTGTATCCAGAACGTAGGTCTGGCATGGTGAATCAACAGTTTCTGTTTAAATCTCCAGAGCTTTTTCAAATCTGTTCAGTGTATACTGACAAGATATTGTCCTCTGATTCAGAGTTCTGAAATCTACATTTAAATTATATTAATGTGCTGCGCTTTCTCACCCAAAATTTTGCCAAATTAAAATGAATGAAATATATTTTATCTGTAAATTATACTGTGATATATGTCACACACCGCTGTAAATATATATTAATGTAAATTATTATACTATATGAAAACATGCAAATAAATCAAATATATAAATATAGTGACACACAGTAGGATATAATAAATAGATAATTCATAAAATTATAGTGCCACTATTATGAATCATAAAGTGCTGTAGTGCATAAAACAGCGATATTCTAATTCAAGATGGAAAATCCATCCAATGTAATTGATATAAAGTTCTTTTAAAATATATTTAGTAACTTCAAAAAAAATGTGACAAACAGCTTGCTGCAGTGTTCACACTCAGGTGCTCCCCACCCTCAGGTAATGGCTGCTCACCTCTGAGCATGTGACATCACAGCTAAGTTTGGTCAAACACGCTTATGAATCACTTACCATACAGAGGACAAACGTACGATCCCAGCCATTACCTGGCGTTTTTAGGCAGTATAAAGAGTAGTTTACTTAAGGCACCTAACCCATGTGAGTACCCAGCATTGGGGTTTTGTTTGTCTGCACAATACATAATTTTAAACAATATTATGCCATGGAGTTTCTTTTTACCATTTTCCATGTGAGGAGTAGGGATGAGCCGAACACCCCCCAGTTCGGTTCGCATCAGAACACGCGAACAGGCAATACATTCGTTCGAATATCCGAACACCGTTGAAGTCCATGGGACTTGAACATGAAAAATCTAAAGTGCTAATTTTAAAGGTTTATATGCAAGTTATTGTCATAAAAAGTGTTTGGGGACCCGGGTCCTGCCCCAGGGGACATGTATCAATGCAAAAAAAAGTTTTAAAAAGGGCAGCAGTGATTTTAATAATGCTTAAAGTGAAACAATAAAAGTGAAATATTCCTTTAAATTTCGTACCTAGGGGGTGTGTATAGTATGCCTGTAAAGTAGCGCTTGTTTCCCGTGCCAGACATGAAGGGCCTGGTAATTGAATTTGGGGGGACCCCCACACCTTTTTTTTATATCAATGACTTTCAATGACTGTTCTCTGTATTGCCGGTAGCCGACAATTCATTATAGCCGCGAGTGCTTTTAAATGACTTTTTTTCCTTCAGAAATGACACTTTGTGCAGGGACAGTTCTAAGCACGGGAAACAAGCGCTACTTTACAGACATCCTATACACACCCCCTGTATACGAAATTTAAAGGAATATTTCACTTTTATTGTTTCACTTTAAGCATTATTAACCACTTCCATACAGGGTTTTTTATACCACTTCAATACCGGGCCTATTCTGGCACTTCTCTCCTACATGTACAAATCATCATTCTTTTGCTAGAAAATTACTCAGAACCCCAAAACATTATACATGTTTTTTTTAGCAGACACCCTAAGGAATAAAATGACGGTCGTTGCAACTTTTTATCTTGCACGGTATTTGCGCAATAATTTTTCAAACGCCTTTTTTGGGGGAAAAAAATGGTTTCATGAATTAAAAAATAACAAAACAGTAAAGTTAGCCCATTTTTTTTGTAAAATATGAAAGCTTATGTTACGCTGAGTAAAAAGATACCTAACATGTCAAGCTTTAAAATTGCGCACACTCATGGAATGGCGCCAAACTTCGGTACTTAAAAATCTCCATAGGCGACGCTTTGAAATTTTTTACAGGTTACCAGGTTAGAGTTACAGAGGAGGTCTAGTGCTAGAATTGTTGCACGCGCTCTAACGCATGTGGCGATACCTCACATGTGTGGTTTGAACGGCGTTTACATATGCGGGCGGGACTTACGTGTGTGTTCGCTTCTAAGCGCGAGCTATTGGGGACGGGCGTTTTAAAAAAAATATATATTTTTATTTTTTTTATTTTACTATTTTTTTTATTTTTACTTTTTGTTTTACACTTTTTTTTTGATCACTTTTATTCCTATTACAAGAAATGTAAACATCCCTTGTAATAGGAATGTGTGTGACAGGTCCTCTTTATGGAGAGATGCGGGGTCAATAAGACCCCACATCTCTCCTCCAGGCTGGAAAGCATGAGATCAGTGAAATTCTTTTCACCAAACTCATACTTACAGCCGCAATGGCGGCTTTGTTTACATTTGAGGACCCGGGCGTGACGTCATCACATCGCGCCCGGGCCTCGACGATCATAGAGATGACTGGTGACCATCTGGTCACCAGTCATCTCTATGCTCATCACGTGACCCACCACCGGCGCTCTCTCCGGGTCCCCGATCGCACGGGAGAGCCCGGAGAAGCACCGGATGGCGGCGGGAGGGGGGGATGTCCCCTCCCGCCGCCTATAAGAACGATCAAGCGGTGGAACCACCCCTATGATTGTTCTTATTGTGCGCAGGATCGCCGGCTGAAAAAAAGGATATCTGAATGATGCCTCTAGCTGCAGGCATCATTCAGATATCCCCCCTCAAACCCAGGACGTCATATGACGTCCACCCGGAGGGAGAGAGGGTTCCTGCCGGCGTCATTCTGCTATGGCCCGGTATGGAAGGGGTTAAAATCAATGCTCCCGAAAAAACAGTAGCTTTTAAAACGTTTTTTTGCATTGATACATATCCCCTGGGGCAGGACCCAGGTCCCCAAACACTTTTTATGACAATAACTTGCATATAAGCCTTTAAAATTAGCACTTTAGATTTCTCCCATAGACTTTTACAGGGTGTTCCGCGGCTTTTCAAATTTACCGCAAACACCCCAAATTGTTCGCTGTTCGGCGAACAGGCAATGTTTGAGTAGAAAAAAGGGGGAAAAAAAAGAGAGGGCGCACCGACCTAGTGCATTATCAAAGGCTGATTTATTAAAAATATATTTAAAAGATCATGAATACTCACAAACAAAGGTAAATAAAAGGTAAATAAAAGGCACATAACATTCCATCCAGGGATATAGCCTCTTCCTGGAACTACATGAGCAGTTGATCGAAGAATCAAGATGATAAATATTTTACAGCTATGGCTGACGCGTTGCGGGAGCGAGCCCCCTTCTTCAGAGCCAAAAGGAATAATGTTTGAGTAGAACATGAGTTTGACTCGAACTCAAAGCTCATCCCTAGTGAGGAGACAGCACCAGTAAGCAGCTTTGAAACAGACAGCCTGCCTAGAATCCCTAAAGTGATTCATAAGCGTGTTTGACCAAACTTAGCTGTGAGGTCACACGCTCAGAGGTCAGCAGCCATTACACTGCAGCAAGCTGTTTGTCACATTTTTTTTAAGTTACTAAATATATATATCAAAAGAACTTTATATCAATTACATTGGATGGATTTTCCATCTTGAATTAGAATATCACTGTTTTATGCGCTACAGCACTTTATGATTCACGATTGTGGCACTATAATTTTATGAATTATCTATTTATTATATCCTACTTTGTGGCACTATATTTATATATTTGATTTATTTGCATGTTTTCATATAGTATAATAATTTACATTAATATATATTTACAGCGGTGTTTGACATATATCACAGTATAATTTACAGATAAAATATATTTCATTCATTTTAATTTGGGAAGATTTTGGGCGAGATAGCGCAGCACATTAATTTAATTGGCTTCACACGGTATATGAAACGTGATTAGTGCTAGCAGCTGTCACTTTTACTTTCATTTGTTGATCACCTTTTTATTTAATTTAATTATATTTTTTTATATTTGCACCAGGTAGCTCAATCCAGGCAGATGGATCCATATTTTTTCTTACTACCACAATGGGGGAGGCATAGGGACTCTTACTATCCAGGATGATTCCTCTGGTCTTTCATCTGATATATAATATCTGTCTTTGCTCATCCACATCTTTTTGTGCTATCTTCCAGGGGTCTCTCTCTAAAGGGAGTCACATTACCAAGTCTAAACGTACTGTATTTTGAGTGCTCTTAGCACAGCCTACATCCAAATCATCTGTAGAGAACACCTCCAGCAAATCTGACAATTGCTGTGTCTGTTTCTTGTTCCAGTGCTCTGGCAACTTCAGGTCAGGACATACAAGAGCCATGATCTCTATAAGAAGAATACCCTTGTTTTCTAAATCTGGAACAGTCACAATTACTTGCAAGCTTCCATCAACAGGATATGACTCAGTGTTCAGTCCTCTCAATTCTATTCTCCCAGTAGACTGAAGAGGTATGCTGCTCAAATACTTCTGGTAGAATGAATGGTAAAGAAGAGTAACTTGGGAACCTGTGTCAAGTAGAGCTGTGGGGCTCTTTCTCATTAAAAGTGGATTTAACTATAGACTTAGAGCCTAAGTGAATATGTCCAAATTGGGCCCAAAGTGTCAATATTTTGTATGGCCACCATTATTTTCCAGCACTGCCTTAACCCTCTTGGGCATGGAGTTCACCAGAGCTTCACAGGTTGCCACTGGAGTCCTCTTCCACTCCTCCATGATGACATCACAGAGCTGGTGGATGTTAAAGACATTGCGCTCCTTCACCTTACGTTTGAGGATGCCCCGCAGATGCTCAATAGGGTTTAGGTCTGGAGGCATGCTTGGCCAGTCCATCACCTTTACCCTCCGCTTCTTTAGCAAGGCAGTGGTCATCTTGGAGGTGTGTTTGGGGTCGTTGTCATGTTGGAATACTGCCCTACAGCCCTGTCTCCGTAGGGAGGGGATCATGCTCTGAACAGACAGGGCTACGCTAGTATCCAAATTCAGACATTCCTGTTGAATCATGCTTTACCTAGCTTTAGAACAGTAGTCCTCTTTTGGAATGCTTTTTTACCTTTTTAGGAGTACAAACCTGATTGTCAGCCTTCTGTTTCTTCACTAACTTCATTAACTCACGCTGCAAAATAATTCTGTCAGATAACATCTTTTTGAGCATCCATATAAGAGGATGATGAGTAAGCCTCTTACTAACTAACTATGGTCTTCATATAGTCCACTGCAGAAAGAGGTCTAGCAGTGTGATGCACTAAAATTCAAGAATTAACACCATTTATTAAATGTACATCCAAATGATGAAAGAGTTAACTGTAATAAATTAATAATACTGGAAACATCCCCTTCTTTCTGACCACACATAAGGTAGTCAGCAACTATCGGCTCCCGATCATAGTATGGCTCAAAGTGGTCAGGCAGTACCTGTATGTAGTCCATTGCACTTACTCTCTCGATACAGGTGGATTAATTCCTCATCTGGGGTCTAACTAGAATGGCAGCAGCTTCATATGAACTCTATTGCAATAAACAGATTCACATACTATGATACAGTAAGATGACCACCACACAATCACACTGTCTCAAAGACTGAATTAACTGGTTTAGTGCATGTGAAACAACAACGAGGGGGCAGATATACTTCTGTCACCAGTCTTTAAATATATATATATATTTATACACCCAGAAGCTATGGCCACACTAGTAAATTATTCATCATTGAAAAACTTGCCTAATAATCACTTCTTTTGGCCTGGATTAGTAGCAGCTCCCTCTTAGTGGGACACGTGGTCTTAGACCCTCTCTTTCTATTTGTTTCCTTCCTCTGGGGTTTCTAACCCAGCCTGCAGGAACAGAAAGTCTTTACACAGGTATAACAAGGTTTTCCCTGTGTAATCATTAAAGGCCCATGACAGCCTGGCACTGTGCTCTTTTCATAAAGCACACAGCTGTCAAACTAAGTGGAGTGGAGAGTCATTGGTTACACAAGGAGAGACACAATTTCCCAATTTAGTCTGCATGATTAAGCTGTCAGTTTGACCACTCAGTCCTGCAGTGCCTGCACAGTGCTGCAGAGGGCTAATAAAAATAGGGGCAGAAAGGGCTCCAGTCCCAGCTGTGCCCTTACAGCCCGAGCCAAAGCTGTGCACCTCTTCTGTCTCTGCCTAAGCTCAGCCCTTTACAATAGTGTTACACAAAGTAAATAAGCTAACATGGGACAGCTACAGAGATCACAGTGTGCTATTTTTATACATTACTTCTGCTGTTACAGCACACTGTGACTGTATCATATCACTTGGAAAAATTATGCTTATGTACCCTGAATGTGTGGGAAATTAATAACATAATGCTCACATAATGCCAGAAGATCTGCATGTGAGCAGATTACAAATCATGCTGTAATACACACATATGTGAGCGTGCACATCTGACACCGGCATTAGCACCCATTTTTCTTTTTTAATCACAACACAATGAAAAGTTGCTCAGTAGCTTCTGGGACCTGTGACCTGACCTGCTTTCTGTTGCTGTGTGCTTGACAGGCTTGCCTCCTGATACTGATGGTTCCAACTCAAGGGGGTATTGGACAGGAGGTATAAAGTAAGCCCTCTCATTAACTTGGCCTCTACCAGGTACGTGAGAAATTCACCCATGATTAGACATGTGCGGTTCATTTAGTTCCAAATTAAAATTCGGACAAATTTTTGTTTTTTGGAAGTTCGGATGTATCCGAGTTTCCGAATTACGATAATACTGAATTCTAAAATTTTAAACGTTTTCGAATTCGAACAGTTTTTCCAATTTCCAAAGAGAATAAATTAGAATAGAAAATAAAGGAATAGAATAATAAAAAAAAGAATAGAATAGAAAAGAATAGAATATAATAGAGTAAAACAGAACAAAATAGAATAGAAAATAAAAGAATAGACTAGACTATAATAGAATCAAATAGAATAGAATAGACTAACATAGAAAAAATATAACCATCTTCTGAAATTCTAATTTCAAATAGAATACATTTGAATTTGAATACATAAGAAAAAAATAGAATAGAAAATAATAGAGTAGTAAAAAAAAGAATAGAATGGAATAGACTATAATAGAATAGAAAATAATAGAATAAAAAAAAATAGAATAGAATAGAAAGAATATAACCATTTCCCAAAATTCAAATAGAATCAATTCGAATTTGAATAGAATGGAAAATAATAGATTAGACTAGCAAGATGGTTATATTAATTCTATTCTATTCTGTTGTTTTTTCTATACTATTGTGTTATTTTCTAATCTATTCTACTCTATTATTTTCTATTCTATTCAAATTTGAATTGATTATATTTGAATTTTGGAAAATGTTTATATTATTTCTATTCTATTGTCTTTTTAATCCTATTCTTTTCTATTTTATTCAAATTTCAGGTGGTTGCAATCTTTCTATTTAATTATATTCTTTCTTTTATTCTATTATATTCCTTTCTCTTCCATCCTATTATATTCTTTTATTTTCTGTTATATTCTTTTCTATTCTATTATATGTTTTTCTTTCCTATTCCTTTATTTTCTATTCTATTTTATTCTCTTTGGAAATTGGAAAAACTATTTGAATTCAAAAACCTTTAAAATTTGAAATCTAGACAAAATTTATTTGAAATTTTTTAGAATCGATCCGAAGTTGAAAATTTTAATCGATTTGAATATGAATAAACCAAATAAATTCCAAAAATGAATTAGACAGATTAAACAAATTTAACTAAACAAATTTATGTAAATACCAAATCGAAACGAAACAAAACAAATTTTTTCGTTCTGCACATGTCTACCCATGATACAGAATATCTGATAAATGACACATTCTACTTTTGTCATGAAGCCTAAATTGTATAGATAGTTTAATGCTTGGCTGAAAATGCCACCAGAATCAGATTTTCAGAAAGCCATGAACCCTTAGTAAAGTCTTGGTGAAAAATGCTACAGGGCTCACGGGGTAAATCCTACACCCAAATTAAAATTAAAATTGCACAAATTCTGTTTACTTCTCTCCTGTTTTATTTGTCTTGCACAACAATGGACATGGGAAGGTAACTTTGGCAGCAGGATACTACGTATTAGTGAGTGTGTTTCTTTTTGTGTATAAAGGGGTACAGAGAAATCACAGCACTCTATGTTCCTCAGGCATCACACAGCTTTCATCTTCTTCTCTCTGCACGAAGATCATTTGACATGATATGTGCAATAGAACATGGGTGTTAATAGGGATGAACAAATCTGCCAGGACTCAATTCGCGGGGGAATTAAATACAATTTGCTTGAAAAGTTCAAAAGTCAAAGGTGGCATCAAATTCCAAAGTAGTAGATGGAGGGCAAATTTTTATAAAACATTTTTATAATTTTAAAGGCTAATAGGCAAGCTATTGCCAAAAATGGAATTGGGAACTAGGCAGTGCTACAAAGGACATTTAACCACTTACAGACCGGACGATTTGGCTGCTTAATGACCAGGCCATTTTTTGTGGTACGGCGCGGCGTCACTTTAACTGACAATTACGCGGTCGTGCTGTACCCAAACAAAATTGACGTCCTTTTTTCCCCCACAAATGGAGCTTTGTTTTGCTGGTATTTGTTCACTTCTGCTGTTTTTATTTTTTGCGCTATAAACATAAAAACAAGACAATTTTGGGAAAAAAAAACAATATTTTTAACCTTTTGCTATAATAAATATCCCCAAAAATGTTTTTAAAAAACACATTTCTTCCTCAGTGTAGGCCAATATATATTCTTCTACAAAAAAATCGCAATAAGTGAATATAGATATAGATATAAAGTTATAGCGTCTACAAACTATGGGAAAAATGTATGGAATTTTTATGGCATTTTTATTATTTTTTTTTTTTTACTAGTAATGACAGTGATCTGAAATTTTTAGCACTACTGCGACATTGTGGCAGACAGATCGGACACTTTTGACAAATTTTTGGAACCATTGACGTTTATACAGTGATCACTGCAATAAAAATGCACTGATTACTGTGTAAATGTCACTGGCAGGGAAGGGGTTAACACTAGGGGGTGATCAAGGGGTTAAATGTGTGTTCCCTAGGTGTTTTCTAACTGTGAGGGGATAGGACTGACTGGAGGAGGAGACATATCGTTGTTCCTACTTAGTGGGAACAAACGATATTGCTCTTCTCTCCTGACAGAACAGGGATTTGTGTGTTTACACACTGTGACAGCAGGAAGGTAAAGTCACCTGGTTGCATCCAGGGGGGTAGATATATTTCTCCCAGATTCAGGCTTTATGCCGACTTATACAACTAGGGAGTTGATGAAGCCCAGCTGAGGCTAGTGGGCTCATGGATGACTCATACCTCTAGAGAGAGGGCTGGGCGTCGTGCAGGCAGGGAGTTGATGAGACCAGCTGAAGCTTGTCAGCTCATTTAAGGCCTTTATAAAAACTCCCAGCTTCATTAGGTGTTAGCTCATGCCTGGAACCAGACCTGTGTGGACTGTCTAGGGAGAGTGAACCCCTGTGCGGTGAGGCAAAGCCTGTGTGGCTATTTGTTTGGACTTTTACTAAACCAGGGACTTAGGGACTAGGACAGCACCAGGCTGATCCCAGTTGTTAGTTTAGGAAACCTGCATGTTTAGTCAGAGGTCAAACTGACCAGGATTTATTTTGTTTATGTTTCTTTTTGGCTTTGCTGTGTTTTTGTCACTGTACATAGAGAAATAAACCGCACCTTTTGATTTTGAAAACCACAACCTCCGTCTGCTGGCCCTGTTTTTGTGTGGGGAGCCCAACCAGGGGGTCACACACACCCGCTACCGAGTTAACCCCCTCACAGTTGGTGGAGAATGCGGGCAGTTTTTTTTAAGCCAGCATGGAGGAGATACTGAAACAGCTGGCTCTAGCAAATGCCAATCAACAGCAGACAAATGCAGGTTTGCAAAGGAGCCTTGCAGCCCAGCAGCAAGCTCATCAACAAGCCCAGCAGCAATCTGAGGCCCGCTTCATAGACCTGTTACAGAAGCAAGAGCAGAGACTACAACAAATGGAAGCAGTAATGCAGCAACGTCCGCAGACCAGTGAGGAAAGCCGTCCCACTAATACCGCGTCCTTTGGGGTGAGTCGTTTATTGACAAAAATGACTGGAGAGGATGATCCAGAGGTATTGTTGACCACATTTGAAAGGACTGCTGAAAGAGAAAAGTGGCCTGAGGAGCAGTGGGCTGGACTGGTGGCTCCTCTGTTAACTGGTGAATCGCAGAAGGCTTACTATGACCTAGAGCCTGACCAAGCAAAAGACTATGTGATGCTAAAAGCTGAAATATTGGCAAGGCTGGGTGTCACCCTGGCTGTCCGGGCTCAGCGTGTGCATAACTGGACTTTCCAGCTTGGAAAACCCCCCAGGTCTCAAATGTATGATCTCATTCACCTGAGCAGGAAGTGGCTACAGCCAGAGACTTTGTCCGCACCGGAGATTGTGGAACGTGTTGTGATGGATCGTTTCTTGAGAGCTCTTCCTACCGCCATTCAAAAGTGGGTAAGCCATGGAGACCCAGAAACGGCCGGTAAACTTGTGGATCGTGTAGAGAGATACTTGGCTACAGAGAACCTGACGGCCTCTTCCAGAGACTCTCGGACTTTCCACCCTAAGACCAGACCATCCCCAGGGGCGGATAAGAGGATTCCAAGGGGTGAGGGTGGAGAGAGTGAGAGGGTGGGAGCTCTACCCAAAGTTTGGTGAGAACAGCCTGGGAAGTCAGGGGCTCAAGAGGCAGCCAAATGGATTGTTTGCTACCGCTGCCGGCAAGCGGGACATATTGCAGCAAATTGCCCGGTTGTGGAGGAACCCATGCAATGTGACTTTCTGATGGACAGACGTCAGTCGCTGTGTGCGACAGTCGCATGCACTGCCATTCGGGGAACTGAGAAACATTTATGCAAAATGTGTATTAATGGTAGAAATGTTGTGGTATTACTGGATTCAGGTAGCCTTGTGACCCTGATAAAGGCTGAATTAGTTAAAACAGAGGTCTCTGGGAATAGCAAGGTAGCTGTTATTTGTGTGCATGGGGACACCCGAGAGTATCCAGTGACTACAGTGTGTTTCGAGACCCCCAAAGGTACCCTCTCTCATCCAGTGGGGTTAGTATCTCAATTACCGCATGATGCCATTGTGGGAAGGGATTTTCCGAAGTTCTGGGAACTGTGGGATGATCCTGAGCCCCCCACTGGTGCCCCTATGTACCAGGAATGTGATAGCCAGAACTCCTCTGAGAGTGGTGAGGACTCTCCAGAATTTCCCTTGTCAGTATTGGCAGGGGAGACTCAAGAAACTGGAGAGGAGCCCACCTCCTCAGACGAAAACCTACCGTCTGTGGAGTTTTCTGATCTGGAGGTTCACAGGGAAAATTTTGCCACAGAACAGTTAAAAGACCCCGCCCTAATAAAGGCACGGGAAAACGTAGTGGAAATAGATGGCGAGTTAGTGAACCCAGATAATACCTGCACTTACCCATACTTCAGCGTAGAGAAGGACCTACTGTATCGGGTGGCAAAAAGGGCAGAAGAAACCGTTGAGCAGCTTGTGGTGCCCAAACCTTACAGGAAGTTGGTGTTGGAGTTGGCCCATGGGCACATTCTTGGAGGTCATCTGGGGACAGAGAAAACCCGAGAGAGGGTATTACAGAGATTCTATTGGCCTGGGGTGATGAAGGACATAGAAAATTATTGTTCCTCCTGCCCTGTGTGTCAGAGGTCGGCCCCGATGCCACATTTCCGTAGCCCGCTGGTCCCTCTACCCATCATTGAGGTCCCGTTTGAGAGAATCGCAATGGATTTGGTAGGTCCTATAATCAAGTCCGCTAGGGGGCACCAGTACATATTGGTTATAATGGACTATGCCACCCGTTATCCAGAAGCGATCCCTCTCAGAAATACCTCGGCCAAAACCATAGCCAAAGAGCTATCTCTTGTTTTTAGCCGGGTGGGTATTTGTAAAGAACTGCTTACGGACCAAGGTACACCCTTTATGTCCCGGGTTATGAAAGAGCTGTGTAAATTGTTCAAAGTGACGCAATTGCGTACATCTGTGTATCACCCCCAAACCGATGGGCTGGTTGAAAGATTCAACAAAACCCTAAAACAAATGTTGAAGAAAGTGGTGGATAGAGATGGAAAGGATTGGGACTGTCTACTTCCTTATTTGATGTTTGCTATTAGGGAGGTGCCCCAATCCTCTACGGGATTCTCCCCCTTTGAGTTACTGTATGGGAGACACCCAAGAGGGCTGTTGGATATTGCCAAGGAAACTTGGGAAAGTGAGAGTTCTCCCCACAGGAGTGTGATTGAGCATGTCGCCCTGATGCAAGATCGAATTGCACAGGTAATGCCCATCGTGAAGGAACATTTGGCCCAAGCGCAGTTGGCACAGCAGAGAGTGTACAACCGTGGAGCAAAGACCCGTACCTTTTCCCCGGGGGATAGGATATTGGTACTTGTCCCTACGGTTGAAAGTAAATTCCTTGCCAAATGGCAAGGCCCCTACGAGATAATGGAAAAAGTGAGCGAAGTGAATTACAAGGTCAGACAACCAGGAAGGCGAAAGCCCGAACAGATATATCACGTTAATCTGTTGAAAGCCTGGAGGGATAGAGAGTCCCTAGTCGCAGAAACTTGGTCACCAGCTCAAACTGGTTGCGTGATTCCGGAGGTTGGAATAGCAGCCACCTTGTCACAACCCCAACAACAGGAGGTTAAGGAGTTTGTGCTTCGCAACAAGGAGGTGTTCTCTGAGCTGCCGGGACAAACATCTGGGGTAGAGCATGATATTATTACCCCGCCCGGTGAAAGGGTGAAGTTAAAACCCTATCGGATCCCAGAGGCCCGACGGGAGGCAATACGGGAGGAAGTACAGAAAATGCTGAACTTAGGGGTGATAGAGGAGTCCCAAAGTGATTGGTCTAGTCCCATTGTGTTGGTGCCTAAACCGGATGGGAGCTGGCGATTTTGTAACGATTTTCGTCAGTTGAACAAAGTTACAAAATTTGACACCTACCCCATGCCACGTATAGATGAGTTGATCGACCGGCTGGGAACAGCCCGATACATGACGACTCTTGACCTCACAAAAGGGTATTGGCAAATTCCCCTGGCCAAGTCGGCCAAAGAGAAAACCGCATTTGTAACCCCAGACGGGGCGTTCCAATATAAGAGAATGCCGTTCGGGTTACAGAATGCGCCGGCCACATTCCAGCGGAAAATGGACCAGATACTGAGGCCCCATCGGAAGTATGCTGCGGCTTACCTGGATGACGTAATTGTCCATAGCACAGATTGGGCCTCACATCTGCCAAAAGTGCAAGCAGTCCTAGACTCTATCCGGGAAGCGGGGTTTACGGCTAACCCCAAGAAGTGTACCATTGGGCAGGAGGAGGCCAAATATCTTGGGTACACCATTGGCAGGGGAGTGATAAAACCCCAACTCAACAAAGTCGAGGCCATCCAGAGTTGGCCACGTCCCAACAGCAAGAAGCAGGTACGGGCCTTTCTGGGAATCGCGGGTTATTATCGGCGCTTCATTCCCCACTTTGCTTCTAAGGCTGTGCCCCTAACCAACCCTACGAAAGGGAAAGGGTCGGTCATGATTAAATGGACCCCCGAGGCTGAGGCAGCATTCCAATTCTTGAAACAAGCCTTATGTAGCCAGCCAGTGTTGTACTCACCCGACTTCTCTAAAGACTTTGTCGTACAAAGTGATGCGTCAGATGTGGGGTTAGGAGCAGTATTGTCCCAGGTCTGGAACGGGGAAGAGCACCCAGTCATTTACCTCAGCAGGAAGTTGAAGTCCCATGAGGTAAATTACGCCACGGTTGAAAAGGAGTGTTTAGCGGTGAAGTGGGCTCTAGATTCCCTTCGGTACTATCTGCTAGGTAGGCACTTTGACATGGTTACGGATCACGCTCCGTTAAAGTGGATGGCTCAAAACAAGGAGACAAATAGAAGAGTGAATAGGTGGTTCCTGGCCCTACAGGAATTCAACTTCACAGTAAAGCATCGCCCTGGCGTTCAAATGGGGAATGTGGATGCTTTGTCTCGAGTACATGAATGCCTGATTGCTGGTGTTCCAACCCCAAGGTTAAAACAAGAGGGGGGGGTATGTGACAGCAGGAAGGTAAAGTCACCTGGTTGCATCCAGGGGGGTAGATATATTTCTCCCAGATTCAGGCTTTATGCCGACTTATACAACTAGGGAGTTGATGAAGCCCAGCTGAGGCTAGTGGGCTCATGGATGACTCATACCTCTAGAGAGAGGGCTGGGCGTCGTGCAGGCAGGGAGTTGATGAGACCAGCTGAAGCTTGTCAGCTCATTTAAGGCCTTTATAAAAACTCCCAGCTTCATTAGGTGTTAGCTCATGCCTGGAACCAGACCTGTGTGGACTGTCTAGGGAGAGTGAACCCCTGTGCGGTGAGGCAAAGCCTGTGTGGCTATTTGTTTGGACTTTTACTAAACCAGGGACTTAGGGACTAGGACAGCACCAGGCTGATCCCAGTTGTTAGTTTAGGAAACCTGCATGTTTAGTCAGAGGTCAAACTGACCAGGATTTATTTTGTTTATGTTTCTTTTTGGCTTTGCTGTGTTTTTGTCACTGTACATAGAGAAATAAACCGCACCTTTTGATTTTGAAAACCACAACCTCCGTCTGCTGGCCCTGTTTTTGTGTGGGGAGCCCAACCAGGGGGTCACACACACCCGCTACCGAGTTAACCCCCTCACAACACACAAATCTCTGTTCCTGCTCTCGTGCAGGCGATCGCGTGTGGCAAGCGGCAATCGTGCCCCCGGGCCACACGCATCGTGTTCCCCGCCGTGCAGCATGCGCACGTGCGCCCATCCCGCAGGAACGCGCGACTGCTATTGCCCTTAAAGGTACAGACGTATTGATACGGTGGTTTGTGGGAATGAACCACTTTGCCGCCGTATATCGACGTGAGCCGGTTGGCAAATGGTTAAAGTGGATGTGAAAGAAAATTAAAAAGAAAAAAAAATGCAAACATTGCATAGAATTGCACAAAGCAGCCCGGACCTCCTCTTCACTGGTCACCCACTGGTGCTCTTGGCTCCTCCTCTCTGGCTAGTGCCCCCAATAGCAACCCGCTTCCCATGGGGGCACTCATGCATGTTCGTTCCTGAGCCCCGCTGCTGCATCCATTGACACAGACAGCGGGACTCGGCCCTGCCCCCTTCTCCCTTGTCACTGGCTTTGATTGAGCATATCGAATGAGCTTACATTAAGAGATTGTCACAATAGAGTTTTAAAAAACTAATATACAAATTAAATAGTGCTTCCTCTACAGTACACCATATGTACTTATAAATATACATCCTCATAATATTACAACTAATAGTAAAGAAAATGATATGAGTAAAAGCCCCAACTGAATATAGCGAAGAAGCAAAATATGAATCAAAAAGTTCAATTTGATGAAACTTTATATAACTTTGAAAGTGCTTTATGCGTGCACCCACTGAAATGACAATCCTCCATTTGATAGTAAACAATTATCACCAGAAATCTTGGATCTTTTTGTTATAGAAGGTCAGAAGTGCAGATGATATAGAAAGGATGTTTACAGCATCAGATTAACAACAGCAAAATTGCGAAATTCATCATTTAAAGAAAGGCAAACAAGAACAAGCCCATAGCGTGATTCGGTTTATTTAAATAGATGATTAAATACAGACAAATTAACTTACATTTAATGTGTGCACCAAGCTCTATGTATCTCACATGAGAAGCAGTGTCCTGCATCATAGAAGTCCAGAATTTAGCATGACCAGCTTATCTAGTGAAACTTTCATTTTTATAATGCTGTTAATCAGCCAACCTGATGATTCAGCCATATGGGCAACCATACAAAACAATGTTTTCTGTGAAGGCACGTTCTATGCATTTAATCAGAAGATTTCACCCCTGATCAACAATTCTTATAAAATGTGTAGGGTTTGGTTTTAGAGGAAACACATCCCTTGTTGTCCTGTATGGCTAAAAATTAAGCTAAAGCCCCTAAATTCCTACAAAGGCACATTTTATCTTGCAATAAAAATTAGAGTGTATTATCCGAGAGACAATAACCACAAATATGGTTCAGTGGCTGGAGAATATGTAAGCAATTTGGCAAGAACAAAATGTAAGAGATAGAGATGAGGCAGGATTTATGTTCAAACTGAAATAAAAGCGTATAATTTTAGAGACAATAGCCACAAATAATGTTAAAGCGTTTGTTAACCCAAAAAAATGAAAAAAAAAATGGATCCTGCTCATTTAAAGCATGTTATGCAACACAGTGCTTGTGTTGTGTTTTTTGACCCCCTGTAACACCTAAAAAACCTGGCTGATCCTGCCAGTTTCTCCCCTCCTCAGTATATCATGGCTGCTGAGCCCTGACATCATGGTCAGTTTACGTGCCTCTGTCATCCGCAGCCCTGCTCTCCTTGTGTCTCCTGTGTCCCACTCCCCCTCCCCTCTCTGCCTGTCAGCTAGTGACAATGTACCCCCCCACCCGCTGATTGAATAACTGTAACATTTATACACCATCAGCACGGTCTCTTATTGCAGTGTCCCCCTCTGTGTGTGATTTATCAAAAAAATGCTGTAAATACCAAATTTCAGAGCGGCGATCCGTGATCACATGACCAGGCGGCTCTCTCCCCTCCTCCTCCCCTCCCTACTGACATCAGCGGGGAATCTAAGACCCTCCCGCTGCATCTGTCAGAGGAGGAAAGGAGAGAGTCGGCCGGTCATGTGATTGGGGATCACCGCTCTGAAATGAGGTATTTACAACATGTTTTTAATAAATCACACACAGAGTGGACACTGCAATAGGAGACAGCGCTGATGGTGTATAAATGTTACAGTGGCTTAACAACCACTTTAAGCTTCTGGACAGTATGTAAGCAGCTTGTTTAGGCAGCAACACAAGAGTGAGAGACAACTTCAAGACAATAGCAACAAATATTGTACCATAGGTAAACAGTTTGGTAACACTACAACATAAGAGGGAGAGATGAATTTGATTTTAACTTGACATGTACAATGACTGGGCAGTATGTAAGCAGCTTGGCAAGGTTGCACAGTAAGAAAGTCAGACACATGTTGTATCTGGAAATATATATTAGGCTGTAATATTTGAGAGATGAGAGCCACAAATACTTTTCAGTGGCTGGATATTGTGTAAGCAGCTTGATTAGGCAGAAATGTAAGAGGGAGAGATAAGGCAGCTTTGATCTTCAAATAAACATTAAATAAATAAATATTGTGAAGAAAAGAGTGGGAGGGACTATAGCGGTGCTGATTTTAGTATCTATATAGCAGTAGAAAACTCAATTATTATTTAGTAAAAAAATATATAGTTTATTTGAACAATCAATACAAAAAATATATATATATATACACTCTTTGAAAAAGGGGATTGTATATATAACACATTTACATAATGAGGCACTGTGCATGGTGGTTATATTGATATTTAGTTGAAGAGATCATACATGGTCCCAACATGTTTCGCCCATCGGGGCTTCGTCAGGGGAAGTATGTCTCTAATATCGTTTTTTTTTTGTTTGAATAGGAACAACTAATAAAAGAGAAGAGAAACACATTAGTGTATTACCAACAAACTCATATATTTCATGAAGATTAATCTGTAAACAAATCCACAGTTGACACAATAGTGGTGACTTACCACCAAATGACCCAAGCTGGAAGAAATTAGCGGCAAAGCCAAGAGTGACCCCACACACTAGGGGGGAAGATGGAATCTCCTCCTCGGTGATGAGCAGAGACAGAGTCCCAAGCAAAACAAACCCTCACAGTGACTTCTCATAAAACCTGGCCAAAAAGAAAGGATGTAGAGAAATATATCTATAATGTGACAAATACCCAAAGGTTTTTATTATTATTATATATATTGCATAGGGCCACCATGGATCCATGCACATATATATTGCAACTTATAGACCACAGCTTGAGATTAGACATTATTGTTATATATATTATTTATATTACTTATATTACATAGGGCCCTCATAGATCCATGCACATATATATCATGGCTTATGGATGACAGCTTTAGATTGAATTAAACAATCCTACTGACCCAATAAAGTACACACTAATTTTAAATGATCATTATGTTAAAAATATACTCACTTAAAACCAGCAGTTGAAAAGAAGCAAAGAACGAGTCAGCTTTTCAAAAAGCAAGTAACCAATAAGGAGGCGCCTGGTGATATTGGGTCCACAAGTTGGGGTATACCCACTTAGTCAGAGTCCAAGGAGTATGTGCCACCAAGAATTTCAATCCGGTTGTGAAAGAAATCACAAGAACTGAATTGTTGTTCTAAATATAAAATAAATTAAAAAAGAAAAAAAAAAATATATATATTTTCCACTTTTTATTTAAAATTTTATTTAGATATACCAAGTTAATGTTTTGAAAAAACAGACATCTCGGAATGACAATAGCAGAGGGCTGTCTATCTAAATATAAATCAAGACAGACTAAGATATATTTAAGATAGCCGCTGAATGGTCAAATAGTTGACAAACAGACAGTTCATCTGAAGCCCAAACAGGACAGACTATAAAATTAAACACACATGGCTATTGAGCTCCATAAAGAGGAGAGGAGAGGAACATCAAGCTTCTAGGCGAAAACGAAATTATTACCTTAGATATTAAACTGTCGACACGCATCAGGACGTCTCGCCAACCGGCTCTATTGATCTGAAGCCAGAGTTGCCGGTTTATGAGGAATCCCCACTCAGCCGGCGTCTGACGTCACCGGCCGAATGCGGACGTGAAAGCATCTGTGCGCATGCGCCCAGAATTCCAGAAGCCTGCGTCCAGACTACAAGACCCAGAAGGCCAAGCGCCTAAAGGGAGGCGCTCGGAGCGCGATGGAATCTATAGGAACACCGTGTTCCTATGCGGTAATACTGAGTCATTGGCAGTACCGATGGTGATTGGACCAGGTTTTATAGATGTTAAAACCTAAAGGAAAATGGGATTGCATAAGCACAACGAAGCGTACATGGGCAGAACCGGTAAAAATACCGGTTTCTGCCCCGGGCGTCCATATGAGGGCAGAATGTAGCCTAGCGGCTCAGTCACTTCCAAGCACCTTGTGGGGGCCATCAAGGAGTGCCACTAAAGCGGGTACTAGTGAAGTCACATTTTGGTCAATAAGGGCAGAGACACATAACCACAAACGCCGTCCCAGCCATTTTCCAGGGATAAATTTACAGAGAAATCCACAAAGAAAGGAGAATTATTATTAATCAACAGAGCTATCTGACCCATCAACATGCAAGGACATATATGGCAAATTCAATTATTTTAAAGAGACAACATACTATTATGAGCAAATACATAGATGGGTACAATCGCTATGAATAAAATAATATATTTCACAATAAAGCCATATTATCCAATATTTGTTCTATAATTGTATTAGTAAATTCATATACACAGGAATACATATATGAAAAAAGGAAAAGAAAAAGAAAAAAGGGAGAAGAAAATAAAAATAAAAATAAAAATAAATAATGAAAATAGAAATAAAAGTAAAAATAATAATAAATATAAAATAAATATAAAAATAAAAATAAAAATAAATATAAATAAAAAATAAATAAAAATAAAGTGAAGAAAAAGGTTATATAAAGAAAGGGAAAATAAGAAGGGGAAAAGGGCCAAAAGAAGGGAGGGACAGGGGAAGAAGGAAAGGAAGGGAAAAAAAGGGGGGGGAAAGGGGGAAGGGAGAGAAGACAACAGCAGTCCTTAAACAGAGAGGGTACGGAGGGATCTACCAAAAATGAAAAACAAAGCGTCTAAAGGAATGGTTTAAAACTCAAATTTTCATTAAAGCCGGGAAATGTTGTTGCCTCCAAATTATAAATCCAACGGGCTTCCATCTGTAATAGGGTTTTATCGACACTTCCCCCTCTTACATGAAGCGAAATATGTTCCAAAGCTACAAAGCGTATATTTTTTGCATCGAATACATGATACATTCCTATGTGATGACTTACTGCTGTCTCCATTCTTTTTTTGTAAATGGGTTTGATGTGATCACGAATTTGCTTCAAAAAGGGACGCTTTGTTTTCCCTATGTAGAATCCACCACATTGACAAATAGCCATATTATACAATGCCTGGAGTTTGACATGTGATCTGATGTCTAGCATGGAGTATCTGACCATTGGGAAGTGTGCACATAGAGCTGTTAAGCATATATGGGCACATATCACAAGGTCCACATGAAAAAGTTCCTGGGTTCAAACATTTCTTGTTAGCAGACAATTCAAAGTGACTATGGACTAAATTGTCCTTAAGGGAAGGTGCTCGTTGATAAGTTATTTGTGGTCTTGTTCCAATATACTTGTTAACTATTGGATCAGCTGACAAAAGGGGCCAGAAGTTTTCCACTATCTTTCGAATCTTATGGTGTTCAGTTGAATACCTTGTAATAATTTTTACTTGGTCAGTTCTAGTAGTAGATTTTTGACCGAAGATAAGAGAGCTACGATCTTTTTCTAATACTCTATTATAAGCTCTCTTTAGGACAGAATGGCTATATCCTCTTTCCCTCAAGCGTACATATAAATCATCGGCAGCTTTTTTTAAATCTGCCTCTCGACTGCAGTTGCGCTTAACACGAAGGTACTGGCTGTAAGGAATACTGGTTATAAGTGGTGCAGGATGAAAGCTTGACGCATGCAGAACAGTGTTTCCGGCTGAGGGTTTTCTATAAAGGGATGAGTGTAAAACCCCATCCCTGTCCAGATGGAGCATGAGATCCAAAAAACTTATCTCTGTTTGACTACAGGACATAGTAAATTTAAGGTTGAATCTATTCGAAGAAATACCTTTCAAAAATAGATCAAGTTCTTCTCTGTCACCTGACCAAAAGATGAGAACATCATCGATGTACCTGTACCAGGATATAATCCTGTCCAGGCACATCGACGAATCCTCACTAGAAAACAGTTCCCTCTCCCACCCCCCAGGTACAGGTTGGCATACGATGGGGCACACCTGGTCCCCATCGCAACCCCCTGCACCTGGAGGAAGTGGGAGAGTCTGAACATAAACACTTTGTGAGTGAGTATAAATCTCAGCAACTCGAGAACAAAAGAGTTATAAATAGCTGAATTGGGTCCTCTTTCCTGTAGAAGGTCCTGTACAACTGCAATCCCTTCGTTATGAGGGATGGCGCTGTACAGGCCTTCAATGTCCAAGGCTACGAGCCATGTATTCCTGGGGAGAGTGATTCCTTCAATAATTTTTAGCAAATGTATGGTGTCCTTAACATAGGATGATAAAGCTGCAACATGGGGCTGCAGATAATCATCAATTAATGCACTGGCGTTTTCGGTAAGGCTTAAGCAGCCTGATATAATGGGGCGACCAGGAGGTCGAGTAAGACTCTTATGAACCTTGGGCAGGGCATAAAATGTGGGTACTTTGGGATCTTTTGTGTTTAGAAAGTTCCAGGTATTGAGATCAATGACACCTTGTTGGTAAGCTCTAAAAATAATACCGCGATACTGTTTTACATAGTTTTCAATTACTGTTTGCGAGATTTTACGATAACAAATGTCATTAGTTAAGATATCTTTACACATAGATTCATATTGCAGAGTGTCCATAATAACAAGGTTCCCTCCTTTATCAGCAGGCTTGATGATTATGCCACTATTTTTTTGGAGTGATTTGACTGCCTTTTGCTGCTCTCTAGTAAGGTTAGTACATCCATGATGGTCAAAATTTATTTTTTCAATTTCTCTGGTGGTTTGCTGAACAAAGGCCCAGATATTTGGATTCGTGTAAAGTAAAGGAAATGCTCTTGATTTTGGCTTAAACGAAGAAGGTGGGGGAAAGGACACACCGGCCACAGACACATCCGGCATGGGAAACATGCCGGAGGCGTCATCCCCGGTGTGTCCCTCCTCCCATAAGGCCATCAGATCCTCAAGGGCCCGATGTTCAGTCATGTTTTCAATAGAAGTAGTCACATTTTCGCAAAAAGGGTCACTAGATGGTTTATCAAAAAGAACTTTATATAGCAATCTCCGAGCAAAAAGGTGGATATCTTTAATGGCATGGAATTTATCCATCTGAGAATTTGGACAGAAAGATAAACCAAGTTTAAGAATTGAATTTTCCTCTTCAGATAATTTATGAGAGGAGAGATTGATAATCTCCATCTCAGTGTGTTCAGATACTATAGATTGGTAGTTAGAGTTAAGTCCTTTTCTTTCCCTAAAAAAATGGGGGCCAATTTGGTATCCAATGGCGGTGCAATTGCTAAGAGGGAGGTAGCAGTTTCTTGATTAATGGTGTTCGGAGTGATAGAGGTGGACATTGGAATAGTGTTTAATTGGCTTACCTTTGGGATGGCGCCAGTATGTGCAAGAACTATCGACGGAGGAGTGAGTGGTGCCGCCGTTGAGATTGATTGTGTGACCATGGCTTGGAGACCACGTGCTGTTTTCGGGGAAGGGTGGAACATAGAAGCGGAGCGTGATTGTGAGAAAGTTGGGCGCCCCGGTAAGGGGGTGCTGTGCCAAGTTGGTGTCGCAGGGATTCCGTCGAAGCCGCATCAGAGTTACCCTTTCTTTTTTTAGGAACTCTGTCCTCAGAGAGATCGCGGTATACAGTTGATTGGCTAGAAGAGATGGAGGATGCAGATGATAGGTTAGGCATTGGGTCATCTACTTTGGTATCTTTGTTATTAGTTTGTCTATTAGAGGGTCTATTGAAGGTGTTTTGTGTCCATTTGTAGGCAAATCCATTATTGTGAGCATTGCTGTCTCTCAAAAATTTGCCTTCCTTACCGCGTATGATTTCCTTTGTGTACCCCTCTATATATTCTTTTAGTTCTTTCTCTTTGGATTTGAATCTAACGGTGGTTAATATTTGAAAATATTCGTCAAACCACTTTGTTATGAGATCGTCCAGAGTGGTCAATTCAAGATCGTATTGGTCACATAGTGTCACCATCATTTGGAAAGAACAGTTTTGTAGGTTGCCCTCCCATATTTTCTTTAAAGTGTCATCGATTTTTCGAAGATTGGGAAATATTTGGATACGTAGTCCCCACGGGACAACTTTGTTTTCCACATATTTCTCGAAAAACTTTTTATGCCAAAATATACGGACCTTCTTTTCTAATAGTCTCTGTAGTCTCAGGAAGGCTAGATCTAAGTCATGATCAGAAATAGCTGAAGTACTCTGAGATTGCTGTATTTTGGTCATAAAGCCCTCCCATGCCTCTCCACAAAAAGAAGCCATATAAAGGAGAAAGGTTTGGGAAAATAAGGATATATAGGTGAATAGGGGGTATATATATAAATCCTATGTATATAGAGAAAGAGAAAAAGGATATATTTAATATTACAGTAAAGCAACAATATAAATAAAATTAGAATAGAGCATACCACTGCATATAGTATTTCATTAAATCAGATTCTGTTCAAATAACCAAATTTTGTGTGTCACCAAAAGCAGACCACTGGAAAAATGTGTATTGAAACACGATAGGTAGAAGAAAAGTGGTTTTGTGGTCTGGTTAAGGGTAGACACCCGCTTTTATGCACCTCATCCCAATTTTTTGGAAAAATATGAAGAAAAGAGTGGGAGGGACTATAGCGGTGCTGATTTTAGTATCTATATAGCAGTAGAAAACTCAATTATTATTTAGTAAAAAAATATATAGTTTATTTGAACAATCAATACAAAAAATATATATATATATACACTCTTTGAAAAAGGGGATTGTATATATAACACATTTACATAATGAGGCACTGTGCATGGTGGTTATATTGATATTTAGTTGAAGAGATCATACATGGTCCCAACATGTTTCGCCCATCGGGGCTTCGTCAGGGGAAGTATGTCTCTAATATCGTTTTTTTGGTTTGAATGGGAACAACTAATAAAAGAGAAGAGAAACACATTAGTGTATTACCAATAAACTCATATATTTCATGAAGATTAATCTGTAAACAAATCCACAGTTGTGTATTATTTATGAGAGAATAACCACAAATATACACAGTTCCTGGACAATATGTAAGCAGCTTTGTTAGGCTGCAGTATAATAGAAAGAGACAAAGCAGATTTTATCTTGAAATATAAATTAGAGTGTATTATTTGAAAAACAATAGCCACAAATAGTGTTAACCACTTAAGGACCGAGCCTTTTTCTTAGATTAAAAACTTTTTTTGCTAGAAAATTACATAGAACCCCCAAACATTATACATTTTTTTCTAACACGCTAGAGAATAAAATGGGGGTCGTTGCAATACTTTCTGTCACACCGTATTTGCGCAGCGGTCTTACAAGCTCACTTTTTTTGGAATTAAAAAATAAGACAACAGTAAAGTTAGGCCAATTTTTTTTTATAGTGAAAGATAATGTTATGCCGAGTAAATGGATACTCAACATGTCACGCTACAAAATTGCGCCCGCTCGTGGAATGGCGACAAACTTTTACCCTTAAAAATCTCCATAGGCGACATTTAAAACTACAGGTTGTATGTTTAAAGTTACAGAGGAGGTCTAGGGCTAGAATTATTGCTGTCGCTCTGCCGATCGCGGCGATACCTCACATGTGTGGTTGGAACACAGTTTTCATATGTGGCCGCTGCTCATGTATGCGTTTGCTTCTGCACACAAGCTCAGCGGGACGGGGCGCATTTAAAATAAAAAAATCTTATTTATTTTACCTTTTATTTTTTATTTTTACACTTTTCTTTTTAAAAAAAAAAAATTGTTTCACTTTTATTTCTATTACAAGGAATGTAGACATCCCTTGTAATAGAAAAAAAGCATGACAAGACCTCTCAAATATGAGATCTGGGGTCAAAAAAGACCTCAGATATCATATTTACACTAAAATGCAATAAAAAAAAATAATAGTTGTCATTTGAATTTTCTTTTAAGAAAATGTCCCTTTAAGAGCTATGGGCAGAAGTGATGTTTTGACGCCGCTTCCGCCCTGCACCGATATGGCGATGGGTGGGGGCCATCTTCCCCTCACTCGTCTCCATACCAAGCAGTAAGAAGGATCCAATCGCCTCCACCGCTACAGACGGCTCCAGAAAGCGGGCGGAGGGCACCGGAGTGCGGTGGGAGGGGGGTCCTCTCCCGTTGCAGATAAAAGTGATCTCGCTGCGAATCTGCCGCAGAGACCACTATTATCGTAAATCGGACCACTCACTGAAGAAGAGGATACCGGGTTATGGCAGCTATCTGCTGCCATAACAAAGATATCCCTCTTCAAAGTGCCAAGGTATATCGGCAGAAGAAAGGCACAGCAGCAAAGTGTGTTGACTCACAGGGCGAATATCATTTCACCTGATCCAGCTAGTCAGAAGCTTCAACAGGAGAAGTGAAGAACTGGACTTTCCTGTCAGCAACATCACAGAGCTTCGCAGGGTACAGCATGCTGTATGATAGACTTTTTTCCCATGATCTGCGCCATAAGCGCAGCTCTTTGCTTCTGGGTGGCCGACGGTTGCCATTGTAAGTCATGTCACCCAATTATCTAGCTGACCGAAGAAGGGCCTCTTTATCCAGGTAGTGCAGAAGCTTCAGCAAAATGGGGTGAGGAGGTTCCCACAGATGGTAAAGGACGTAGTTGGACTCGGTGAGCTCTTTCAATGGCAAACAGTGAGGAAAGTGTGTCTGGTGGCATAATAGATTTAAGCAGGTTTCCATAAATTTCTCAGGATCTTTACTCTCTGCACCATCCCGGTAGCCGATAAAGCACAGATTATTTTGTCGCAGAGGATCTTCCAGGTCATTCAATTTAGCAGAGTGATAGGCGACTTGTTGCTGAGTGGTGAACTACTTTTAAAATACTGGAATCCACATTGGCTCAATATAATGTGGAAAAAAGTACTGATTCGTCATGCAGACGGGGTACCTCCCTAAAAGCAATTTACTATATGTGAATAAAAAATGTAGGACAAAGAGATGTCTCCTGGAAGCAATCAAAGGGAGAATCAACCACGGTATAATTTGAACAAACTATTAAGCTTTATTGATGAAATACAAATCACTGGTTAATCCAGCCATATACCCCTAGGTGCATAACGTTCCTACAATGTAACAATTTCATTAAACAATAAAAATACACTGTAATAATAAACAACGTTGTCAATTTTAAAAGGAACGCTGGACATGTGACCCCGCTACTCCAGCAATGAAATCCCGTCCCACGGGAGGGGATGGAAAATGGTGCTACTATAAAATGTCCTGCACACTGTAGCTCTTTTCCTGTGTTAGGGCACTCTAATTCAGTCAGAAAGTGTGTCCAAATAGGAACTTGTAAATATTCATGTGACCATATAATCAGGAAAAGTTAACAAGTTTCCCTTAATTCAGTGCAAAAAAAGCCATAAAAAAGATGCATAAGTGATTCGACCATTCCGGTAAAGTCAACTGCAGCCATCTAGTGTATTAATATAGTATAATTATCAATGTAAGTCTGGTCTCCAAATGTTTGTCAATATACACGGCACACTGGGTCTGAGTACCATTCATTAGCCATGTGCGTCGTCAATAAATTTGTTTTGTTTCGTTCCGTTTCGTATTAGCCGTTAATTCGTATTTCGTAATTCGTGTCCGAAATTCAATTTGGATTCGTACAAAATACGAATTTTCGTTAGGTTCGTTAACTTTTCGTAACAATTACGAGCGTTCGTTATGATGAATTTAAAGAGCAAAAAATTGCTTTCTCAATATGGCAGTCGTCGACTCATTATGCTCATTATGAGGGGCTCCCACTATCCCTGTGCTGTGCTCATTATGAGGGGCTCCCACCATCCCTGTGCTGTGCTGACTTCTTCCTGGGGCTGTACCCCTGCTGTGCTCATTATGAGGGGCTCCCACCATCCCTGTGCTGTGCTCATTATGAGGTGCCAACACCATCCCTGTGCTGTGCTGTGCTGACTTCCTCCTGTGTTTGTACCCCTGCTGTGCTCATTATGAGGGGTTCCCACCATCCCTGTGCTGTGCCAACTTCCTCCTGGGGCTGTACCCCTGCTGTGCTCATTATGAGGGGCTCCCACCATCCCTGTGCTGTGCTGACATCCTGGGTTTTTAACTTCATCATAACGAATAATCGTAATTATTATAACAATAATAAAACGATATTAACGAACATTCTTATTTTGTACAATTCTGAATCTCCCCACGACTACCAGTACTAGTCTCCCACTCCCATATTAAAAAAGGTCATTTTCCCAACCCTCACTCAGCAGCAGAAGAAAACCTCTGATTGGTCAACAAAACACCAGTCACGTTTCCATTGTAATGGAATTTGGATCCGAAATTCGTCAACAAAATTTCGTATACAATTTGGAAGCATAGAAATTCGTATTTTGGATGCTTCCGAATGTACGAATTTTCCAAAATTCGTACGAATTTTCGATTCGTATGAAACGAACCGCACATGTCTTCCACTCATTCAGATAGTGTGAGAAGCTGTGGAGACCATAATCGGCTGTATGCAACACGGAGAGGACATGGCCATTCAATAGCAATTGCACTAGTCAGCTGTGAATGGCTGCTATGGATATACAACAATTCCGAGTCAATTGCAGCCGTCTTTGATAATAATGCAGTTATGAATGTAAATACGGTCTCCAGGTATTCAGCAATTTACACAACACCATAATTCTGAGTATCACTCATTCAGATAGTGTGGAAGGCTGTGGAGATCGTAATTAACTGTATGAAACACAAAGAGACGTGACCATTCGAAAGTTGTTGCGTTTTTCAGTCACTGTTGGCCACTACAAGTGTGCTCAGAGAGAAGGAGGCTGTAAGGTAGTATTAGCCCTGGTATAGGTGTTCTTACCCTTGTTGTGCCTTAACTTCTTAGCCGAAATGAACTCTCGCTTCTTGTGTGCACTGCCATAGTAGTCATGGATGGTAACTATTGAGGCCGGGAAATTGCCGTGTCCGTGATTGATGTGAAGTGGCTGTCAGTTCATCCGGAAGAGTATAGGAAGCACATCCGGTTCATTATCGGGGAAGCAGGGCTACGGTGGCCTATGGGTGGATACCGAAGTAGACTTGTTCAGAGTCCAGCCCTTCGATGTAAACAGTAAGGGGACACCTTACATACCAAGTGGGGGATCATTGAGGAGTGCGGGGGGTATGCCAGCGTCAGCTATGTCAATGCGTTTCATACACTGAGCCGTGTACTTTGTCTGGACGTTGTACGTGGGAAATCAGAGTCCTTATATAGGACGGCATGTCCAATCAAATTCAAGCCACGTACAAATGCAATAGATTGCCATTCTGTGGCAACACCTAAAACTACAGTTCAATAAAAAAATAAACAGGTCAATTAGTTAAACTAGCAAATGTAACAGTAAATTAGAATACAGTGGGAGGGACCAAGCCCAAATCACGGCCATCATATTTATCAACGTATCCCAAATCATTTGTACCATGTATGAATGGCAATAGAAATCCTAACATGAAACTACTGTCTTGAAGATTCTATAACCCTCTTCAGGAGATAGGGAGGGGAATAGGAAGGGGAGGAGACTTGGTTTGAAAATGTAACCATAAAAAATCAGCACAGGGGTGAATCCCGTGATGGAATGGGAGCAACTAGAAATGATATACGTGTAAAATAATAATAAATATTAATACACTAGATCTAACAGACTACCAAATGACGAGGAAACCTGGATCACTTGATGACGAATTACAAGATCTAGTATCCTTGATTTTAAGAAGGGGTGGGTGGGGGGACGCTGGTTGCCACAATTTAGGGTTCGAGGAAGATCTTCAGGCTCAAATCGTTGTTTAAACCTAACGGCTGGAGAGTTTTGAGCTTGAAGATCCAGGATTTTTCCTTTCTAAGAAGCACTGTGTCAAAATCTCCCCTTCAGACAGAGAGATCAAGGGAAAAAAATCCCTTCACTTTCACTCCTGAGTTTTGCCCTGATGGAATAATAAAAAGTGCTGGGCTATGGGGGGTATCTTCTTTTTGTCTAATACTTTTAAGATGCTCGGCAAATCGCACACAGAGCTGTCGTTTTGTTTTACCGACATATTATTATTCTTATTATACAGGATTTATATAGCGCCAACAGTTTACGCAGCGCTTTACAATATAAAAGGGAGACAATACAGTTACAATACAATAAAATACAAGAGGATTAAGAGGGCCCTGCTCAGAAGAGCTTACAATCTAATAGGGTGGGGCAGGTGGTACAAAAGGTTGTAACTGTGGGGAATGAGCTGATGGAAGTGGTAAAAGATTAGTTGGAAACGTGATAGGCTTCCCTGAAGAGGTGAGTTTTCAGGGATCGCTTGAAGGTAGCAAGAGTAGGGGATAGCCGGACAGGTTGAGGTAGCAAGTTCCAGAGGATGGGAGAGGCTCTGGAGAAATCCTGGAGACCAGCATGGGAGGAGGAGATGAGAGAGCTTGACAGTAGGAGGTCTTGAGAAGAGCGGAGAGGACGGTTTGGGATATGTTTGGAGACAAGATTGGTGATGTAGCTCGGGGCAGAGTTGTGGATGGCTTTGTAGGTTGTGGTTAGTATTTTGAATTTAATTCACTGGGTGATCGGGAGCCAGTGTAGGGATTGGAGGAGAGGGTTGGCAGACACTGAGCGGTTGGTAAGGTGGATAAGTCTGGGAGCAGCATTCATGGTAGACTGAAGAGGGAATAGCCTATGGAGAGGTAGGCCAATAAGAAGGGAGTTGCAATAGTCAGGGCGAGAGATAACAAGGGAGTGAATGAGGAGCTTGGTGGTTTCGATTGAAAAAAAGGGGCGAATTTTAGAGATGTTACGAAGGTGAATTAAACAAACTTTTGACAGCGATTGGACTTGAGGCTGAAATGACAAGTCAGAGTCTAGGATTACACCTAGTACCCTGGCGTGAGGGGAGGGACTGATGGTTGCATTGTTGATTTTGATGGAAAAGTCACGGAGGGGGGCACGGGCAGGGGGGAATATTAGTAACTCAGTTTTTGAGAGATTTAGTTTAAGGAAGTGGTGTGACATCCATGCTCAGATGTCAGTTATTAAGTTAGTAATGCGAGAGGAGACTGAAGGAGTGAGGTGAGGAGTAGACAGATAGATTTGGGTGTAATCGGCGTATAGGTGGTATTGAAAGCCATGGGCGGTTATCAAGTGACCAAGGGAGGAGGTGTAGATAGAGAAGAGAAGTGGTCCAAGAACAGAGCCTTGGGGGGACCCCCACAGAAAGGGGCAATGGAGAGGAGGAGACAGAGTTGTAGGTAACACTGAAGGAGCGCTGTGATAGATAGGCAGAGAACCAAGATAGAGCAGAATCTTGGAGGCCAAGGGAATGGAGTTTATTGAGAAGGAGCGGGTGGTCAATGGTATCAAAGGCTGCAGAGAGGTCAAGTATAAGGAGTATGGAGTACTGGCTGTTGGTTTTAGCAGTTAGTAAATCGTTAGTGAGTTTAAGTAAGGCAGTTTCCGTGGAGCGAAAGCCAGACTGTAAGGGGGCAAGAAGGTTATTTTCACTGAGGTAGGAGCCAAGACGGTTGTAGACTAGGCGTTCTAGAAGTTTAGAGGTGAATGGGAGCAATGAGATGGGCCTTAAGTTGTTCAGGTTGGTGGGGTCCAGTGAGGGCTTTTTAAGTATGGGTGTGATCTGCGCATGTTTTAGAGGGGAGGGGAAGGTGCCACTAGAGAGGGAGAGATTAAAGATGTGAGTGAGGGAGCATAGGATAGAAGAAGAGGGTGACCGTAGTAGTTGTGAGGGAACAAGGTCCAAGGGACAATTGGTTAGGTGGGCATCTGAGAAAAGTTTTGTAACCTCTTCAATAGTAGCCAATTCAAAAGAGGAGAGTGTTGAAAGTGCCGTTAGGCAAGTTATGTTGGGTGGTAAAGATGTACGGACAGTGGAGGTGTCCTCACGAATTGCATCAATCTTGTCCTTATAGTGATTGGCAATCTCTTGGGCAGTGAGTGAGTTAGTGGGTAGAGGGGGTGGGGGACGAAGCAGAGAGTTAAAGGTTGAGAAGAGCCGGCGGGGACTGGATGACAAGGTATTTATAAGAGAGACAAAGTAGGCTTGTTTGGCAGCATGGAGGCAGGAATTGTATTTTAGAAGGGCAGATTTATATAGGGTGAAGTCCTGCAGGCATTTGGTTTTACGCCAGTGTCGTTCAAGAGCATGGCAATGTCTCTTGAGATTTCTAGTGTTGTCAATTTGCCAGGGTTGTAACGGTCGGGGCCTGATTCTGCGTGTGGTTAGAGGAGCAAGTGTATCTAGTGATGATGAGAGTAAACTGTTGTAGACAGAGGTGGCCAGGTCAGGACAGGACAAGGGAGAGATTATGTCATATAGGTGGTCAGTAGCAGAATAGAGAAGAGAAGGGTTAAAGTTGCGAAGGTTCCTACAAGTCATAGTTTGCTGCTTGGAGGGATGGTTGGTTGGAAGCAAGGATACAGTGAAACTGATGAAGTTGTGATCGGAGAGAGGAAAGGTGTTGGTGAGGTTGCCAGGATTGCAGAGATGGGAGAATACAAGGTCAAGGTTATTACCATTGGAGTGAGTGGAAGTATGTGTCCATTGGGTTAGGTCAAAAGAAGAGGTTACGGTAAGTTGAGAAGTTTAGCTGTAGTTGGGCTCTTAACATTGACAGGAATGTTGAAGTCACCAAGAATGATAGTGGGTATTTCAGAGGAGAGAAAGTAGGGTATCCAGGCAGTGAAGTCATCAAGAAAGCGTGATACTGGTCCGGGAGGCCGATAAATTGCTGCAATCCTCAGAGAAATAGGAGAAAACAGTGCATCTCGAAAGAAGAGAGGGATAGAGAGGGAGGGATAGGAAGGACTTGGAAGGTGCTTTGTGGGGATAGAAGAAATCCAACTCCACCTCCTTTCTGTCCGTTAGGTCTGGGGGAGTGAGTCCAATGGAGGCCTCCATGGGATAGGGCAGCAGGAGTCCAAATTTTGAAGCCAGGTTTCAGTTATAGCGAGTATGTTAAAGCCATGACAGATGAAGAGGTCATGTATCGATGTTAGCTTGTTACAGATGGAACGGGCGTTCCAAAAGGCGCATGAGATTGGTGGGCTGCTTTGAGGAAGCAGGGGGATAGAAATTAAACTGAGTGGATTGCGGTGCTTGCCAGAGGAGGGGTATTGGATATGTGGCTTGCAGTTGGAAAATGACGGACCAGAATTAGGAGAAATGTCACCTGAGACTAGGAGAAGGAGGAGGGTGAGGAAGGCACGATGTGAGTGGGATGTGCATAAGCGCACGTGTCTAATGGCCCTGGTGTTTATGTCAGCATGTGGGTGCAGCAAATGCAGGAGATGATGGGTGCAGTAGTAGGGAGAGGGTAGGGGTGAGGGTGATATGTGCATGCTGCAGGGTAGGGAGGAGGGGTAGAGTAAGGATAATTTGAGGATAGAAGACACCGATGTGAGAAGGAAGAGAAGGAGCATGATATTTGATAGAGAGTGGAAATCTGACTTCATATAAAATGACAAATGATGGCTTGCTTGTAGTCTCAGAGTGGAGCAGAGATCTTGTTGTATCTTCATCCAGCTTTAGTTATCCTGCTCTTGTTAAACTGCGGCGGTGAAATAGCGCATCACAGAGACACTCAGGAAAGAGCCAAAGTGTCTGCGCCTTGCCCCTGTCTGCGCCACACCATAGGCTACTTTAAATTTATAGGGAGACTGAGCAGGCATGCATTTCTCAACTGGTCATTATGGGGTCAGATTTGAGACACCTGAATATGGGAGAGGAGATGGGCTATACCAGACCAGCTACAGACACAGGCTAGGGTCGTAAAGCTAATTACCCCTCTTGATCACTCAAGCCAAATAGGGTTGAGAATCAATCACCAGTAATGTTGCTATGGCAGTGTGTTTGTTATAGAGCTAGCATTAAATATAGAAGTTTAAAGATATGGCAGCAGAAGGCATTTACCAAAAGTTATGCAGCAATGTCACAATGATCAGTAGACTAGCATGTACAGATGGATAGAAGGCATTTACCAAAAGTTATGCAGCAATGTCACAATGATCAGCAGACTAGCATGTACAGATGGATAGAAGGCATTTACCAAAAGTTATGCAGCAATGTCACAATGATCAGCAGACTAGCATGTACAGATGGATAGAAGGCATTTACCAAAAGTTATGCAGCAATGTCACAATGATCAGCAGACTAGTATGTACAGTTGGATAGAAGGCATTTACCAAAAGTTATGCAGCAATGTCACAATGATCAGCAGACTAGCATGTACAGGACATATAGCTTCTTGCATGGACACTCCAAAATATACAGGACCTTGGATGTAGCACAATTAATGAAGGACCTAATCTCATACTCCTGTTTAGATTCTGAGTCCCTGAATATCTTAGAGCGGTCAACAAAATTTGCAAGTACCGCAAGGGAACATGCCATTTATCTTAGGCATGTCCGTAAGCCAATTCTTATTCACGGGATGTACAAATTCAGAGTGTCATTAAAATTTCTGGCTCTCTTTGCCACCATGAGGGGTCTATCACCTACTATTTCTCTCAGGTCATTGGAACAAGTCAAAATGTGCCAATTATCCGAGAGAATAGACCTGACCCGCTGCCACTGTGTCCCGAATGGTGTAATGAATCATACCGGTCCACTAGTGTCGGTTTTAGTTTTATCACGGGGCACAAGTAAGTCGGTTCTCATCTTCTGTCCTGCAATTTTTTTTGCCCTTCTTAATGTGCGGTGTGGGTAGCAACGTTCTCTGAATTAGTGACCCGGGATGATGGCTATGCGCTTGTAAAAAAGGGATTTTTATAACAGCTTACCTGTAAAATCCTTTTCTTGGAGTACATCACGGGACACAGAGCGACATAGTCATTACTGATTGGGTTATATAGATTACCTTCAGGTGTTGGCACTGGCCAATTCCAAACCGGAAGTACCCTCCCCTATATAAGCCCCTCCCATCCGGGAGCACCTCAGTTTTGTAGCCAAGCAATAAGTGTCCCAAAAAGAGGGGTGGGAGCTCTGTGTCCCGTGATGTACTCCAAGAAAAGGATTTTAAAGGTAAGCTGTTATAAAAATCCCTTTTTCTTTTTCGTACATCACGGGACACAGAGCGACTTAGTCATTACTAATGGGACGTCCCAAAGCAATGCCAAATGAGGGGAGGGATACATAAGCTGGGCGCCATCAGGCATGAGGCTCTTTTGCGGCCTGCAACACACTGCGCCCAAAGGCGACATCCTCCTGACTTCTGACGTCTACCTGGTAGAATCTAGTAAACGTGTGTACTAAGGACCATGTTGTGGCCTTACAGACTTGAGCCAGGGAGGCTTGGTGATGCACTGCCCATGAAGTTCCAACTGCTCTTGTGGAGTGCGCCCTAACTTTGAACGGAGGCGGTCTCCTTTTCAAGCCATAGGCTTGTATTATGACCTGTCGAATCCACTTGGCTAAAGTAGATTTTTGATGCTGCCTGACCCTTTCTGGGGCCTTCCGGCAGAACAAACAAAGTATCCGTTCTACGAATCTGAGCAGTGGCTTTAAGATAAGCTTTAACTGCTTTTACTACATCCAAAGAATGCAATAACTTTTCCTCTACCGAACTAGGTTTGGGGAAAAAGGAAGGAAGAACCACATCTTGGTTCAAATGGAACCTCGATACCACCTTAGGAAGAAGGCTGGATGAGGACGTAATACTACTCTGTCCTTATGGATAACCAGATATGGCTCCTTACAGGACAAGGCGGCTAATTCCGATACTCTTTTAGCCGAACAAATGGCTACTTAAGAAAATCAATTTCCTGGTGAAAAGAACCAAGGAAATGTGCCGCAATGGTTCAAATGGTTGTTTCTGTAGAACCGACAGAACCAGGTTTAAGTCCCATGGACATATGGGAATACTAACCGGAGGGCTAATACGCATCACTCCTTGTATGAAAGCTTTGACTAATGAATGCAAAGCCAAGGGCCTTTGAAAAAAAATATTGACAAGGCCGTCTGACCCTTGATAGTACTCAAGGGAAGCTTCCTATGTACAGCCCACTGTAGGAAGTCCAGAATCCTACCTATTACGTACTTACGTGGATGCCATTTCCTGGCCTCACACCACGTGATGTACGCCTTCTAGATCCTATAATAGATCTGCCTGGATACCGGCTTCCTGGCATTGATCATGGTAGATACCACAGGATTAGAGAGCCCTCTCTTTTTTAGAATGTGGGCTTCAATAGCCAGGCCGTCAAACCTAGGGCTGGTAAGGAAGGGTAGTATATCGGTCCTTGCGAAAGCAGGTCCGGACGATGTGGGAGGGTCCAAGGACTTCCCACTGACATTTTTACAATCTCCGCGTACCATGCCCTTCGGGGCCACGCTGGAGCCACCAGAATCACTGGTTTCTTTTCTACCCTGATTCTGCGGATTAATCGTGGTGGGAATGCATATATCAGCTTGAACTGATCCCAAGGGAACACTAGGGCATCCGAACCGCAAGCTAGGGGATCCTTTGTGCGAGACACAAATCTGTCCACCTTTGCGCGGAATCTGGATGCTAGCAGATCTACATCCGGTGTTCCCCACCGCTGGCATATTGCCTGGAAAACCTCGGGGTGAAGAGACCATTCCCCGGGCATAATTGCTGGTGACTTAAAAAGTCCGCTCTCCAATTTTCCACTCCTGGGATGAAAACCGCGGATATGGCTGTGACATACCTTTCTGCCCATTCCAGGATGCAATTTGCTTCCCTCTGGGCTGCACGACTCCTGGTGCCACCCTGGTGATTGATATATGCCACTGCTGTGGCATTGTCTGATTGAATTCTGACAGGTGACCCTTGGAGTTTGGATGTCCATGCTACTAGGGCATACCGGGCTGCTCGTATCTCTAAGAGATTGGTGGGAAGGGCCTTCTCTGCTTCTGACCACTTGCCCTGGAGAGACCATTGCTCCAGTACTGCCCCCCAGCCTATGAGGCTGGCAACTGTAGTGACCACCTTCCAAGAAACCGGACTGAAGGGTTTCCCTTTTTCCAGATTCTGGGGCACCAACCACCAATGGAGGCTCTTGCGAACGGAAGGGGACAGGGACATTGGTAAGTCTAAAGCCTGAACTTTTTTGTTCCAGGCTGACAGTATGGCCCTCTGCAAGTTCCTTGAATGGAATTGACCGTAGGGTACCGCTTCGAATGAAGCCACCATTTTTCCCAGCAGCCTTATACACAGGCGTATGGATGGTTTTTCTTTTTTGTACCCACTAAGTGGGTCAAATCTTTCAAAGACGACACCTTCTCTGGAGGTAAGAAAATCTTTCTCTGATTTGAATCCAGTCTTAGCCCCCAAGTATTCCAGGCTTTTGACTGGTTTTAGGGCTGACTTGTCTCGGTTGATAATGCAACCGTGAGATTCCAGATACTTGATTATCTTGTGAACGACCACTTCTAGTTTTTTTCACTGAGTGGTCTATCAGCAACAAGTCGTCTAGATATGCCATTATCGTTACACCTTGTGTTCCTAGTTTGGCCAATCGTAGGGCCAGAATTTTTGTGAACACTCGTGGTGCCGTGGCCAGACCGAAAGGTAAGGCTCTGAACTGAAAATGGCGCCCTTCTACTGCAAGGCGTAGAAATTTCTGGTGGGCCGGACAGATGGGAATATGCAAATAAGCATCCCCTATGTCGATCGAGGCTAACCATTCCTGCCCTTGTAGGGCGGTGGCCACCGATCGGATCGACTCCATCCGAAAAAGTCCTGATATGTAGGAACTTGTTTAGCCCTTTTATATTTAATATGGGCCTCATGTCCCCATTTGGTTTGGGGACTGTGACAAGGTTCGAGTAAAACCCGAACCCGTTTTTTTCCAAGGGAACCTTCATGATTACCCTTGGGGCAATAGTTGCTCTAGTGCCAGAAGGAGGGATCCACTCTTCTGGGGATCGCTTGGCACGTTTGACCTTATAAAATGGGCAGGAGGAATGTCTTTTAACTCCAGCCTGTATCCCAGACTTACTGCGGAGATCACCCATCTCTGATGGTGTCCCGCCAGGTCTCTGTGAACAACTGAAGTCTTCCCCTCACCCGACTGAGTGGGGGCAACCCTTCATGACTTAGGGGGAGGTTTTGTACCTCTCTTGACCCAGGGTTTCTTGTTACCCTGTGATTGTCCCTGATTTCTGCCCCCTGGATTTGACCGCGGAGGCCGTCGGAACTGTTTCACAGCCGATGTGCCAGGGACTGGAGAAGTAGGCCTCTTAAAAGAAGGACTTCTACCCTTGTTCTTAACCGGTAAGAGTGAACTTTTACCGGCAGAAATTTTCTGGATATATTTGTCCAGATCTTCTCCAAATAAGCGTTCTCCATGAAATGGGAAGCTAACCAGCAGTTTTTTACAGGGAGCTTCAGCAGACCAGTTTTTGAGCCACAGAAGCCTACGCATATGTACTATAGACAGCGTAAAGCGGGAGGCCTGTTGGATTGTATCCTTTATGGCGTCCACCGCAAAACACAAGGCTCTAGGCAGGTCAGCTAGGGCAAGAGCCTGCTGATCTGGTAAGTCCCTTAAGACTTGTTTCAACTGATCTTTCACTGCTTGGCAGACTCCAATCGCTGCTACCGCAGGTTGTGTCACCATGCTTGCTGTAGAGAAAGCAGATTTTAGTAAAGACTCAAATTTTTTATCTATTTGGTCTTTGAACATTGGAACATTATCTACTGGACATGTCAGTGATTTGTTAACAGAAGAGATGGCTGCGTCCACTGTAGGGACCCTCCATTTTTTTATGAACTTATCCTCCATGGGATAGATCACCGGAAATCTCTTGGGGGGAGCAAATATTTTATCAGGATGCTCCCAATCCTGGTAAATAAGCCCTTCTAATAAAGGGTGGATTGGGAAGGAACAGACAGCCTGGGGAGCTTTTAGCGACCCCAGCGAGGAAACCGTAGTGGATGGTGGTTCCGCCAGAGGCATTTTAAATGCTGATCGGACCATGTTAGTCAGAGACTGAACCCATAATCTTTCAGCCTGAGATGCTGAGAAAGGTTCTTCCACTGTTGATTCCTCCATAACTGAATCAACCTCATCCTGATCCCCTTCAGGTAGGTCGATCTCTGTGTGGGGCTGTTCCTCCACTAACAGGCACTCTGAAGGAGGAGACGGAGATCGGACGCGCTTTTCCTGTGACAGGGAAGCAGCGATCAATGCTGTTAATCTCTCTTCCAATCCTCCCAGAGTTGAGGATAAAACCTCCTCTGTTATATATACAGGAGCAGGTGGACTGGGGACAACCGCAGCACCAGGCACTCCTGCGGGGTTTCTACGGCTACTGACCTCTGAATTCTCAGGGGAGATTGGTGCAGTACAGGCATGCCCAATATCCTCAGAGCCCGATGGAGACCCCTTTGGCTTCCTGGAAGACCTATTTCCGGAGCGTCTGGACGACATATCCTTTAAGCACAAAGCTGAGGTATTCCCGTCGTCATACACCAATTTTTGCTGGTAATAGTCTAACACAGTTGCTGCTATATACCAGCTGGTGTCCACTAAAGTGCCTTTCTATGGGGATGCCTGCATCAACCGCCTCTGTGTGCCACTGTTTGTTGCTAGCTCTGTTTGCATCCAGCTGACACTTGTACTGTGTCTTTTAACCATGCTGGGATGCCTGCACATGCGCAGAAGCGCCGCGGCGCGCATCGAGCGTCATCCACCCGCCCCGCCCCTTTTTTTTCATAGGAGGCGCGTGCACGCCCCCGCGCGCGCGCCCGTGCACCATTGGCGCCCTTTTCGAAATCAAACAGGGACTAGGAGCCAGGGCCCTTTTTGCCGGAGGGCCTGTGCGGTGGATGAGCGCAGCAACAGGGCAGAGGAAGTGGATTCCCACAGAGAAACTTACCAACTGCCTGGATCTTTTGACTTGAGAAAACCAAAGATCCACATGACAAGAAAAATGGACTACAGCGGCCTCTAGTGGTTTAACACAGGTACCGCGGTCCCTTTTTTTTTTTTTCTTGACCACTATTAAAATTTTACATTTTCAGTAGTTACAGGCAAACACAGATATTAGCGGGAATACCGTTAGGTAACAGACAGAAAGACAAATTAGGCTTGGGGGTCCCCCAATAGAACCAAGTTCCTGGGGGCCCCCACTTACCTGATCCCCGCCGCAGGACTTTGTTTGGTCCACAGAAGTCCAAACTTCACCTATCACGGCAGGCATTGTAATTAAACCTTCAGGGACCGGGTTCCCAAGGATTCCACTCCCCTGGACCTGTATAGCACCCTGCACAGACAACATCTTGGTCGTGGGTATGACCAGAGCTCTGGATCCCAGGGTCCAGCCCTCCTAAGAGAGGCATTACAGGCAAAACCTTGCTCTTCTGCTGCAAGGCCCGGGTACCGACCGTTTAGCTATGAAGCTTTTTTGGTGGGATCCGGAACAGCTTACTAAGGCCCAAAAGAACCTGTACGCAAGCCCAGTGAAAACACATGTTACTCTTTGGCCAACACCTTAGACACTGGCAAAAAACTGAGGTGCTCCCGGATGGGAGGGGCTTATATAGGGGAGGGTACTTCCGGTTTGGAATTGGCCAGTGCCAACACCTGAAGGTAATCTATATAACCCATTAGTAATGACTATGTCGCTCTGTGTCCCGTGATGTACGAAAAAGAAAGAGTATTGGCTGCATATTTTTTCCGAAATGTCTTGGTGACCAGTCTCCCACATTCCACCCTGATAGATAGGTCCAGAAATGAAATTTCATGGGGATCAGCAACGTACGTAAGACGTATTTTGCAGGTGTTTTTACCCAATTCCTCCATAAATTCAACTAACTCAGAGTGGGTGCCAGACCAGACCATCAAGACATCGTCGATGTACCTTAGCCAGGTAAATGCATGGCCAAGGTACATCAACGAGGCATAAACAACCTCCTCCTCCCACCATCTGAGATGGAGGCAGGCATATGCGGGTGCCCAGGGGGCTTCCATGGACGTTCCAGGGAGCTGCTGGTAGTTATGACCCGCAAATTGGAAGAAGTTGTTTTCAATGCCATTTCTAGGAATTCAATGATGAACTCATTCTGTGCTCCCATATAGGGAAACCACTGGTCCAGAAAATAATGTACCGCAAGGATACCCCATTCATGTGGGATCGACGTGTACAATGCCTCCACGTCGATCCCAACAAGGAGAACGTCACCCGAGAAGGCCAGATCCAGGATCTTATTAAGCACGCCACATGTCCAAAGGGGTTATGATCAAGTCTCCTATATGTGGAGTCGTCAGCTAGTAGACGATGTACCTCTTTTTCATACCTATCTACTGAAAGGAGCACCACGTTGCCACCCTTATCACTTTGCTTGATGACTTGCGCTCATCGATAGACAGGTTGTCGATAGCATTAGTTTGCCAGTCAAGTTTCTCAGGATCCTCCTGAACAAGGTCCAGGAAGATCCCCAGTCGCTTGTTTTTTTTTGAACTGGGGCATACTGGTTGAACGTATTTTCAAACCCGCATTCCTTCTCCAGTTAGAAATTTCAGATATCTCCTCATCATCACTGGAGGAAATTGCTCCCTCCTCCAGTAGTGACACAAGTTGGTCTAGAGCTGCGGCGTCATTGGTATTAATTTCCGATGCCGGATCGCTATTCTTTGGTTTATCTGAATAGAGCACCTTGAAATAGACCCTCCTCAAGAATAAGTTGAGGTCTTTGTATATCTCAAAGTGGTCCAGCTGTAGATGAAAAAGACAGTCCCTTACGCAACAAATCTAGGTGTCGTTTTTCTAGTTTGAAATCTGAGAGGTTTATAACCTTCCAGTCCTCACTAGTTATATTTTCAGGTATGGAATTATCTAGCGGTGATGTTCTATTCGCTGAGTCTCTCCTTGTGCTTTCTGCTTCCCTTTTCCGTGACTCCTTCCTCCTCCTGTTGTTCCTGGTTTGCCTGTTTTTAGTATACCCCTGTGTGGAGGAGGATCCCCCAATTCCAGAAGGTCTTTCTCTATAAAAGTCACCGTATGATGTGTTTTGGTCTCACTACTGGACGATTGAGCTCCAGTATCAGTGCCTGAGTAGGGGGTGTGTCTACGTTGTCGTGAACGACTCCTGTTACACCTTGTAGTTAGGTCAAAGATCTCATCTCTGGCCCAATCATCAAGGTCCCGCCTAAATTTGTTCTGCTTTGTAATTTTTTTTTTTGTGTTTTATCTATTTCCTTTTAAAGAATTTTGTTAAATTGATCAAAGTCAGCACTATCTTTTAGGGGCTCCAATTTAGCACTGCTTTCCGTTATTTGTAACTGTAATGTAACTAGTTGCTCCCTCTCCTCTTCTACAATGAGTTTCATGATTTCCAAACCATGAGTAATGCATTTTTTTTTGCACTTCTCTAGAAATTTCTCAGTCTGGAGATGAGCTGCTGGAACGACCCTTTCCCTAAGACCTCAGGGGATTTTCCCCCTATTTATATAGGATTCTAGTGAGAGAATATCCCACTTACGGTTTAACGATCTTATAATACATTTTTGGTGTTCTTTAAACAGAGGTCTAATATCGTTGTGTACCAGAGGCTCAGTCCCAGCTGGGTCTAAATCAAACATGGCCCTAGTTTCATCATCAAATTCATCACCTGGTATAAATGCCATGCCCCTAATGGGGAATTTAAAACATACACACCTGTCAGATGAAAATGATACACATGATAAACAGGAACTATTTCATCAATAAAGCTATGAGATGGGATCCCAATTAGAAAAGTGACCCATAGAGGGTCAAGCGCAAACAATGAACTACTTTAAAAATACTGGAATCCACGTTGGCTCAATATAATATGGAAAAAAAAGTACTGATTCGTTATGCAGACGGGGTACCTCCCTGAAAGCAATTTACTATATGTGAATAAAAAATGTGGGCAAAGAGATGTCTCCTGGAAGCAATCAAAGAGAGGATCAACCACGGTATAATTTGAACAAACTATTAAGCTTTATTAAAAACAGAAGTTGCCTCTCAGGCAGATGAAATAAAGAAAGTACTTCTCTCAGGGACCAAGGGTGCCGGCAATGCACGTAGCAAATTAAGAAAATTAGTGAGGACAGCCGCACTCCAATCCAACGTATATTTATTCAGGCAAAACTGGCACTACAAAAACCAGCAAAACTCAGGACAGCTGACGCGTTTCACACCAATTCAGTGTTTACTCATAGCTGAATAATACAAAAATGACCTCTAATACATATAGCACTCCTAACCAAGCATGTGATCATAATCAGGTGAATGTTAAGCGACCATTGATTGAGAAACAATCATGAAACAATTGTGAGACAATTGAAAAGCAGCTGTGAGCTGCCAAATACGGTGCAATTTAACACTATTCAAAGCTGCAATACAATTAGTATATTGCTACCATCAAGTGAGTGAGCATACATAGATAAAACCTTTTTGATAAGGGTTCATGAGAGCAAGATCATACAAATGTTGATCCAAATTGTGAAAAACAAAATGATAATAAATAAATAATAGTGTATGATATCCTTCTCCATGAACAATGCAGTATGGATGGCCGTATATGTGTGGTGACATATGATTGTTTCATTCAATGTATATGAAAGCGAATAAAAAAAGGGGTTGATCAAATATGTGAAAAATAATTAATTATATATGTGAAATATATAAATAGTGAAATTTATGGAAAGAAGAAAAGAAAATATGTGCATGGAATATATAGCATATGACATGAAAGTCCAAACGGTATAAACGGCATGCACGGTGTGGAGACCTAACTAGTGTAATGCAAATAGCTTAAATACAACAAATGTATATACATATTACATAATGAAATAAACTGAATGTGAGATTCGTGTGAACTCTTGTATATACAATGATATACAATAATGTAAAAAGTAAATGGAGTATAATGTGAATAAAATGTAATAAAAATAAAGTAAAATAAAATAAAAAGTTAGGTAAATAATAAAGTGTGTTCCTAGTAATGCCATTTTCGTGATGTGAATTAAAGACACAGTATATATGCATATATGTTTATGACAAAATGTCTTATTTAACATGCATATGCACACGCATGCGCGGATACATACCCACGCATGCATGTACAAAAGCACGTACAAAAACGAGTACCTAAACATAATGTATCATGTAGAACATATATGACAAAATTAGATATATGCAAAAATAGGCAAAAGCGTCCAAATAAATCTTTGACTAAAAGACGCTCCTGGCAAATAAGCTTAATAAGGATATGTCTACAAAGGATATGAGGTGCTATGAGAAAAAGTGATGATGTAATACCTATCCCGGTCATGTTAGTAATATGTAAATATACAATGTCAAATTAGATTTAAATTTAAAATGAACGGGAAGGAAGACAAAGAAAAAGAAAAAGTGGCACGTGTTACCATTATATTTGTATGGATATAAAGAAAAAATATATATGAAGAAAAAATATAAAACAACATTCTGAAGGTCTATGATATAAACATTGGAATTGGGAAAAGTTGGAATATATATCTAAATTCCGAAAATTGTACGTTAATATATAAAATATCATATGCAAAAATTAAAAGAATTAAAATGCAAACATGATCCAATATCCAACATGGCTATTAACCGCATGTTATAGCCTGTAAGAAGTAAATATATCAATATCAATATGTGGGTGACCAAGAAAATGTAATTTTATATCTTAAAATATACAAAGTATTTAACCTGTGTGTGATGAACACACCATAACAAATAATAATGAAAAGAATGTATGTATGTGGAGACAGCTGAACGAATGATGTAAATCGTTCAGACAAGAAGGTGGAAACTTAGTCACCCATATATATATGAAACATCCTACATGTGACATGCCAAAAAATTAACATGGCATCATAAATTTGGACACTGGACTAGAAACACCCAGTTCTACACCAGGTATCAAGAGATAAAAATTGATATAGTAAAATGATCTAAACAATCCTCGTTTCGATCTTCACAATTTTGACATGGAACCGAAGAGCCATACACTGTATAGGAAAAGAAGAAAGGTACCGGGAGTGTATAGATAAGTACGTAAATATAGCAGAACCCTCAAAACAGATGTTACAACTCTTGTGTGCATATGTATATATGTGTATATAGTATAGAATGCTCTTAGATCGTTGTGACGATTATAAAAATGGCACAAGGATCGGGCAAACTTGTTACAGTTTACAACATATGCATCAACATTGTAAGCTATAGAAACCAGGGTATAAACTATCACTAATTTATATGTACAGACCAATGGACTGAGGTAGCAAAAAAAGAGAAATAAATGAATGAAAATATTTAATTAGAGGAGAAAGGCTATGATGCTGGGAATGGGCATGCTGGATTCAATCATAGTAATGGGACACATCCCATTCAAAGTTTAGCCCAGCTGGAATTCTAGTATGCAGTGAGAATATTTGAACACTTCTTGCTTGCATAGCATCCTAAACCTATTACCTCCTCTCACGGGAGTATTGATTTTTTCTACTCCCTGAATTGTAAGGCATGACACATCTTTGGAGTGTACTGAATTCCAATGGTTGGCAACATTTTTATTATGGTTCTTTTCGATATCATGGAGATGATCGTATAAACGATCTCTGAGTCGGCGAATAGTACGCCCCACATATTGTATGTGGCATGTCTCACAATTGATAACATATACCCAAAATTTTAGTATTGCAAATGATGAAATTTTGGATCTCAAAATTCTTGTTGTTTGTATAGGAATGTACAATGTTGCCAGCTTTGATAGGTTTACAGTAATTGCAGTTCTTACATCCACATTTAAAGGTGCCCTTAAATGTGAGCCAATTGGAGCCTGAAGTTTTACTCTGAAATAGGCTGATGACAGATGTCCTCGCAAAGTAGGTGCTCTACGGGAGACTGTTTTGATGTCTTTGCATAAAATTTCTTGGTAAATAGGGTCATTAAATAGGATGGGTAGAAATTTAATGACAGTGTGTTTTATTTGGTTAAACTCTTGGCTAAATGGAGTAGAAAACACAGGTATATTGTTAAATGGTATAGCTGTATGATGATGATATATGTTGGCTTTATAGGATAATAAAGATTCTCTGGGAATGAGGGCGGTGGTTCGTGTGGGTTCTCTGGGCGGCCTAGGCCTAGAGGATCGCCGGAGATCGTGTTCCATCCCAGGCACCTTTAGCCTGGGGTGAGGTACTCGGATGGAGTTCCGGAGCTCAGTGCCCAACACTGAGTTCCGCGAGGGAAGGAGATCCTAGGAAACCCCGGGAGTGGGTACCTGAATCCGGAAGGCGCAATGGACCGGGGGGAGCTCCTCACTTGAAGACCCGGTGCAGCATATTGCCGGTGACAGGTGAGCCTCTCGTCGGAGACTGCCTGGAAGGAAATTCCCCTCGTGCGGAGACCGTAACCCACTTTCAGGAAGGAAAGTGGAGAACCAAATTGTGTCTGGGCCTATTCGCATCCACACCTCCTTTCCTGTTCTATATCCAAGGGAGTTCAACTGTTTGTGTTCATTCAAGAAGAATAAAGGAGTGTTAAACTTTAATGGTGTGGAGCTCAATTCCTAGCAGACATTGTTCAAGGTGACTCTTGGAGGGAGGACCCAGGTGCACAGCACTGACCCGAAGGTAATACAAGAATGTTGCTTATACCTCACTGACACATGTGGTGGAGGCCAGGCGTGGTGTCCCCGCTCCCTCCCCTCTAAGGTACCACTAGACAAGAAAAAGACGAGACGAAAGAAAGAGGGGAGTGAGGAGGCCGCTACATGTGGGGGCTCGGGTCCGGTATAGTGTTTGTGCACCACGGAATTGAACGTGTCTGCTGGAGGAGTTAAGCAAATAGGCAGGCCTTCATTGGCCGAAGTGCATCCCTGTGCTCAAAGTCGTGGACATGACCCATTGAAGGGAAAGGCCCGAGCAGAAGAGTGAGGAGAGGGAGAAGCTCAGCCGTGTGAAGTAGTACACGTGGGGGTTTCTATTTGCACTGCGCCACCAGGCACACCCCCATTTCTTAGTTCGTGGGCGTGACTCAAAAAGGAAAAATAAAAGCCCGCGAACTGGAGCAAAAGGGGAGGAGTCCAATACGTGTGAAGGACTACACGTGGGACGTTGGCGCAAAAACTTTGCAGTGTGCGATGGATCAGCAACAGGTCGCCATGTTCGGACATACCTCGTGGATTCCAGTTCACCCTTCTACCACGACATTGACTGCTGCTGCTCCGGTAACAGATACGGGGATCCGGCTAAAGCCAAGGGGTCGATTGGCCCTGTACTCGTGCATGGACGTTGAGGCCCCGGCTGTTCGGGACTGGTGTGCCAACTGAAGCCATTCGGACATTGTAAGGCCTGTGGGGAGTTTCTGTTCGAAGTGGATCCAGTGGTCGAGAGGCCGAGAACCATCTACCCCGGCCGGGCTTCAGCCAACACCACTCAGAGAGGAGGAATCACTGCTGTGAGAGCCATCCTTGCGCACACTGCAACGACCGCGGAGGAGGTGGTAAAACCTCCACGGGAGAAATCCGAGGATGCTGACTCGGTCACCACTGTCTCGCAGCGTCCACCACCGAAGAGAAAGACCGGTATGGTAGCCCCGACCAGCGGTTGTGGTGGACCGTCTTGCCCGCTTACGCCCGGCCCGGATGGATCTGTCGACAAGAGTTCCGGAGGTCCTGCTTCAAGTAAAGGCCGACGTAAGCCAGGCGGAGAGATTTGGTGTGTGGGAAGAGGTGGAAACTCAGTCTCCACTACAGGGTACATACCCGCGGAGGAGTGTGACACCTCTGACCTGGAGTTGCTCTCGGACATGGGAGACAACGTTGCTATAGACGATTTGTTTGCCGAGAAAGGCTGGGACAAAGTACCTCTCGCTTCATCTCGGAGGACCAGGGATCAACCCATGTCTACAGGGGAAAGTACACCAGCGCCTGAAGAGAGGTCCCATCCCCAGCCTGCCCCTACATCCCCGGTGCCATCTGTACCAAAGGCTGGGGAAAAGAGACTGTTACTGCGGGCACCCATGCCCAGACCAGATGTGATCAAGGTCCCTCGCCACCCGGACTCAATAGTTTGGCCCGGCGAAGGGGACAAAGCTACCATGCCTCCTTTGGTGAGACTACAACGCCTATTTGGCCAGAAGGTTGCTGCAGAGTATGGATGGGAGTACCCATACTTGTCAAAGGAACTGCTCTATGAGGTGGAAGTGTGCCGAGAGCGCTGGTACAATGACTTTGTTTGGACCCACCTTCAGGTTCCACACGCCCGCAGGTACCTGGCATGCTCTCCCAAGGCCTCTCAATGTTTCAAGGACTGCAAGGCAGAGTGGATGTTAGGACAACACATCCATGCAGACAAGGTGTTGATCCGGTGCAAGGAGGGAGAAGATGTGGAGTATCATCTGGAGACCGTGGATCAACACTTGAAGCCACTTGTTCTGCCGCATCCCCGCTTTTACCTTTAAGGAGAGAAAAAGACTCCATTTAGTTCTATGCTGCTGAACTTTCTGGGGCCGTTGCTTTTGTGCCCAGAGGAATGGAGAACTGTTCCTGGTTTGTTCTTCACTTTTCCCGCAAGAGATCTTGGACTCTGGGTAGATAGGGCCAAAGAGAAGAGGAAAGTTCCACGAGTGCAGTTACCGCGATGCTGTCACCAGGTGGCAGTGTTGCGCAACGTTAAACACTTTTCACGCACTCACTCTTTGGAGAAAAGGGATTTCTTCTCGGAGAAGTTTCTTTTCTCTCACACGCATACGTGTCAGGGTATTGTGTGTTGTTTTCTTTCTTTTCCCTCTGCAGGAGAGCATTCCATCAAGATCACTGAGATGGGGTGGATCTTAGTCAGGATGGGTGGGAAGAGTATGATGTAAAATGTGATTCAAAGTTATGATTACATGTTGTTGTTTCTTTCCCTTTCTATTACAGGGCTCAGACACAATTGTTTCAGTATGATAGTTTTTTCTCTAAAAGTTTTATTCTTACACAATTGTTAGTGGGTTTCTGGATTGGATTATGTCAGCCGTTGAGGGCATGGTTTACTCCAGACACTGGGGACCAGTGTCAAACCACCAGGGGGAGAGTGTAGCGGGTATGTACTTTCCCGGGTGTAAATTTGAACTTGGCAGAGACATTAGTGATGTGTAATTCCCCGCAGCCCAGTGGGTGGCGCTGTTGCCCTGGGTTGGGGTTGAATCATTGCTGTGTGCCGTACCTCCTTTTTGTCCTCCCTCGGCAGCGGTATGGTGGGGCGGAGAACCCGCCGTGCTTGCCGGGAGAGGGTATAAAGGGGCCGGCCATCTTTGTCACTGGGTGGAGTCCCAGGCACCTTTTTCCTGAGGGCGGTGGTTCGCGTGGGTTCTCTGGGCGGCCTAGGCCTAGAGGATCGCCGGAGATCGTGTTCCATCCCAGGCACCTTTAGCCTGGGGTGAGGTACTCGGATGGAGGTCCGGAGCTCAGTGCCTAACACTGAGTTCCGCGAGGGAAGGAGATTCTAGGGAACCCTGGGAGTGGGTCACCACACCAAGCCTTCACCGCAGATGTTTGTGTGGTGTGAGCAAAGTTTCTTTACCTTCGGGTCGGTGTTTGGTGATTGGGGCCTCTGCTTCTTCTGTGGAACAGTGTCCTGCCAGTAAATGAGCCCCACACTAATAAAAGTCCAACATTCCTTTATTTTCCAATGTCAGGATGAAACACAATCAGTTGGACTCCCTCAACGAACAGACAGGGGGTGTGGATACGAGTAGGCCCAGGCACAATGAACTCTCCTATTCCTCTATCAGCGAATAGGTTTGGCACATGGTCTCTGCCACCTGCTGAGAATCTTGGTCACTGCCACCGACCGGGTGAACGGTGAACCTTCCTCCTGACTAGGGATGAGCTCGGTGTTCGAGTCGAACATACGTTCGACTCGAACATCGGCTGTTCGATCGTTCGACGAAGATCGAACGATTTGGGCCGTTCGCGCCTAATTCGAGTGACGCGAACGGCCCACAATGCACTACGCCATCGCAGTGTCATCCAGGCGCTGTGATTGGCCAAGCATGCACTGTGACCCCGCATGCTTGGCCAATCACAGCGCCGGCAGCGAGGAGAGCAATGATTGGCCACAGGCAGGATGCCTGTGGCCAATTATTGCTGAGGGTGTTTAGTACACGCCCCACACTATAAAAGGCCGCCAGCACGGCGGCCTAGTGTAGTGTGTTCCGGAGCAGGGAAAGAGCAGCATAGGCAGGGACAGTGACATTTTTTTTTCTTGCTTAACCTGGATTCCTTTAGTTTAGGGAAAGAGAAGGATAGGTAGGGAGAGTGTCAGTGTGTTTTACTGTGCTAATCCTTGTTTCTAGGGACATGGAAGGACAGTGAGGGAAATTCTCCTTGTGCTATACTGTGCTAAAGCATTGATCATCAACCATCTTTAAAAAAACATTTTTTCTAGGGACAGAAAACTATAGGTAGGGAGAGTGTCAGTGTGTTTTACTGTGCTTATCCTTGTTTCTAGGGACAGGGAAGGACAGTGAGGGAAATTCTCCTTGTGCTATACTGTGCTAAAGCATTGATCATCAACCATCTTTAACCACTTAAGCCCCGGACCATTTCGGGCCATTAGGACCAGGCCTGTTTTTGGGATTCGGCACTGTGCTGCTTTAACTGTAAATTGTGCGGACATGCAATGTTGTACCCAAATGAAATTTGCGTCCTTTTCTTCCCACAAATAGAGCTTTCTTTTAATGGTATTTGATTGCCTCTGCGATTTTTATTTTTTGCGATATAAACAGAAAAAGACCGAAAAATTTGAAAAAAAATGATATTTTCTACTTTTTGTTATAAGAAAAATCGAATAAACTCAATTTTAGTCATACATTTAGGCCAAAATGTATTCAGCCACATGTCTTTAGTAAAAAAAATGTCAATAAGCGTATATTTATTGGTTTGCGCAAAAGTTATAGCGTTTACAAACTAGGGTACATTTTCTGAAATTTACACAGCTTTAAATTTATGACTGCCTATCTCATTTCTTGAGGTGCTAAAATGGCAGGGCAGTACAAAACCCCCCCAAATGACCCCATTTTGGAAAGTAGACACCCCAAGGAAATTGCTGAGAGGCATATTGAGCCCATTGAATATTTTTTTTTTTTGTCCCAAGTGATTGAATAATGACAAAAAAAAAAAAAAAATTACAAAAAGTTGTCACTAAATGATATATTGCTCACACATGCCATGGTTATATGTGGAATTGCACCCCAAAATACATTCTGCTGCTTCTCCTGAGTACGGGGATACCACATGTGTGGGACTTTTTAGGAGCCTAGCCACGTACGGGACCCCGGAAACCAAGCACCGCCTTCAGGATTTCTAAGGGCGCAAATTTTTGATTTCACTCCTCACTACCTATCACAGTTTCGAAGGCCATAAAATGCCAAAATAGCACAAACCCCCCCCAAATGACCCCATTTTGGAAAGTAGACACCCCAAGCTATTTACTGAGAGGCATGTTCAGTCCATGGAATATTTTATATTTTGCCACAAGTTGCGGGAATATGACAAACTTTTTTTTTTTTGCACAAAGTTGTCACTAAATGATATATTGCTCACACATGCCATTGGCATATGTGAAATTACACCCCAAAATACATTCTGCTGCTTCTCCTGAGTACGGGGATACCACATGTGTGGGACTTTTTGGGAGCCTAGCCGCGTACGGGACCCCAAAAACCAAGCACCGCCTTCAAGGTTTCTAAGGGCATAAATTTTTGATTTCACTCCTCAGTCCTCACTACCTATCACAGTTTTGAAGGCCATAAAATGCCAAGATGGCACAAAACCCCCCCAAATGACCCCATTTTGGAAAGTAGACACCCCAAGCTATTTGCTGAGAGGCATGTTGACCCCATTGAATATTTTTTTTTTTTGTCCCAAATGATTGAAAAATGACAAAAAGAAAAAAAAAATGTACAAAAAGTTGTCACTAAATGATATATTGCTCACACATGCCATGGTTATATGTGGAATTGCACCCCAAAATACATTCTGCTGCTTTTCCTGAGTACGGGGATACCACATGTGTGGGACTTTTTGGGAGCCTAGCCGCGTACAGGGCCCCAAAAACCAAGCACTGCGAACGCTGCAGTTATGTGTGTTGTGTTTGGTAAGTGACAGTGATCGATCGATACTGCACTTGGGTGGGCTGGGCTGGGCTGGGCGGAGGGGCTAAACGCAGGCGCTAGCAGGTATCTGGGCTGATCCCGCTAACACTGCGTTTTTGGGAACCCTAAACCGCTGGGGATGCTAGTATAGATCTGATCAGATCTGATCAGATACTATACCACTAAGGGGGGTGTATGCTTTGCGCGTGGGTGTTAGCGTTACTGTCACTAACCTAACACTGCCTGGGGCGACGCAGACCCTCTCTGGCGCTAAAACCTAATTGATCTCACCCGCCGGGCGATCAGGGGGGTTAAACCTTTATTGGGTTATATACGGCGGGTGCCCTGATGCTATAAAAAGCAAACTAATCAACCAGCGTCACCCGTAACCTTTATATGGTGATCACTGGTGAAAGGGTTAACTAGGGGCAATCAGGGGGTTAAAACCTTTATTAGGTTAAATATGGGGGTACCTGACACTATATAAAAACCTGACGGGTAACCTAAATAACTAAATAACTTACTGGCTAACCAGTGACACCAGTGACGCTTATACGGCGATCACTGGTGAAAGGGTTAACTCTAGGGGCAATCAGGGGGTTAAAATAATATATGGGGGTACCTGACACTAATAAAAACCTGCGACGAACCTAAAAAAAAATAACTGCCTATCTAAAACACCAGCGACACGAATACAGCGATCGGAAAAACAATCGCTTAGTGACGCTGAAGTTAGGGGGTGAAAGGGTTACCTGGGGGGTGATCAAGGGGTTAAACCTTTATTAGGGGGGTTAGGGGGCTACCCTGGACCTAAAGGGGCCTAATCCTAACTGCCCTGCAACTTTTTACAATCACAGATGACACTAAATGCAGTGATCAGTAAAATAAATGATCACTGCAATCAGTGACACTGTGATTGGGGGCTTTGGGGTGACCTGGGGGGTGATCTGGGGGTGACTGGGGGGTGATTTGTGTGCCTATGTGTACCTACGTGTCAGTGGACTGTTGGTGCACTAACCTGCTTCTTCTCTGCTCGGTGCCGGGAACGAAAAGACCGCGGCGAGGGAGATGACATCACTTCCTCCTGCCTGTGTTTACATCACATGGCGGAGGAAGCATTTTCATTGGCCGGGAGCGATCGCGAGGGGGGGGCGGAATCGAGCGCCCCCCCCTCATGCCTGATCGCTCCCGAACACTTAACGGCCGCTCACTGCAGTGAAGGGGGGTCCGGATGGACCCCCCAACTGCACAAAGGCGATCACGTAGATCTACGTGATTCTGCCTGTCGGTGCCATTCTGCCAACGTAAATCGGCGGTGGGCGGTCGTTAAGTGGTTAAAAAAACATTTTTTCTAGGGACAGAAAACTATAGGTAGGGAGAGTGTCAGTGTGTTTTACTGTGCTAATCCTTGTTTCTAGGGACAGGGAAGGACAGTGAGGGAAATTCTCCTTGTGCTATACTGTGCTAAAGCATTGATCATCAACCATCTTTAAAAAAACATTTTTTCTAGGGACAGAAAACTATAGGTAGGGAGAGTGTCAGTGTGTTTCACTGTGCTAATCCTTGTTTCTAGGGACAGGGAAGGACAGTGAGGGAAATTCTCCTTGTGCTATACTGTGCTAAAGCATTGATCATCAACCATCTTTAAAAAAACATTTTTTCTAGGGACAGAAAACTATAGGTAGGGAGAGTGTCAGTGTGTTTTACTGTGCTAATCCTTGTTTCTAGGGACAGGGAAGGACAGTGAGGGAAATTCTCCTTGTGCTATACTGTGCTAAAGCATTGATCATCAACCATCTTTAAAAAAACATTTTTTCTAGGGACAGAAAACTATAGGTAGGGAGAGTGTCAGTGTGTTTTACTGTGCTAATCCTTGTTTCTAGGGACAGGGAAGGACAGTGAGGGAAATTATCCTTGTGCTATACTGTGCTAAAGCATTGATCATCAACCATCTTTAAAAAAAAAAAAATTCTAGGGACAGAAAACTATAGGTAGGGAGAGTGTCAGTGTGTTTTACTGTGCTTATCCTTGTTTCTAGGGACAGGGAAGGACAGTGAGGGAAATTCTCCTTGTGCTATACTGTGCTAAAGCATTGATCATCAACCATCTTTAAAAAAACATTTTTTCTAGGGACAGAAAACTATAGGTAGGGAGAGTGTCAGTGTGTTTCACTGTGCTAATCCTTGTTTCTAGGGACAGGGAAGGACAGTGAGGGAAATTCTCCTTGTGCTATACTGTGCTAAAGCATTGATCATCAACCATCTTTAAAAAAAAAAAATTCTAGGGACAGAAAACTATAGGTAGGGAGTGTGTCAGTGTGTTTTACTGTGCTAATCCTTGTTTCTAGGGACAGGGAAGGACAGTGATGGAAATTCTCCTTGTGCTATACTGTGCTAAAGCATTGATCATCAACCATCTTTAAAAAAACATTTTTTCTAGGGACAGAAAACTATAGGTAGGGAGAGTGTCAGTGTGTTTTACTGTGCTTATCCTTGTTTCTAGGGACAGGGAAGGACAGTGAGGGAAATTCTCCTTGTGCTATACTGTGCTAAAGCATTGATCATCAACCATCTTTAAAAAAACATTTTTTCTAGGGACAGAAAACTATAGGTAGGGAGAGTGTCAGTGTGTTTCACTGTGCTAATCCTTGTTTCTAGGGACAGGAAAGGACAGTGAGGGAAATTCTCCTTGTGCTATACTGTGCTAAAGCATTGATCATCAACCATCTTTAAAAAAACATTTTTTCTAGGGACAGAAAACTATAGGTAGGGAGAGTGTCAGTGTGTTTTACTGTGCTAATCCTTGTTTCTAGGGACAGGGAAGGACAGTGAGGGAAATTCTCCTTGTGCTATACTGTGCTAAAGCATTGATCATCAACCATCTTTAAAAAAACATTTTTTCTAGGGACAGAAAACTATAGGTAGGGAGAGTGTCAGTGTGTTTTACTGTGCTAATCCTTGTTTCTAGGGACAGGGAAGGACAGTGAGGGAAATTCTCCTTGTGCTATACTGTGCTAAAGCATTGATCATCAACCATCTTTAAAAAAACATTTTTTCTAGGGACAGAAAACTATAGGTAGGGAGAGTGTCAGTGTGTTTTACTGTGCGTATCCTTGTTTCTAGGGACAGGGAAGGACAGTGAGGGAAATTCTCCTTGTGCTATACTGTGCTAAAGCATTGATCATCAACCATCTTTAAAAAAAACATTTTTTCTAGGGACAGAAAACTATAGGTAGGGAGAGTGTCAGTGTGTTTCACTGTGCTAATCCTTGTTTCTAGGGACAGGGAAGGACAGTGAGGGAAATTCTCCTTGTGCTATACTGTGCTAAAGCATTGATCATCAACCATCTTTAAAAAATTTTTTTTCTAGGGACAGAAAACTATAGGTAGGGAGAGTGTCAGTGTGTTTTACTGTGCTAATCCTTGTTTCTAGGGACAGGGAAGGACAGTGAGGGAAATTCTCCTTGTGCTATAGTGTGCTAAAGCATTGATCATCAACCATCTTTAAAAAAACATTTTTTCTAGGGACAGAAAACTATAGGTAGGGAGAGTGTCAGTGTGCTTTACTGTGCTAATCCTTGTTTCTAGGGACAGGGAAGGACAGTGAGGGAAATTCTCCTTGTGCTATAGTGTGCTAAAGCATTGATCATCAACCATCTTTAAAAAAACATTTTTTCTAGGGACAGAAAACTATAGGTAGGGAGAGTGCCAGTGTGTTTTACTGTGCTAATCCTTGTTTCTAGGGACAGGGAAGGACAGTGAGGGAAATTCTCCTTGTGCTATACTGTGCTAAAGCATTGATCATCAACCATCTTTAAAAAAACATTTTTTCTAGGGACAGAAAACTATAGGTAGGGAGAGTGTCAGTGTGTTTTACTGTGCTTATCCTTGTTTCTAGGGACAGGGAAGGACAGTGAGGGAAATTCTCCTTGTGCTATAGTGTGCTAAAGCATTGATCATCAACCATCTTTAAAAAAACATTTTTTCTAGGGACAGAAAACTATAGGTAGGGAGAGTGTCAGTGTGTTTTACTGTGCTAATCCTTGTTTCTAGGGACAGGGAAGGACAGTGAGGGAAATTCTCCTTGTGCTATACTGTGCTAAAGCATTGATCATCAACCATCTTTAAAAAAACATTTTTTCTAGGGACAGAAAACTATAGGTAGGGAGAGTGTCAGTGTGTTTTACTGTGCTAATCCTTGTTTCTAGGGACAGGGAAGGACAGTGAGGGAAATTCTCCTTGTGCTATACTGTGCTAAAGCATTCCTCATCAACCATCTTTAAAAAAACATCTTTTCTAGGGACAGAAAACTATAGGTAGGGAGAGTGTCAGTGTGTTTTACTGTGCTAATCCTTGTTTCTAGGGACAGGGAAGGACAGTGAGGGAAATTCTCCTTGTGCTATACTGTGCTAAAGCATTGATCATCAACCATCTTTAAAAAAACATTTTTTCTAGGGACAGAAAACTATAGGTAGGGAGAGTGTCAGTGTGTTTTACTGTGCTAATCCTTGTTTCTAGGGACAGGGAAGGACAGTGAGGGAAATTCTCCTTGTGCTATACTGTGCTAAAGCATTCCTCATCAACCATCTTTAAAAAAACATTTTTTCTAGGGACAGAAAACTATAGGTAGGGAGAGTGTCAGTGTGTTTTACTGTGCTAATCCTTGTTTCTAGGGACAGGGAAGGACAGTGAGGGAAATTCTCCTTGTGCTATACTGTGCTAAAGCATTGATCATCAACCATCTTTAAAAAAACATTTTTTCTAGGGACAGAAAACTATAGGTAGGGAGAGTGTCAGTGTGTTTTACTGTGCTAATCCTTGTTTCTAGGGACAGGGAAGGACAGTGAGGGAAATTCTCCTTGTGCTATAGTGTGCTAAAGCATTGATCATCAACCATCTTTAAAAAAACATTTTTTCTAGGGACAGAAAACTATAGGTAGGGAGAGTGTCAGTGTGTTTTACTGTGGTAATCCTTGTTTCTAGGGACAGGGAAGGACAGTGAGGGAAATTCTCCTTGTGCTATACTGTGCTAAAGCATTGATCATCAACCATCTTTAAAAAAACATTTTTTCTAGGGACAGAAAACTATAGGTAGGGAGAGTGTCAGTGTGTTTCACTGTGCTAATCCTTGTTTCTAGGGACAGGGAAGGACAGAGAGGGAAATTCTCCTTGTGCTATACTGTGCTAAAGCATTCCTCATCAACCATCTTTGAAATCCTTGTTTTTAGGACCGTCAGGGAAATTGTCATTGTGCTATTCTGTGCGAAAGCAATCATCCTCAACCATATTTAGAAATCCTTAAGTAAAGGGACAGAGAAGGACACCTGAAGGTAGCCCTTATTGCTTTTTTCCCATCTCCCTGCAGGCCATCCATTAGAATGTCTGGAAGGCAAACAAGGAGAGGCAGGCAGTCAGGAGGCAATAAAAGAGGGCAAGCAGGCTCTGTGTCTGGGGGCAACAGTGCTGGTCGTGGACGCGGTGCATTGTCATCAGCACATGGCCATGGGACACGCTTGTCCTTCTTTTCGGCAGCTGGACATGTTGAGCCACATCATGCCGAAGACTTGGTAGAGTGGATGACCAAGCCCTCCTCCTCCTCCTCATCCTCTCTCACCCAGGCTCAGGGTACTGGCAAAGCAGCTGCCAAAGCGTCCTCTTCCCTGGTATCAATGTCAGACTCATCATCAGTCACTCCTTCCCTAGACCCACCATGTCCTCCTCCTGAGGAGTCCCCCGAACTGTTTGAGCACAGTGTTGGGTACATGCTCCAGGAGGATGCCCAGCGTTTCGAAGGGTCTGATGATGAAACCCAGCTACAGGAAGGCAGTAGCGTGAGAGCAGACAGAGGGGATGCTCAAGAAGGACACCAATCTGGCAGTCATGTTCCAGCAGCTGCAGCATACTGCCAGATTGGCTCCAGTGATGAGGAGGGAGGGGATGATGAGGTCACTGACTCCACGTGGGTGCCTAATAGGAGAGAGGAGGAGGAGGAGGATGAGGAGGAGGCACATCTCCAATGAGGCAGGATGCCCTTTGGTGGCCAGCGTAAGGGCAGTACACAGACGGAATCACACCGCAGAGCTCCGTCTGTGCAGGGCGCTGCCTCTGCCCGTCATTCAAAAAGTTCTTTGGTGTGGGCCTTTTTTGAGGCTAGTGCATCAGATCGCACAGCTGCTGTTTGCAACATATGTCTCAAGCGTATATCGCGTGGCCAAAACATCAGCCGCTTGGGTACCACATGCCTGACCAGACATATGTTGACCTGCCATGCAGCTCGTTGGCAAGCCTACCTCAAAGACCCACACCAAAGAACAAAGCGGACCTCTCCTTGCACCGCATCAGCTGGGATCTCCAACCCCACTATAACTTCAGTCCTCTCTGAAACATGCACTGAGAGGAATGAAGGTGTAGAATTAGGTGTGTCACAGCCAAGTACTTGCGGCCACTCTGCTAGCAGTACACCGACGTCCGATTCTAGCAGGCAAATTTCCCTGCCCCAGCTGCTGGACCGTCGAAAGAAGTTCACTCCGAGCCATCCACATGCCCAGCGGTTGAATGCTAGCTTGGCTAAATTGCTAGCGCTTCAACTGCTGCCTTTTCAGTTGGTAGACTCGGCCCCCTTCCGTGAGTTTGTGCAATGTGCGGTTCCTCAGTGGCAGGTTCCCAAACGCCACTTTTTCTCACGGAAGGCTATTCCGGCTCTCTACCGGCATGTGGAAGGCAATGTCTTGGCCTCGCTGGACAGGGCGGTCAGCGGTAAGGTGCATATTACCGCTGACTCATGGTCCAGCAGGCATGGACAGGGACGTTGCCTTTCTTTCATGGCCCATTGGGTCACTCTTTTGGCATCTGGGAAGGATGCAGGACAAGGTGCAGTAGTGTTGGAGGTTGTTCCACCGCCACGCCTCCAAAATGCTACTACTGGTTGTGACACACCTCTCTCCTCCACCCCCTCCTCTTCTTCTTCCTCCATGGCCTCTTCCTGTGCTTTGTCCTCTGAACCAGCGGTGCTCCGTAGCCGTTCAAGGGGCTACGCAAGTACGCAGGCAAAAAGATGCCATGCCGTGCTTGCGCTGGTGTGTTTGGGGGACAGAAGCCACACTGGGGCAAAGGTCCTGTCTGCTCTGCAGGGCCAGGCCGAGAGGTGGTTGACGCCACGCCAGCTTAAGCCAGGAATGGTGGTTTGCGACAATGGCACCAACCTCCTCTCCGCCCTCCGACAGGGACAACTGACCCATGTGCCCTGTGTGGCTCACGTCCTTAACCTGGTGGTGCAGCGGTTCTTGGGCAGGTACCCGGGCTTACAGGATGTCCTGAGGCAGGCCAGGAAAGTCTGTGTGCATTTCCGCAGATCTTATAATGCCAGTGCTCGCCTGGCTGAGCTGCAAAAGGAGTTGAACCTGCCCAAGAACCGCCTTATATGTGACATGCCCACCAGGTGGAACTCAACGTTGGCCATGCTGCAGCGGCTGCACACACAGCAGAGGGCCATCAATGAGTACCTGTGCGACTACGTCACCAGGACAGGGTCAGGGGAGCTTGTTTTTTTTTCTCCACGCCAGTGGGGCATGATCAGGGATGCATGCACTGTCCTGGCACCATTTGAGGAGGCCACGAGGATGGTGAGCAGTGACAGTGCATGCATCAGTGACACTGTACCTCTTGTCCACCTGTTGGAGCACACGCTGCGTGGAATAATGGACAGGGCACTTGAGGCAGAACAGAGGCAGGAAGAGGAGGACTTCCTTGCCTCTCAAGGCCCCCTTTACCCAGACAGTGTTCCTTCTGTCCCACCCATCGCACAGGAAGAGGAGGAGGAGGAGGAGGAGGAGGAGGAGGAGGAGGATTGTGTCAGCATGGAGGTGGAGGCTGGCACTCAGCATCATCAGCAGCAGTCTTTTAGGGATGATTTACAGTCCCAAGAAACCAGTGGACTTGTACGTGGCTGGGAGGAGGTGGCTGCGGATCATGTCGTCCTTAGTGACCCAGAGGACTCCGGACCGAATGCCTCAGCAAACCTACGCTGCATGGCCTCCCTGATCCTGCAAAGTCTGCGGAAGGATCCTCGTATTCTTCGGATCAAGGAGAGGGACCATTACTGGCTGGCCACTCTCCTTGATCCACGGTACAAGGGTAAGGTTGCGGACCTTATGTTACCGTCGCAGAGGGAGCAGAGGATGAGACAACTCCGGGAGGCCTTGCAGAAAGGTCTGTGCAACGCGTTCCCAGAGACTGGGAGGTTACAAACTCCTGGTCCTGGACAACGAGTTGCTGAGGCTTCGGCCAGTCAAAGAAGGAGCGGTGGGGAAGGTGGCCGTCTGACCGATGCGTTCAGACAATTCTTTAGTCCGCAGCCCCAAAGTATGATCGGTTCCAGCAACCATCGCCAGCGTCTGATAAACATGGTGCAGGAATATCTAGGGGCAAGGTCAGACTTGGACACCTTCCCCACCGAAAATCCTCTGGCTTACTGGGTCTTGAGGATGGATCACTGGCCAGAGCTTGCACAGTATGCAATTGAGCTACTGGCCTGTCCTGCATCCAGCGTTCTTTCGGAACGCACATTCAGTGCTGCTGGAGGATTTGTCACGGATCACAGGGTGCGCCTGTCCACCGACTCAGTTGATCGACTGACTTTCATCAAGATGAACCAGTCTTGGATCACCACCAGCTACCACACACCTGATGCTGATATAACAGACTAATTGATTTTAACATGTCACATCCCTTCAAGACTGATGCTGATGCTGAGTGCCTGTGCTGTTATGTTGACTGGCTATCCTCCTCCTCCGAGTCCTCAATGATACGATTGATGATGATAGCTTGGAAGATCATTTTTGTTTATGGGTGCCGCCACCAGTGGCTAAGGCCCAATTTTTCAGCCCCTGTTTAACAGGGGCGTGTAATTACAATTTTTGAAGCAATACTTTGCAACAGGGCTTATTGCTGTGCTCCAAGTACAGTATCTGTGAGGGGTTGGAGTGTTGTGCCACCAGTGCCTAAGGCCCAATTTTTCAGCCCCTGTTTAACAGGGGCGTGTCATTACAATTTTTGAAGCAATACTTTGCAACAGGGCTCATTGCTGTGCTCCAAGTACAGTATCTCTGAGGGGTTGGAGTGTTGTGCCACCAGTGCCTAAGGCCCAATTTTTCAGCCCCTGTTCAACAAGGGCATGTAATTACAATTCTTGATCTAATAATTCACAGCAGGGCCCATTGCTGCACCCACCAAGAGTAACTCTGAGGGCTTACAGTGTTGTGGCAACGCCACCACCACCACCACCACGAAAAGGGCCAATTTTTCAGCCCCTGTTCAAAAGGGGCATGTAATTACAATTCTTGATCTAATAATTCACAGCAGGGCCCATTCCTGCACCCACCAAGAGTAACTCTGAGGGCTTACAGTGTTGTGGCAACACCACCACCACCACGAAAGGCCCAATTTTTCAGCCCCTGTTCAACAGGGGCATGCAATTACAATTCTTGATCTAATAATTCACAGCAGGGCCCATTGCTGCACCCACCAAGAGTAACTGTCAGGGCTTACAGTGTTGTGGCACCAGCACCACCATCAAAGGCCCAATTTTTACTACCACTGTTCAACAATTATATGTAATTACAATTCCTGATATAATAGTTGACAGCAGGGCGTTCCAGCACCAACCAAGAGTAACTGTGAGTGCTTACAGTGTTGTGCCAACACCAACAACTAAGGGGCCTATTTCTGCAGAGTATATACGGCAGGTCCCTACTTTCAAACATCCAACTTACAAACGACTCCTACTTGCAAACGCAAGAAGACAACAGGAAGTGAGAGGAAATCTACCCCTAGGAAGGAAAATTCTCTCCTGTAAGAATTAATATGGGAGAAAGGTGTCTCCTCTGTACTGATGCTTTATCACCAATCCTTGTTTCAAGAAAAACACCACATTTCAAAAACAGTTGTCATTGGGACGGAAAGTGAGGTGAAATGTTCTGAACAGGGGCACAGACAGCAAAACAAATGTTACAGGGGTGATAACCCTTACCTATGTTTTCCAAAAAGTTTAAAAATAGATTTTTGGGCTGGAGCTACACTTAAACAATGTACCTGTTCAAAATTACAAACACATTCTACATAAGAACAAACCTACAGTCCCTGTCTTGTATGCACCGCCTGTATACGGCTGTTCAGAGTATATAGGGCCTTTTTTATTTTGTGTGCGGTGTTCCCCTTAATATCCATACAAGACCCAAAGGGGCTCGTAATGGGCTGGGGTAGGGGGGGGGGGGGTCATGGGGTAGCTATGCCATTTTTCTTAAAGATTTTCATCCATATTACCGGGACCAGACATTACATTAAAGCCGCAAGCAGTTTTAAATGGCTTTTTTTTCCTTTAGAAGTGTCATTTTGTGCAGGGACAGTTCTAAACACGGGAAACACGTGGCACTTCACAGGCATACTTTAGACACCCCCCAGGTACGATATTTAAAGGAATATTTGACTCTTTTTTTTTTCACTTTATGCATCATTAAAATGACTGCTCCCGAAAAACAACCGTTTTTAAAACTTCTTTTTGCATTGATACATGTCCCCTGGTGCAGAACCCGGGTTCCCAAACCCTTTTTAGGACAATAACATGCATAATAGTCGTTATAATTAGCACTTTAGAATTCGAACGTTCGCATCCATTGTATTTAATAGGGTTCTAATGTTCGTACGAACGTTCGGTCCGTTCGCGGGTTCTGGTGCGAACCGAACCCGGGGGTGTTCGGCTCATCACTACTCCTGACTGCACTCGGCCCCTGTTTGGGAAGATACCCCTCCGGGCGGTCTCCTGAGGCTCACCCGGCACCGGCAATCTGCTGCACCAGGTCTTCGGGTGAGTAGCTCCTCTGGTCCCTTGAGCCTCTGGATTCGGGTACCCCACTCCCGGGGTCCCCTAGGAAATCCCTCCCTTGCGGAGCCCAGTGGAGGACACTGGGCCCCAGGCCTCCAACCGAGTACCTCACCCCAGGCTGAAGATGCCTGGGGTGGAACACGAGCTCCGGGTGTCCAGGCCTAGGCCGCCTGGACACCGACCACAAACCACAGCCCTCAGGCTGAAGGTGCCTGGGACTCGACAACCCCGTGACCAAAATGGCCGACCCCTTTATACTCTCCCCCAGCAAGCCCAGCGGAGCCCCGCCCCGCTGTACTCATGCTGCGAGAGGCTAAAAAGGGTACAGCACTGCAATGATGGCTCAACCCCGGGCCCAAAGCGACAGCGCCACCCGCTGGGCCCCAGGGAACCATACATTACAGATATCCCCACCAAATTCAAACATGAAAGAAAAGCAATACCCGCTACATATATTTCACATATATAATTAATTATTTTTCACATATTTGATCAACCTCTTTTTTTATTCGCTTTCATATACATTGAATGAAACAATCATATGTCACCACACATATACGGCCATCCATACTGCATTGTTCATGGAGAAGGATATCATACACTATTATTTATTTATTATCATTTTGTTTTTCACAATTTTTTTCACAATTTTGGTCAACATTTGTATGATCTTGCTCTCATGAACCCTTATCAAAAAGGTTTTATCTATGTATGCTCACTCACTTGATGGTAGCAATATACTAATTGTATTGCAGCTTTGGATAGTGTTAAATTGCACCGTATTTGGCAGCTCACAGCTGCTTTTCAATTGTCTCACAATTGTTTCACGATTGTTTCTCAATCAATGGTCGCTTAACATTCACCTGATTATGATCACATGCTTGGTTAGGAGTGCTATATGTATTAGGAGGTCATTTTTGTATTATTCAGCTATGAGTAAACACTGAATTGGTGTGAAACACTTTAGCTCTTTTCCTCTTTAATTCTACAGGAAAGTGTGTCCAAATAGGAACTTGTGAATACTCATGTGACCATATAATCAGGAAAGGGTTAACATGCTTCCCTTAATTCAGTGCAAAAAACGCCATAAAAAAGATGGATAAGTAATTCGACCATTCCGGTAAAGTCAACTGTAGCCATCTAGGGTATTAATATAGTAGAATTATCAATGTAAGTCCAGTCTCCAAATGTTTGTCAATATACACGGCACACTGGGTCTGAGTACCACTCATTCAGATAGTGTGCGAAGCTGTGGAGGCCATAATCAGCTGTATGCAACATGGAGAGGATGTGGCCGTGTTGCTGAGTGGTACCTGCTTTAGCAGTTAAAGGAGTAACAGCATCTTCCACATTGTTGATCCTTTGTTCAGCTGTGGTCACTTAAGTGTGGATTTTTTGCATATCATGCTGCATAAGAGACAGGTGTATTTTAACCAAATCAATCTGGGTGGTTAATACTGTTTGGCATGTTTTAATAGCAGCCATTACATGTTTCAAAGTAAGGTCATAAAAAATGGATGGGGTGTCTCCGCGCAAAGGAAATCAAATCAAAACACAGTAGACTGAACTGCTGCCTCTACTCGATTGCTATATCACAATGGGTAAAGCAAAAATATGAAAAAGGGGGGGTGGTAGATGTGGCGCTGTCCAGATAAGCAATGTAATAGACAAGGAAATTTTAGGTAATGGTATACCTATGACGGTATCCACTTTAGAGTATTGTAAATACAAGAAAAATAAATATAAATAAAAAAAATTTGAAAAAAAAATATGAATTGGCTCAGCCAGGTTTTTGTTAAAAAGAATTTTTGTTAAATTGAATTATTTTGATTGGGTGTCTTTCCAACAAGACGTGTCCCTCATGTGTGAAGCGAAAATTTTATTTGAAAAAGTGAAAAAAATACTTTTTTTATGGAAAAGCATTAATAAGACCGATGGTCGGCCGGGTGTTTGCTAAACAAAAATTTTTTTGTCCAAAATGTGTTAAAGATGTGTTCATAAAGAGATGTGTGATAATGGTCTATGCTAGTAAAGGGGTAGATAAGCTGATATGGTCTCAGCCGGGTGTTTACTATTCCTAATATGTTCAGAAAAAAGTGCTGCCTTATAGCATTCAAATGAAGCTTAAAACTATATAAAACATGCGATATACATAGTATAGTGATGACAGAAAAGTCCAATAATTAGGTGGCAGTGAAAAAATGTGACTTTTTCTTGGTATGCTTTATGTTCCTTCAGTTTTCTTATGAGTGAGACAATCCATAGAAGTTTAAATATATGCACTCACCAGATCCTTCATACCCTCCAGGGGTATGCTGCAGCCACAGTATGTGCCACTGTGTAGCAATCAGGGGATGGTTCCAGGGGTTCCTTGCGGTTCTCCGGGGTGCAGATTCCAAGATGATGAAAAAAAGTTGTTATAGTAGGGAAGAAAAGATGTCCATTGCGTGAACCCGTTTTAAAATGTTTTAATTTTAAAATCAAAAGGGGGTACTTACAATACGACAAATAAATTGAGCGTTTTAGTATAAAATGGCGCTCAGCCAATACAAAGTGATTCCAAGTAGGAAGTGATGTGCCGACGTGTCTCCGCCCTACGCGTTTCGTCAGTCTGACGTCATCGGGACGTCATTTCGTCAGTCTGACGTCATGGTTACGCTCCCGATGACGTCAGACTGACGAAACGCGTAGGGGGAGACACGTCGGCACATCACTTCCTACTTGGAATCACTTTGTATTGGCTGAGCGCCATTTTATACTAAAACGCTCAATTTATTTGTCGTATTGTAAGTACCCCCTTTTGATTTTAAAATTAAAACATTTTAAAACGGGTTCACGCTATGGACATCTTTTCTTCCCTACTATAACAACTTTTTTTCATCATCTTGGAATCTGCACCCCGGAGAACCGCAAGGAACCCCTGGAACCATCCCCTGATTGCTACACAGTGGCACATACTGTGGCTGCAGCATACCCCTGGAGGGTATGAAGGATCTGGTGAGTGCATATATTTAAACTTCTATGGATTGTCTCACTCATAAGAAAACTGAAGGAACATAAAGCATACCAAGAAAAAGTCACATTTTTTCACTGCCACCTAATTATTGGACTTTTCTGTCATCATCACTATACTATGTATATCGCATGTTTTATATAGTTTTAAGCTTCATTTGAATGCTATAAGGCAGCACTTTTTTCTGAACATATTAGGAATAGTAAACACCCGGCTGAGACCATATCAGCTTATCTACCCCTTTACTAGCATAGACCATTATCACACATCTCTTTATGAACACATCTTTAACACATTTTGGACAAAAATTTTTTTGTTTAGCAAACACCCGGCCGACCATCGGTCTTATTAATGCTTTTCCATAAAAAAGTATTTTTTTCACTTTTTCAAATAAAATTTTCGCTTCACACATGAGGGACACGTCTTGTTGGAAAGACACCCAATCAAAATAATTCAATTTAACAAAAATTATTTTTAACAAACACCTGGCTGAGCCAATTCATATTTTTTTTTCAAATTTTTTTTATTTATATTTATTTTTCTTGTATTTACAATACTCTAAAGTGGATACCGTCATAGGTATACCATTACCTAAAATTTCCTTGTCTATTACATTGCATATCTGGACAGCGCCACATCTACCACCCCCCCTTTTTCAAAGTAAGGTCAGTGTCATCTGCAGAATCAGTGTCATTAAGGACAGCAAAGCTGGGAGGCTGACTGAAAGGGCTGGTTGCAGCATGTTCATCCTCTATGTCTTCAACCCATTCCCTCCCCCTGCTGCCTGTTCAGAGGCAGTTTGCCCAGAAGACATATGAGGAATCGGATTGAGGAATAGTCTTAGGTGGGAGCAGGGGACCTTTAAAATGTTTTTAATAGTGGAGGAAGATTGGAGCCAAGCTGGGGGGTTACTGGAAGATTTTTTCTTACCAGTCCCAGGTAGATTAGCAGCTGCAAGAGACTTCTTCAGCTTTTCTCTCTGTAGCTGTGGAGGAGGAAGTGCCGGCCCGCCGACCATCTTGAAGACTCCGGGGGGACCCAGGTAAATGTTGGTCTCCATGTTGTTGGGGCTGATTCTGCCCAATTTTGAACATGGTAGAGTGGGCAGCAGGGTCCGGGGTTGCTGTACAGCAGTCTGGTCACCAATCCGCTGTGCCATCAGGATCAGTGATAGAAACTTGCGGTGCTGATGGAACTGGGAGAGTCTGCTGCTCACATGTACCCGTCCTGACACGCCCCCAGAATTTATATTTACAAAATATAAGCAATATGTAAAAATTAACAATGTCCATGACAAGTAATCTGCTTGCCTTTACAAAGAAAAAGTCAAAACATTGTGACAAAATGTGAATATGACTAGTATTATAAAAAACTTCTGGAACCCTAGGACTGAGTAGAATACCAGTCCAACGGCAAACGTAGCGTACTGTGACATATGATGGTCATGATTAGGTTGTGCCTAGCAATGGGAGTGGCTTAAAGGGGAATGATTAAACCGAATCTGAGCCTAGTCCCTACACATACACTCCCAATTTCTATACTACAACTGACAGTCTCACAGAAACACATAAACCTCAGGACAAAGGATCATAATTTAAAAAATTAAAACTCATTTACATATGCTTTTCTGCAATCAAAAATATATAATTTTGCCTAACTAAGCCTACCTTAAACAAGAACTTCATTAAAACCAGCAACTGTTGAGATAATGAAAACTTTGGTCAGGACTATAAAACGTACAATTATATTAAGGAATCAGGATTTTTTTTGGCCCCATGATATTTGTGCGAATGTTTATCAGGACAATATTTTCATAAAAATTACACTAAAATCATTATTTCCTGACACTAACACAGCAAAACTTACAAAATTCTGCCTAAATTCCTACTAAATATAAAAGCTAAAACTGTATTGATGTAGTACTATCCTTGGCATAGCTGCTTGGTAGATTGTGTTCTCTGTTCTCGTGCCTCCACTGACACACCGGGTGAAGCAAATGGATACTGCATTGGGAGAACAAATATAGATACCATGTACACAACTAATGTTCAGTATCAAAGAGCAAACATCAGACTGGTTAGTGGTAAATAGGGATGAGCCAAACATCCCCCCGGTTCAGTTTGCACCTGAACATTCGAACAGGCAAAAAGTTTGAGCAAATATTCAAACCCTATTAAAGTCTATGGGACACGAACATGAAAAATCAAAAGTGCTAATTTTAAAGGCTTATATGCAAGTTACTGCCATAAAAAGTATATGGGGACCCGGCTACTGCCCCAGGGGACATGTATCAATGCAAAAAAACGTTTTTAAAACAACCGTCTTTTCAGGAGCAGTGATTTTAATAATGCTTAAAGTGAAATAATAAAAATGAAAGATTCCTTTAAATATCATGCCTGGGGGGGTTCCCTTAGTCTGCCTGTAGAGTGGCGCATCTGTGTGATGTGTAGAACAGTGCTGCAGCAAAATGATATTTCTAAAGGAAAAAATGTCATTTAAACTTGCTTGCAGCTGTAATGTATTGCCGGCTCCTGGCAATATAGATTAAAAAATCAAGGAAAAATCGGTGTTGGTTCCCCCCAGTCCATACCAGGCCCTTCGGGTCTGGTAAGGATTTTAAGGGGAACGCCATGCCAAAATAAAAAATAAAAAAACTGAGTGGGGTCCCCCACAAAATCCATACCAGGCCCTTTGGGTCTGGCATAGGTTTTAAGGGGAACTCCAAAATTTGAAAAAAATTAGCGTGGGGTCCCTCCAAAATCCATACCAGACCCTTATCGAAGCAAGCAGCCTGGTAGTCCAGGAAAGGGGGGGAAGAGCGAGCAGCCCCCTCCTGAACCATACCAGGCCAGTTGCCCTCAACATAGGGAGGGTGCTTTGGGGTCCCCCCCAAAGCACCCTGTCCCCATGTTGATGGGGACAAGGGCCTTATCCCGACAACCCTGGCCATTGGTTATCGGGGTCTGCGGGTGGGGGGCTTATCGGAATCTGTGAGTATGTATACAAATTTTTTCTTTACAGGGATAGAGAGTTTAGTGATAGATCCGTGGTGTCTATACATGCAGGGATTTTAGTTTTTGCATGGACTTCCACTTTAAGGTTTTAGGCATCAAATTTTGTCCTGCCGATTACGGCCTAGCAAGGTGCTTAAGCAGGCTACAAGATGTCAATGCCAAGGTTGCCAGCTGGAAGGATTGGAAACTCTCTTACAGAGAAAAGATTGAGCTGATCAAAACGTACCTGATCCCGGTATTTCTGTATGTCAGCTTCGTCTGTGTTTTGCCAGTTTCTCTCTATGCGAGAACAGACTGAACCTCGTTAAGAGGTCTGTAACCTACCTTCCCAGGTGGATGGGTGGCCTAGGTATGGTCTATCTGGTGGTATTCTTTTCTCTGATGTTTTTGAAACATAATTTTGGTAATATGCAGGCCGAGGAACCACCTGGGTGGGTTGGTATTTTTTAATCCTGGTTTAGGCCTTTTCTGCAAAGCTGGGAGAATGGTGGCACAGTGAAAAGCCTGAGGGTCCGACATGGTATGCTCCCAGCTTACAATGCCCTGTTCCTGAAAATGCTTTGGTAGTGGCGAGTGATGGCGGAGAAAATTAAGTCTCTTCCTAGCCCTGGAGAAGAGGGTTGTTGAATCTGCCTTTAGCGAGCCACTGGCCTTGAGCGATTGACCAGGCCCTGTTATGAGGGAGGGTCTGTGTTTGAATAATCTGGAGAGAATCCCAGAGGTTTCAGGATTTGGCCTGGTGATTGTTCCATGGCAGACTCTATGTGAAGGGTAACCTGAAACATCGCTCTGTGGAGAACCGTGGTTGTCCAAGCGTGGAGTGTAGGGATGAGCCATACACCCCCCGGTTCGCACCGCACCAGAACCTGCGAACGGACCGAAAGTTCGCGCAAACTTTAGAACCCTATTAAATACAATGGGACTCGAACGTTCTAAATCAAAAGTGCTAATTATCAAGGCTAATATGTATGTTATTGTCCTAAAAAGGGTTTGGGGACCCGGGTCCTGTCCCAGGGGACATGTATCAATGCAAAAAAAGTTTTAAAAACTGCAGTTTTTTCGGGAGCAGTGATTTTAATGATACTTAAAGTGAAAAAAAAGTGAAATATTCCTTTAAATATCGTACCCTGGGGGGTGTCTATAGTATGCCTGTGAAGTGGCACGTGTTTAGAACTGTCCCTGCACAAAATGAAATTTCTAAAGGAAAAAAAGTAATTTAAAACTGCTTGCGGCTTTAATGTAATGTCTGGTCCCGGCAATATGGATGAAAATCATTGAGAAAAATGGCACGGTTATCCCCCCCAGCCCATTACCAGCCCCTTTGGGTCTTGTATGGATTCTAAGGGGAATCCCACACCCAAATTAAAAAAAAGGAAGGCGTGGGGCCCCTAGGCCCTATATACTCTGAACAGCAGTATACAGGCGGTGCAAACAAGACAGGGACTGTAGGTTTGTTGTTACGTAGAATCTGTTTGTAATTTTTAACTCCTTGCCTGTGGTATTAGTATGAGAACACCAGCAATTGTATAAAGGGAAGCTTTAGGTGCACACTGTGCAAAGGACTCTAAAGTAAAATACTGCAGCTCCCTGCCTGAATTTGTATCAGAACACCAGCAATTGTATTCGGGTAAGCTTTTGGTGCACACTGTGCAAAGGACACTAAAGCAAAATACTGCAGCTCCCTGCCTGTATTTGTATCAGAACACCAGCAATTGTATTCAGGTAAGCTTTTGGTGCGCACTGTGCAAAGGACACTAAAGCAAAATACTGCAGCTCCCTGCCTGTATTTGTATCAGAAAACCAGCAAATGTATTCAGGTAAGCTTTTGGTGCACACTGTGCAAAGGACACAGTACACTAAGTGAAATACTGCAGCTAGCACAATCACCTGCCTGCCTGTCAGTATAGAGAATAACAGGAACGGATCTAGCTAAACTGAATACAGTGTGTAAATATATATACAACACCTAGGATGCATATATATCCTCTACACACTGTAACTGCAGCTAACTGACTCGCCTGCCTGCTCTATCTAAAGCAAATCAAATACACTGTCTCTCTCTCTCTGTCTCTTTCCTTTAACCAACGCCAACACACTACACAAGGCCGCCAGGCCGGCGGCCTTATATAGTGTGGGGCGTGTACTTACTCCTCTGAGCCATGATTGGCCAAAGCCACCCTGGCCAATTACAGCTCTCTGTACCTACGGCGCTGTGATTGGCCAAGCATGCGGGTCATAGTGCATGTTTGGCCAACCATCAGCCAGCAATGCACTGCGATGCCGCAGAGAATTATGGGCCGTGACGCGCCACTCGAATTTGGCGCGAACGGCTCATAATGTTCAAAATTCGACGAACGGTCAAACAGCCGATTTTCGAGTCGAACATGGGTTCGACTCGAACTCGAAGCTCATCCCTAGTGGAGTGTGGTGGGGTGGAGATGATGGACCATTTCTTGCTTCAGTGCCCCTTCAATATAATCTAAGTCAATAAGCAGGTGGATGTGGCTCTGGGTATCCATTTCCTTTCCCGCTTGAGTGGTCATACTGAGTCTTTCAAACTCACTGGGATTTTGATTTTGTGACACTTTTTCTATTTAGCTTAGTAATCCATTACTTAATGTGGAATGCTTGGTGTCAGGTATCCACTCGGAAAAAAGTCCTTCCTGTTGAGGTGGATAACATTTTGGGTGAGGTTGGGAAGATTCGAGGGTCTTGAGAGGAACAGGTGGTGGCCGGGGGCCTGTACAAAGGCGTGGAGGAATGTCTGGTCCCCATAGCTGCAGTCTGTCAGTTTCTGGGTGTGTGGCTTTCTTTCTGTTTTTTCACGTCCCCTAGATTTTGTCATGATCAGATATTTTTTAAAGCGCTGTATGCATGGTTTAAGTGTCTGATCGTTTCTTAGCCCTAAGTTGTAGTAGGGTTAGTTTTGCATAATTTAGTAGTTTGCGGATAATAACATTATGTTTCTTTGTATATAGTTCTATTTATGTTATTTAAAAAAAAAAAAAATTCTGTTATTTGCTGATGTAAGCTTTTTTGTTTATTTATGTATATATTAATTTCTATTTATTTATTGTATATATGTAAATATGTTTTTATTATGTTGTACGTTTGTAAGATTTTTAATAAACACATTTTTTTTTACACATGTCTAGGGAACAATACTGCTGGAGATGTGGGGTGGTTTTAGGAAAATTCTGCAGTTATCAATTGTTCACTTATCTCCACTCAGTGTGGTCCCATGACCCTCTATCCCACTGATATTAAAGCTTCCTTTTTTTTTTTTTAAATAACAAATGTGTCATACTTACCTGCTCTGTGTAATGGTCCCCCGACCGTGGTCCTGGTCCCCCCCAGCCCCTCCCCCCGCTGAGTACCCTCATTGCAAGCCACTCATATGTGCTCTCTCCTGAGCCCTGCTCTGTGTGTCCATAAGACACGTAGAGCAAAGCTCGGACCCGCCCTTGAACCATCCTCACTGGCTCTGCATAGAATGTAGAGGTAAAAATCTTTCTGCCTTTACAACCAATTAGAGGTGGTGTATCCTAAATTACTGAAATACCTTGTGAAACACCCCTCCCTGTCATTAGAGCCAGTAGATGTTGTGACAGATGCAGCAGGAGAATTGTTCCTCCTCTCCAAACAGTAGCATGCATGGACGGTCTGCCACTTCATCCTCTACTGCCTCTTCAACCTCTACTGCCTCTTCATTGCTGGAGGCGGCTACTGCAACATCACTGACTCTTGCAGCTTCCTCCCTGATGTCCTCTCCCTCTGTGGTCCTGGCACTTTCCACTCATCCTCAATATCTGAAATAAAAAATACTTGTGCATGACAAAGATCATCCTTCTGCATCAAGTCAGTGATCCTGTGATCAAATAATTCCAATGAGTCCTTGTTTTTGTCGGGATTACCAGAAGAGGAGGAGGAGGAAAAAGAGGATTCATCAATAGCAGTTGAAAACATCTGGCTGCACTGGGCCTGGGAGAAGGAAGAAGAGGAAGGCTTTGTCAGTGATGTGGCCCAACCATCAATTTGTAATGCAGAACCTTCTCGCTTCTACTACCTCCGCATAAAGAACCTCTGCCTCTCCCTTTTGGTCTGCCTGACATTTTTGTAGCGCTACCTCATTAGGGGCCGCTGGATTTTGGGTCACCCCTTATTTGCATAGCCAGGCAACATGTATTTTCAGCAAACGCTCTGTAGACAGAAACCAGTCCAAGGGCTTTTTTTTTGTTTTTAGTTTATTAGGGGGAATCAACTTGGATGGGGAAGGGGTGGTATGGGATGCCCAGAACTGTAGTATAATAGAATTTAAGGACATGCAGCAAACTGTCTCTGGCTTCCCGAAAAGGAAACAAGTCTGTGTTCCAGTAGAACAAACTGAATAGCCCAACTGGAAAAGATCAATTCCAAACTTCTGTCTGCAGGTACTCTCCCTCCTCAGAGTAATGCCAAAGCACCTGGCTCCTTACTAGAATCCCCAAGCACAGTCGTAGGATAGCTGTGATGGCTTGAATGCCTCTAAGCTGTCCCTTGTCGATAGCTAGCTGGATATTTCACCTGGCTGCTGGCTTTGAGGTGTAGAATTGAAGCTACTCACTCAGTAGCTTGTCAAGATCCTGTAGCTCATGTGGTGACTGCTAAACAGGCCTCTTGCTGGACAGGTCCCAATGGCTCCCAGGATGACTCAGGTAAGCCTAGCTGAGGCTGAAAGGGTGTGAGGCTTCCTCAACTGCTGCTGCTCTTGCTCTTCCTCTCTGGATCCTTCTGCCTGCAGGCAGAGCACCCCCACAGGGCCGTCTTTTCGCATGCGCACGCTGGGCAGTTGCCTGGGGGCCCACCTTGCCTGTGGGGCCCCACCTGCCCAGCGACCCCAGCCAAGCATCATTCAGATGTCACAAAGTTCGCTGCGCATTGTACTAGTGCTGTGTGGTGCGGCTCCCTCACAGAGAGAGTGCCGCACGATCAGTCCCAATATCAGTCAGCGACTCAGCGGCGGGCAGTGTGCAGTGCGAGTCAGCTGTCACTGTGAAGAAAGGAGCCGATGCATTCTGTGTAGTTTTGGCTCTTCACAGGCGGAGTGATATCAAATGCAGATTATAAGGAAAAACAGGAACAAAAGCGAAGTGTACGCCTCATTAGATATGACGGATCAGAAGAAGAGGTACTTCTTAGTAAAAGTGAAAAGTTTAAGGTGGAATCATTCCTTCCTGTTCTGGACTCTTTAACCAGTTGTCAACCGGCCGCTGTCAATTGACGGCGGCAGGAAGACACTGTTATCCTGGGCGGACGTCATATGACGTCGCGCCTTTAAAATCCACTAGGGGGCACGCGTCGCCACGTCGCTGGGCACCCGATGCGCGTGCCGGCGGCCGCGATGGCCGCCGGGCACCCACGATTGCCCAGTAACCGAGCAGGACCGTGGATCTGTGTGTGTAAACACACAGATCCACGTCCTGTCAGGGTGAGGAGACCGATGGTGTGTCCCTTGTACATAGGGACAACCATCGGTCACCTCCCCCCGTCAGTCCCCTCCCCCCACAGTTAGAACACATCTAGGAAACACATTTAACCCCTTCCTCGCCCCCTAGTGTTAACCCCTTCCCTGCCAGTCACATTTATACAGTAATCAATGCATTTTTATAGCAGGGATCGCTGTATAAATGTGAATGGTCCCAAAAATGTGTCAAAAGTGTCCGATGTGTCCGCCGCAATATCGCAGTCACGATAAAAATCGCAGATCGCCGCCATTACTAGTAAAAAAAAAAAAAGCTATAAATCTATCCCTTATTTTGTATCTGCTATAACTTTTGCGCAAACCAATCAATATACGCTTATTGCGATTGTTTTTACCAAAAATATGTAGAAGAATACGTATTGGCCTAAACTGAGGAAAATTACATTTTTTTTTTTAAATTGATATTTATTACAGCAAAAAGTAAAACATATTGTGTTTTTTTTCAAACTTGACGCTCTTCTTGTTTATAGTGCAAAAAATAAAAACCGCAGAGGTGATCAAATACCACCAAAAGAAAGCTCTATTTGTGGGGAAAAAAGGACGCAAATTTAGTTTGGGAGCCACGTCGTACGACCGCGCAATTGTCATTCAAAGTGTGACAGAGCTGAAAGCTGAAAAATGGCTTGGGCAGGAAGGGGGTTTTCGTGCCCGGTAGGCAGGTGGTTAATTCCTGCACTGACAAAACGTGCAGAGGCTTATTCATTTTTATTCTTGTGCGTGATTGTGTAGACAGGGCCCCAGTGCACTGTATTTCCCGGGGGCCTATAATGCTCTTAAGATGGCACTGCACCCCCAGCACAGGGGTCCCCTCCCAGGCCACTGGACCCTGGACTGTGCTCCCACATGGCCAGGCTCCAGAAAACCTAAAGGCTATCTCTTCAACTTCTGGGCCATCCTCACCCAGGGATTGGACTCCATAAATATTCAGCCTCATCTCAATCCCTCTGCCCACTAAGTTCTGGAACTCTCCAGGAGCTTCTAGAAGCCAGGGAGACAGGGGCTCAGCCCTTGGACCTCTGCTAGCCTAACTCTTTTTTTTTTTTTTTTTTAAAGGGGATTTTCTAAATTTATCTGCACCTATTCCAACAGGGGGGAAAAAATATGTGGCGTTTTGGTGCCCACTAGTTTTCTGTACACGTATGCAGTGCTGTGACATGCTGCGAAAAAGGGCAGCTTTGAATATGCCAGTATGAAGTATATGCTGAGCACCCTGAAATAAAAAAAAGTAGCCTATCACACTGTAACCCACAGTAATTTAGCACAATATAGCACAGTGTATCATTGTATAGCAAACAACTCTCTCTACACACATGCTTTCAGTTCTCCCTAAACGACTTTAACACACAGTGATAAATGGCTGCTGGGAACCCACCTATTACAATGACTGGCTGATTTCAAAGCCACCATCACTGGCCCTTCTAAGCCAGATAACCCAAAACACCTTTCATTGTATTATGGTAACAAAGAATTCATCCAGGCAAAATTCGTTAAAAATTCACTGGGACTGCAAACCTTGACACACAGGATTCACCTCGAGCCCATGGTGGCGTAAAATTTAAACTTCATTAATAATATGATTGTGGAAAAAAGAGATAAAGCCTGTATAAATATGTGTTATAGTTCACTTGTGTCTAAGTGCTAAAAAAACAAAAATGGTGAGGACAGCCGCACTCCAATCCAACGTATGTTTATTGAAGAAAGACAGGCACTACAAAAACCAGCATAAACCAGGACAGCTGACGCGTTTCACACTTGTTCAGTGTTTACTCATAGCTTTTAAACTTCATTAATAATATGATTGTGGAAAAAAGAGATAAAGCCTGTATAAATATGTGTTATAGTTCACTTGTGTCAAAGTGCTGTTAGAGGCTTGACATTGACCAAATTGTTGTGATTTTCATACATTCTTTGGGGTAAAATGTTGTCTAAAATGTGTTCCCAGAGGTAATTTCATAGGACTGTAAATTCACAGGCTAATTAACAGAAGGGAGTTGCTCTGATTTCTTTTTATGTGAGAATGATGTATGTCATTTTAAAGCTATTAAAGTGAATGCTTGTACAAGACGATCTGGGCTGTCAAGCTACAAGAAACAGGATTTCAACAAAAGGAGAATTATTTTTATTTTACAAATAGGAAGGTGTGTGCAGCACATACAAAGTCTAGGAATCCATTAGTTCTGTTTTAAAGGCTGGAAGGGGTGGGAGGTTATCCTCTAATAAACATATACAGTTTAACTCCTGTATAACTCTACATTCTCCATAAGGACTTGTTCATTGGCAAAAGAGGAAACACAAACAGCCCACTGCTCAGGATCCTGCAGCTCCTTTTCATAAACCAGGTGCATGACCATACAGGTACGTGTAAGGACCCTTAGAGGTTTGAAATGTGTAAGCAGTTGTTCTCTCCTTCTGTTGTGCTGCCATTAAACTGCTAATAAAGAACCGATTTTAATCGGAACCTTCCCTGAATGCGCTGACCCCTTCCAGTTCCATTCTCATTCATTAGCACATTTAGGAACAGCAAGGCTAGGATGCCTTGTGAAGCTAGTATGTTTTGTTTCCAAATTTCAGCTATTGTGCTCCATATCCAGCCTCAAGCACTGGCAGTTTCTGAGCTAGGCCACTATGGAGGGAGAGAACAATCATTCCTTTCTTGAGAACATACAGGTTAATTAATCGACAGGAAGTTCTTGAAAGTTTTCCTGCAAGGAATGACTGAATAATGCTTCCAAAACCAACAAAGAAATGAAGCCGTGATCTGCAGAGAAAGGGTCTCAATCCCCTTAACTTTTGTAACCAATACTTCAACAAAATGTCATTGATTGTGGAAAAAAGTATTTTGTTGCTTCTGAAGCCTGAATATAAAAAAAGGAAACCCTAATTTAAAAGATCAGAATAAGCTACTTGTGTGTGCACTGTTAATGATGTAGTTGTGTTTATTGCCTGTGGACATTTCAACCACGTTCATGCTGGGTAATCCAACACAAGACTGTAGAAAATCACAACATATTACAGTACATAATTTCTTTATGTAAAGATTTAGCTACTAAATGAGCTATAAACAGAAGCAGTTTATAAATTTAATTAATAGGCAATTCATTTGGGGTGACTAGAATTATGTCTGGAGAGACCTGTGTAGCTCTTATAAATAACAGCCTTGTGTTTATGAAATACTGTATCCCATCTTGATAAATGTGTATGTAAATATGATATATTTTGTGAA
>CM055116.1:843329301-843334301 GCA_029206835.1 Rana muscosa
ATATATATATATATATATATATATATATATATATATATATATATATATATAGATAGATAGATAGATAGATAGATATAGATATATAGATAGATATATATATCTATATAGATATATATATATATATAGTTTTCAATCTGCAACATCCTTTACTTCAAAGTAGAGTTTTCATAACAGCAATGTAGAAGTAAAGAATGATGCAGATTGGAGATTGTTTCCTTCTTCTTTGATACATATTTGGTGGTGGATAGGAGCCCACTATTGATACTATCTCCACTTGTTGGACTTGGATACAAGAGAATTGACTCATCCTGATATATATATATATATATATATATATATATATATATATATGTGTGTGTGTGTGTGCATGTGTGTCTATATATTTATATATTTAAATATACAAGGATACAAATGTGTGTTTTTCTAAAGGCACCAGAAACAAGGATATCAATGTACATAGGCTTCAGAAACGACGTTAATAATGTACAATATGGCTCCAGAGGAAAAATAATTAATGCACATTGTTATTAGGCTCCAGAGTTAATTGTAATCATGTACATTGTCATTAGGATACAAGGATAGTAGTGTAGGCTACAGAAACAAGAATAATAATGTACATTATAATTAGACTCCAGAAAAAAAAAAAATATTAATGTACATTTATTAGACTACAGATGCAATGTCATTAGGGTACAAGGATTGTGTATATTATTCTAAGGCTCCAGAAACAAGGATAATAATGTACATTATTATTCTAGGCTCCAGAAAAAAGGTTAATATTGTACATTACTCTAAGGCTCCTGAAACAAGGATAATAATGTACAAGGATAATAGTATACATTGTATTTAGGCTCCAGAAACAAGGATACAAATGTACATTATTGTTAGACTCCAGAAACAAGGATAAAAATGTACAAGGATAATAAATAATGTACATTGTTATTAGGCTCCTCAAACAATGATACACATGTACATAAAGGCTCCAGAAACAAGGATATTAATGGGCATTAGTCTTAGGCTCTAGAAACAAGGATAATAATGTACATTCGTTTTAGGCTCCAGAAACAAGGATAATAATGTACATTCGTTTTAGGCTCCAGAAACAAGGATAATAATGTACATCAGTTTTAGGCTCCAGAAACAATGACAATGTTTCTTAGGCTCCAGAAACAAGGATAAAATATACTACATTAGCGTTAGGCTCCAGAAACAAGCATACTAATGTCCTATTATAGTACATGTGCTCCAGAAAAAAAGCATACTAATGTACTATTATAGTACATGTGCTCCAGAAAAAAAGCATACTAATGTACTATTATAGTACATGTGCTCCAGAAACAAGCATACTAATGTCCTATTATAGTACATGTGCTCCAGAAACAAGCATACTAATGTCCTATTATAGTACATGTGCTCCAGAAACGAGCATACTAATGTCCTATTATAGTACATGTGCTCCAGAAACAAGCATACTAATGTCCTATTATAGTACATGTGCTCCAGAAACGAGTATAAAATGCACATTAGGCTCCAGAAAGAAGGGATACAAATGCATGTTAATCTTAGGCTCCAGGTACAAGGACGTGAATGTACATTATTCAAGATAGCATACATTCACATTGTGCCCTTTTATTTCTTGTACAGATTTCTCTCCATGTTCTCTATTTCTTTCCACAGAGCTGCTTGGCACAGTAAAACAAGAGCCAGCACATCAGTCACACTAGAAAAACAAATGAAGACAGTGACAGAAAAAGTGTGGCTGGGTAACCCCTTAGTTACTCTAAACCAGACCCCCATAGGCTGGCACATGATGGGTTAAGGTCGAGATTATATAGGAAGAAGCAATGGAGCTCCTTTATCACATTAAATAATTACTCTGTGGAAGAGATAGGGTTCAGGCAGGTTATCATTGGCTATATATAGCTGCGGCCAGGGAGGTGTCTGTATATTCATTTGACGTGCACTTCTGCAAAGGCAGAGAAATCAAATGCCCACTAATACCAGGTACCCCTATGGCTGCATTTTACCATGAACGGTTAGATCTCCATGTTCTACCCTTTTCTAGTCATTTCTCCAACCATGCATTCTAGTGCGCTGATTGCACTGCCCTCCTGTACATTCTCTGTGTTGGGCTATCTAGGAGATAAGGCTGCCTGCCATAAGACTCTCTGCACTGTACATCCTCTGCACAGCAGACCAGGGTACAGGCCGTGACGTCACCCAGCCCTAGAGGTGCACTGTCTGCTCCCACAGACAAGCCTTCTGTATGCTCTGGGCTGCAACAACAATATTTCATTTTTTTTTTTTTTTTCTACAGGGAAGTTGACTTTAACCATGCTATCCTAAATCAAGAAGGATTTATGTGCTGAAGACCTAGGTCTGGTAGCTGTATTCCAGAGACCAGCACCCCATGGTAGGAACATTACCACCTTTATACAGCTTGGCTGGATCGTTTTTGCCATAAAGGTAAGAAGCAAGAAAACCCTAAACAAGACAGCCTAGTGTTATATATGCAATATTGATACCAAAGTATGGATGTTATACAGGGGTTGATTTACTAACACTGGAGAGTGCAAAATCTGGTGCAGCTGTGCATGGTAGCCAATCAGCTTCTAACTTCAGCTTATTCAATTGAGCTTTGGCAATACAATCTGGAAGCTGATTGGTTTCTATGCAGAGCTGAACTAGAGTTTGCACTCTCCAGTTTTAGTAAATCAACCCCAGTGTGTGCATTTTGTGTTTGTATGTATATATATATATACATATATATATATATATTATATATATATATATATATATATATATATATATATACACACACACATATATACATATATTAGCACACTCAACCCTGTAACTGCTGTAGATTTATCATGTGAGATGAGTACTCAGCCCTAGTCACTTGGCACAGGGCTCTCTCTCCCCCTCTTCTCTCTCTCCCCATCTCCTTCTCTCTCTCCCCCTCTCCTTCTCTCTCTCTCTCCCCATCTCCTTCTCTGTCTCTCTGTCTCTCTTTCTCTCTCCCCCTCTCCTCACTCTCTCTCTCTCTCTCTCTATATATATATATATATATATATATATATATATACTATACTATAATACTGCAATGACTTACTAGCATATCAGTGTTGCTCACATTATTATTAGCATCCACTGTGTATCTGTGTATTACAGACATTTTTATATATATATATATATATATATATATATATATATATATATATATATATATGTATATATGTATATATATGTATATATATGTATATATATATAACACACATATTATAAAACCTATCCAATATATATATATATATATATATATATATATATATATATATATATATACATACATATAGAAATAGTATTAAATGGACAGGTAAGGCTTTTATCATGCATATCTGTTGATATACATGTATTTATGTATGTGTGATATGTATGTGTAAAATGAATTGGTAAGGGGTAAGGGGTTGGTTTATCATGGCACTATAAGCCATAGGTAGTCCTCATCCTGCACTTCTCCAGAGATGCCTCCCTGCCAATAAAAGCAGAAAGGCCTTTCCTGAGTATTTATGAGATGAGATGTGCACACTCCACTCCTGTCAGTGTGAGGAATGAAAGGGAAGTGTTCTCACAATAAATAAATAGCACACTCAGCCCTGTACATTTATCATGTGAAGTGAGGGTACTCAGCCCTATAGTCACTGGACACAGCATATGCTATACTAGACTGGCTCACTACCATATCAGTGTTGCTTCCATTATTGTTAGCATCCTCTAATAATAACACCCTTGGACTGCTAGAATACTAAGTAGCAATTAGGTATGTTATGCTTGTCCATATATTTACCTAGGAGAGTGGGAAATCAGCAGACCTATGTACACTGTCCAATGATACTCCATAGCTGCTATGGTGATGCTACTACCAATATGCCATGACTATGTTATCCCTATTACTTACACTGAGAAGATAAGCATGTGAACATTGCAATGAGCTGTAAAAGCAAAGCGCTGGTTTACCTTGATCTGAGCCATTGAAGGAAGAAATAAATAAGGATGGAAGTGAGATAGAGAAGAATAGTGTGGCAGAAAGGGAGGGGGAGAGATGAAGGGTGGTGGTTGGTGGGGGGGGGGGGGGTGAGAGAAGAGAGCAGAAGGAAGAATACCCAGATAAAACCAATCTCCTCTGCACTATGACGGTTTGATTATTTTATTATAGCCGGACCTGCTGCTTTGTATACATTCTGCCATCAAGAGAAATACTTGGAGCATTCCAAGGCATGAAGTCTCTATTTTTACTTCTTTTGATGTCTCCTGCTGTGGCTTCTATGGTGCTGAGAGGGGTACTTTGTTTGGGGGTGTAGTATCATTTAAATCCAGAGTTTTGCTCAGTGCATTCTCCCCAATTCCCTATAGCTAATACTATTATCAGGGGGTTAGGGGTGATCCTAGGCCAGGGCAGGTCAGTGGAAGGGTTAATAGTGGCCAGGTCTCAGGAAGCCAGGCAATGAGCAGAGGGAAGGATGAGGCATGTAGAAGACATGGGAGTGTGAGTGAAGTAGTGAGATAGTAAGTGTAGGGAGCACATGAGGAGCTGGTTGGGCAGTGTCTAAACACTTGCAGTGCTCCCACTCTCCCTCTCCCTCCCCTCCCCATCATTACACTAAGCTGTGTGCTATAGAACAGCTTGGATTTCTCTCTCTATTCAGCGCACACACAGACACAGGAAAGGAATACAGGACAGAAAGACACACCATACACCCAGCACACATCACAAGGCTGCCCTTCCTCTCACCCTAATGTGTCCCCATCACTGGCTGCAAGAAGATTCTCCTCCATGGCCACGATAAGAGCTGCTGGATTTATCATCTCCCTGTCTCCAACAATCTGAGTGTTCACAGGGAAGGATCCGCTGTGTCTGGGAATGACATGAGGAGGACCCTGATTTTACAAGCCTTCTGATCACCTTTCTAAAGCTCCATCGATTTCTTTGCTGGAGACAG
>CM055116.1:843336801-843339301 GCA_029206835.1 Rana muscosa
TCAGGCTCACTTCTGCATAGAAACCAATGAGCTTCTAACCCCAGCTTGTTCAATTAAGCTTTGGTAAAAAAAAACAAAAAAAACTGGAAGCTCATTGGTTTCTATGCAGAAATTAGTCTGATTTTGCACTTTCCAGCTTTAGTAAATAAACCCAATTGTGTACTTAAAAGTGGGGTATGCCTGTATATATATATTTATTTATTACTACATATACACGTGGTGAGCAGTTTCATGTGTACAGATGTTGTGTGTTTATATCTAAAGGTTGATGTACTAAAGGAGTTGAGAAAATGCACATAATAAATGATGTGTAGAATATCTGCAAATATCGAATCATGTACAGAAGTAAAGTAAGAAATGTTCTTTTCACGTGATTGGATAACTGACATTATTAAATATGTAAACATGATCAACTCCTGTAGTAAGTCAGCCTACATTGTGTACTATGGCTGTTTTCAGTTGCTAGTGAAATGTAGGCTCAGTTTATAAAAAAATAACTTTTTTTTTAGTTAGGTGAATGTAATTTTCAAATTTCCTTGGAATTTTCTGAAAATAACTTTGTATCCTTGATCGTATGTTAACTAGTGAATTGATACTATGGTGTATTATATGAATCCCTAGTAAACTTGAAGCTGTATGATAGAATGCAATGTTACAAATGTAATGACTACTACATGTCAAAGTAAACTTGGTCATGCATTATACAATTTTCTTGTAGAATTTAGTAACCTTTAACTAGGGCAAGGGCCTGCCTGATTGGATTGGATACAAATTGAAAGCGTTGTTTAGGTTTGACCTCATATTATATAGTTTTGGGTAAATCTAAAGGAAAATTGTACAAGAAAAATGTATAATGTATGGCCAGCATAAGGCATAATGCAGTCTATATATGGAATGTATTAAAGACATCGTATAAGCATTGTTAATCAGTGTAGTATAAGAATTGTTTTAATCAGTGCTGAGCTGTACTGATAGAGGTGTATTATGTGGCCTCCTTGTCGCAGTAGTAGAGGGGTAGTAACTAACTGGTGTGTGTGTGAACAGACACATTGACATGATAAGCATATTGTTGATGAGTCCAACCTTTGTGTTTTGAGTACAGGGTCCTATAATACCATGGCGGACACCGATGAGGGTTATGGGATGCCTGATACCCCGGTGGAAGCAGACCACAAGGAGCTGCAGTGTGATCCCAAGCAGGACAGTCAGCTGGGGGCCAGCAGCAAGACCCCCACCTCCCCACAAGCTGCCTTCACCCAGCAGGTAAGCATGCTATTGCAATTTCTGTAGGATGATCAGCCCCTTCACACTACATCATGCCCCACTCGGCCTACAGATCACTTGTAACATTACTATATGGACAATGATCAGAAACTAAACCGAGTCCATTTCGTAGTGGGATTGTGAGACAGTCTCAGCTATGTACTGACAGTTGCCATTTTCCTAAAATGACATGAGGACTAGAATGGCTAATGAACAAAGGGCACATCCCAGATATGGGGTACTAGCAGAGGCCTGCTCCAGTGCTGGATAGATGAAGTCACTGTACACATAGAAATCTGAGTACACAAATGTTTCCTAGTTCCCCTTGCCAAGATCCTCAGGGCATATTTCCAATTACTATTGTACTCTATGTATTTCAGCTTGATGTTTCCTGTGCCATGATGATTAGCACCCAGTTTGGGCTCACACATACACACACACTACATTTCTTTTACGTTTTTTTTTTTTTTTTTTTTTTTTTTACATATTCTCATAGCATTGTATATATCGCATGCACGTGATGAGTTTTGAATCCAGTCTTTCTCATTCACGTGCTGCTTTTGATTTTTGCCTAAAAAGGATCTTTGCTATATCCTGCCCTGCAATTACGTTTAATCAAGCAAGTTTTAGAAAACTTTTATTATTTCCCTACATACCCCCTCAGTAGGTGGAGTGGATAGGGCAAAGTAAAATAAAAATGCAAAATATAAATGCAATACAATAAAATAAAAGTAAGCAATAATACAATAATATGCTCTGGAAGACAAGCTCATATTTATTTACAAATTATAACTGGTGTATAATATTTACAATTACAATATGTATAAAAAAATAATACAGGTATTGTTAAGTTTTGATATTTTAGTTAAAAAAAAAAAAAAAAAAAAAAGCTTTTATCCAGATTGTATGACTACTTTTACACCTTGTTGTACTACTAGTAAACTAGTACGATTTTTTTTTTTTTTTTTTACTCGTAAGCTACTTGTACATTCATACATAGAAGTTGATGTATAACAATAAGAGGTGATGCCGAAATTAAGAAGGGCGATCATAAAGTCATAGTAATCATAGTAATGAGAATCTTGCTTCTTCTGATTGGTTGTTCTGTGGAAATTGATCTACTTTTTCAGGATTAAAATGATTGTAATGATATATATCTATAGAGATAGATATAGATATTAATATATATATATATATATATATATATATATATATATATATATAGATAGATAGATAG
>CM055116.1:844644301-844799301 GCA_029206835.1 Rana muscosa
ATATTTTTGTTAATTTCGGCATGCTTTCATGTTTTTTTTTTTTCCTTCTTTTCTTTTTCTTTTTTTCTGTTTTTAATAAAATCCGGCGTGCAAATAGATTTTAAAAATGTACATGTGCACACTGCGCTGTGTGTGTATGTATGTGTGTATGTATATATATATATATATATATATATATATAATCTTTTCGCCTATTAACGAATTTCTTACCAAAAAGGCAGTTTATTTATTTATATTTTTATTATTATAAAATATCAGTGCTTTCATAACATCTTTATACCTACCATAAACATGTAGTTCACAAAAAAATCCTTTGTTGTTTTATCATTTGATCCAACAGAGGTTTAAAAAGGAGGAAACATAAAAACATAAAATTATGAGTTTTTTTTCTGAGTTTAATTTTTGGTTTGCCTCGGAATTTTCCGGCAGCTGAAAATCCATTGTTTAAAATGTATATTTTACATTGTATCGCTGGGTAATTTTAGCTGATCTAGTTGCCTTTTCTGAGTTAAATAAGGTCACAAGACCAGGGTTTTATGGTGCTGTCCTTAGTAAATGGTAAATCAATCAAAACGGGGGTCAGGCTGTGCAGCAATTTAGAAAATAGGGGGGAAACGCGCAAAAATATAGGGTTGTGGGTTGCATGACCTTAGTAAATAGGGAACCACTCTCCTATGAGTTAGGCGGTGCTATATCTCCTTAGTGAATGTGAGACAGGGTTGTACAGCGCTTTATTAAATAGGGGGTCCACTCTCCAAGATAGGTTATGTGGCCCTTCACTTTAGGGACTAGGGATCCATTTCTTCACGTGTCGGGCTATGTTGTGCTTCACCTTAGTAAGTTAGGAATAAGGGGACTACTCTCGCAAGATAGGGTTATGATGTTCTGCACCTTAATTAACAGGGGGCTAATCTACAAGACTGGCTTACATTGTTCTTGCACAGTGAATAGGGAACCATGCACATAAGACTTGGTTATGTTGTGCTGCATCTTAGTGAATAGGGGGGCCGGGCTACTCTCCTTGGCAGGGTTATGTTGGTCCACACTCTGCACCTTTAGAGGCACCACTGTCCAAGACAAGGTTAGGTTGTTCTGCACCTTAGTGAATAGGGAAAGTACTCTCCAAAATAAGATTTTTTTTTGTGCTGCATCTTGGGGAATATGGGCCACTTTCCAAGATGGGGTTATGATGTTCTTCCCCTTAATGCATAGGGGGACCAATCACACAAAACTGTATTATGTTATGCTGCACTTTGGTCAATAAGGAACTATTCTCCAGAATGGGGTTGTGCTGCACCTTGCTGATTGGGTACCACTCGGAAATTTACTAAAACTGGAGCACTTAGAATCTGGCGCAGCTGTTCATGATAGCCAATCAGCTTCTAACTTCAGCTTATTCAATTACGATTTGACACACAAAAAAAAAGAAGGAAGCTGATTGGTTGCTATGCAGAGCTGCACCAGATTTCTCCAGTTTTAGTAAATCTCCCTCACTGGGTTAATACTGTCCTGCACCTTAGTAAATAAAGGGGGGGTCACACTTACAGAACTGGGTTGAGCGGTTCTGCACCACAGTGGATGGGGGAACCTGTCACCTAAGACTAGGTTATATTAATATACACCTTTAGTAAATAGGGAGGTCATTTTCACAAGATTGGGTATATGATTCTGCACCTCAGTGGATGGGGGAACCTCTCTCATAAGACTGGGTTAAATTAATATACACCTTTAGTAAATAGGGAGGATATATGATTCTGCACCGCAGTGGATGGGGGAACCTCTCTCATAAGACTAGGTTATAATAATATACACCTTTAGTAAATAGGGAGGTTATTTTCACAAGATTGGGTATAGGATTCTGCACCGCAGTGGATGGGGGAACCTCTCTCATAAGACTAGGTTATAATAATATACACCTTTAGTAAATAGGGAGGTTATTTTCACAAGATTGGGTATAGGATTCTGCACCGCAGTGGATGGGGGAACCTCTCTCATAAGACTAGGTTATAATAATATACACCTTTAGTAAATAGGGAGGTTATTTTCACAAGATTTGGTATAGGATTCTGCACCGCAGTGGATGGGGGAACCTCTCTCATAAGACTAGGTTATAATAATATACACCTTTAGTAAATAGGGAGGTTATTTTCACAAGATTTGGTATAGGATTCTGCACCGCAGTGGATGGGTTGCGACTTGCGAGCGGCAGCTTTGTAAAAGGTGATGGAGAGTGGTAAGTAGCATTTTGCACCCATACTCCAGGCCATCTATTCTGCCCTGATCTATGCATGGCAGTTAGAGGAATCAGAGAGACACCTGATTCTGTATTGTAGAGCGTTTGATTTTCTATGAACCCTTTCATGTACAATGAATAAAACTTCCAACTGTGATGTTACATGTGATTGCCATTGCTGATCCCCAGCTGTTCTGTATTCTTTGCAGGAGGTTTGGTACAAAGTGTGCAGGGTGCTCCCTAGGAATCTCCCCCAGTGACCTAGTGAGGAAAGCCAGGAACAAAGTATTCCACTTGAATTGTTTCACCTGTATGGTCTGCAACAAGCAGCTCTCCACCGGGGAGGAACTCTACATCATAGACGAGAACAAATTCGTCTGCAAAGAGGATTATGTCAGCACCAGCAGCCTGAAGGAGGGCAGCCTCAACTCAGGTGAGTAAGCTTGTCTTCTGCTGGTCAATTGCTCTTTTTGGTTGACGTTGGCGTGACGTCATTTGAATTTTCCTTTTATCACTCAGTAGATGATGTGAATGTAATCGTCAAGTGTGAATTGGATAATGAAACAGTGCCTGGTATGTATCAATATGTATATATAGTTTGATTCTATTGCTAGTAATGTTTGTATGGTACAAGATCAATGTGTTGAGATTAATGATGTGTTTTATCACGTTGTCGCTAGTCTACCTACTGCTAATCGATTCACTGGGGTTCATTTCATCCTCTGCCTGTGGACCACCTCCATCTATATGCACTTTGATTGTACAGCTTCTAAATGAATAGAGGTCCTTATGAGCTCATCTCAGCCAGAGCTACATATAAACCCCTACCTCTCTCCACTGTGCCAGCTTGTGGGTGGAACACAATCTGAACATCCCCACAAGTGCCAGACACACCTGCTTTTGTTAGGCAGCTTGGATCAGCTCTAGACACCTTACTACCCACAAGCAAAACATTCCACATGCCATTTTTTTAGCCTATGCCAGTCATCTGTCCCCTGTAACCTGCACAGTACCATCAGTAAAAAGCAAAACATTCCACATGCCATTTTTTAGCCTATGCCAGTCATCTGTCCCCTGCAACCTGCACAGTACCATCAGTAAAAAGCAAAACATTCCACATGCCATTTTTTAGCCTATGCCAGTCATCTGTCCCCTGTAACCTGCACAGTACCATCAGTAAAAAGCAAAACATTCCACATGCCATTTTTTAGCCTATGCCAGTCATCTGCCCCCTGCAACCTGCACAGTACCATCAGTAAATAATAACCTAAAAGGGAATAGGGGGTGGATAACTATAGGGAAGCTCACCCTTACTCAATGAAATGTTACTTTGTGGCTGATCTGGTAACAGAAGCATTTTCTGGCCGCTGTTGACTACAAATAGATAGATCAAGGTAATTTAAACATGAACATTTTCAGTGAAGCTGGCTTGGTGTTTAAAGTGAACATGTGCTAAAGTGAACTTCAATAGATCAACCTTGAACCTTACAAACTGATTTGTACTCTGCTTCAGAATATAGAGTCTCCATTGTAACATTTTTTTTTGTAAATCTGCCAGTTTGATCATTTGTAATACATGTTTCATTCTTTCTGTATGTGTTTTATGTATTTGTGTGTTTTAGACAGCGCTGCACTTTGTCCAGAACAGGCTGGTCAAGTCTTGTTTGTTGATGTTTATCAAGAATGATGTACTGGAAAATGACAGTTAGAAAAGGAAAGGATTACATTGGTAGTTAATGGAAAATGAATATATGTTTTTTATTTCAGACAGGCTTGTAAAAATGTGCCACATACAGAATGCAGTAATCCATGCCAACCAGCCAAATATTAGTTAGGACTTTACCAAAATATAGTCTAATTGATTGGAATGGAATATGCATTGATGTCATAGTGTTTTTTTTTGTTTGTTTTTTTTCAAGTCTTTGCTTGGTTGAATTGTACCTGTGGGCAAAAAGTAGTAAAAACAGACTGCTAATCAGATGCCCTCAAGTGCCTGCATATCAGAGTGCATATCATAACCTTTAGAGCACCCCATGATTATCAAAACACAGAGCTCTGATATGCACTTGGTGACCAGCTTCCTTGGTGGCCTTACTATTGGCTATCACAGTGAAGGGTAGTCTCACTAATTAATAGTTAAGGGCATTTAGTGTGGTGGTGGTGGGTGTTATGAGGCTGGTGTCTGAGGAAGCTGGTCACTAATTGCATATTTACATGCCCTAGGTTTTTGGAATCACGGGTGATATCTCCACACCTTTTTATATTTGCTTAATGATCTGTACCATCGTATATCCCTGACAGCCATCCCATCCTATATCCCTAACAGCCACCATATGTTATATACTGTGTGTGTGTATATATATATATATTTTTTTTTACATATACATACCATCCTATATCTCAGCCAATCCAACCAGGAGAATTTGTTTAAGATTTCCCAAAATCTAAAAAGAACTTTGCAAGAAATCAGTCTTTAAAAGGAAACCCTATTTTATATTATCCCCATATATCAGTGGTCCCAAACTGGTACCCCTTTGCTTGAATTTAACTGGTCTTACTCAAACTTATACCATTGATGGGGGACAATTCCTCCCATTGACCCAAATGATGGGCCATAAACTTTCCCATTGACACCACCGATGGGGCACTACACCTGCAAATGACCCAAATGATGGGGCTCAATTCCTCCCACTGACACTAACAATATGGCACTTATCCTTACTGGGACACCAAAGAAGGGGCAAAATCCCTTTAACTGACACTAATGATGGGGCACTATTCTTCTAACGCCAACAACATGGTACTATTCCTTCCACAGACATTAATCATGGAGTACTATTTCTTCCACTGACACCAATAATGGCCCTCCCCCTTATTGACCAAGGGCGCTAGGTAATTTTCTACTATCACTGACCAACAACTTTGGGGCATAATTTACTTCTACTGACCAGCATGGGGCATTGTTTATTCCCACTGATGCTGTGGCATTTTCTATTTCTATTTTCTATTTCCACTGACTAGTCTGCCCCCCTAAAATCTTAACGTTATCTGGTCCTTTGCTGGTCAATTGCTCCTTTTGGTTGACGTTGGCGTGACGTCATTTGAATTTTCCTTTTATCACTCAGTAGATGATGTGAATGTAATCGTCAAGTGTGAATTGGATAATCAAACAGTGCCTGGTATGTATCAAGATGTATATATAGTTTGATTCTATTGCTAGTAATGTTTGTATGGTAGAAGATCAATGTGTTAAGATTAATGTTGAGTTTTATCATGTTGTCTCTAGTCTACCTACTGCTATTTGATTCACTGACCCGCATGGGGCATTGATGCTGTGGCATTTTCTATTTCCACTGACTAGTCTGCCCCCCTAAACTCTTAAAGTTATCTGGCCCTTTGTTTAAAAAATTGGGGGACTCCTGCCCTATGTGAAGAGTGACTGCATTTAAAAGCTGAAATAATGATTATTACTGCATGATGTGTTAAAGTGGTTGAAATGGATCGTTTTTTTTTTTTACCTTGGATTTACCTTGTATTCTCTGCATTAAGGTAAACCTCCCTCCCCTAAATATTTACTTGAGCCTGATGTCCCTCTCCCTCTCCTCTCACTGGACTCAGTGAGAGCAGCAGGAGACATTAGCTCCTGCTGTTGTCAATCAAATCCTGTGACGAGTGAAAGGGGCCAAGCCACACTGTGGATGTAGTACAGGAGGAGCAGAGAGTGCTAGCGGGGGGACACTAGAGGAGGATCGGGCCTGCTCTGTGCAAAACCATTGCACAGAGCAGGTATGTGTTTTTATTTGTTTTTCGTGTGTGTGTGTTGTGGTGTTTTTTGTTTTTTTTTTCAGAACCTTTACAATCGCTTTCATTGAAATCATGCATTGTAATAGCAATGAAGAAATCCTCTTTCCTTTATATAGTTGTATGCTGTCTACTGTCAGTGATCTTTACCTCCCCTCCGCACCATTCTACTTCATGTGCATTTACACTTCCTTAATTATTATTTTTTAATAATTGTCTTGTCCTGATCTTGCTATTTGTTGCATCCTCTCATGCACCTAATCTATTTAAATAGCATACACAAGGAAATCGTTTCCGGGTTATTTAACAACCTAATGTCAAGGATGGTGGTATATAGTAACTCATAGCAACCTATCCTTTTTTAGTTTTCACCAGTTGAATGTAGTTAAAGCAACAAAGATTTCTAATTGTTTGCTGTGGATTACAGCTTTGAATATCAGACATTGTATTTTTTAATTATCCTTTTCCCATTTTTTTCAAGTTTTTCTAGTACCAAAAAGTGCTTGCCTTAAAAAAGGTATAACTTGTAAGTTATACCGCATAGGGAAAAAGATCTCTCCCTGTCTCTCTCACCAGAAGACTTAGAACATATACACGAAGGGTCAGTTAATGTCTCAACCCAAGAAAATGGGTACAAAGTTAAAGCGCGCTGGTATCAAACCCCCACCCTACTACATAATTTTCACCCAGAAATCCCTGAAACCTGCTGGAGATGTAACACTGAGCGTGGAGCACTATTACACATTTGTTAGTCGTGCCCCCATCTTTAAAGTGGTTGTAAACCCTGTACTACCACTTTTACCTCCAGGTAACCTTTAATAAGGCTTACCTGTAGGTACCGTGAATATCTCCTAAACTTGCACCGTTAAGGAGATATTCACTGTGTCTGCATGTGCCAAAGTCATCGGCACATGAGCACTGAAGAAACGGCTTGTTCGTGCTATTTCTTCAGTAGCTGTGCTGTGACCGGCGGCTCCCACCCGCATGTGCAGGAGTGACATCATCGCGGCTCCAGCCAATCACAGCACCAGAGCCCGCAAACCTTGAAATAACTACGGGAGACATGTCGCCGGTCACAGTGGTGTACAGTGGTGTACGGGACCATTGCAACAGCTTTGATCTAAGGTAAGTATTTCATAATGAGCTAGTATGCACTGCTTTTTTTTGAGAGTTTACAACCATTTTAAGCCTACTGGTCTGAGGTGCATTGTATTATTTTACACGTGACTACTTACAACTTAGCGTATACCCTGGCTCAATTTCTTATACACCACTCCTCTTTACCACATACAGTTTACATAAAAATCCTTGGTCATGTACATGGTTAACCCTGTGAAACAACAATGCATCCCAGTCCACTGGGGCTCTCCGCAACCCCCCTCAAAAAAAGAATGGCTTTCCAGACTTCACAAAATTGCTTCGTTAGAAGAACAGATTTACATAGCTCAGGGCTCCCCCGCAAAATTTTCTTCTAAATGGGCCTGCTGGACCCACTTTCAGACAATTTGCAGAATTCTCATGTCTGACTACCTCCCCAACTTAACCAACTAATTGTACTCTTCAATATCCCAAACTTATTTTACGCTGCATCGATCTTAGCTGGAGGACTGAATACGGACTTAATTTCACACTTTGTAGCCTCCACCTCCGTTACCGGTTTATAAAGGGCCTAAAACGGCCCCCCTCCCCCTTACCTATGGGTGTTTTTGTTTTTACTCCTATCTCCCACTCCCTTCCTCACTATCGGAAATTTAGAGATTGCTGATCACACTCCCAGTCCCACTCAAAAAGCCGACTTCTCTCACCATCGCCCTCGTCACACAACAGTCTCCAAAGAGGTTTCCATCTCTGATCTGACATGCAAACGGACAATCCCACACCTAAGAACTACACCATTAAAACTATATCTAGGCGCCTAGATTTGACAGGCTTGAATGTGGAACTGGCTTCCTTAGAATCGTCCTAAGTTCACCCCTCTGGCCCACAGACCCGGAGGTGTGCTCAGATTTGGTTTCTTTTACCAGAGATCTTAGTGGTCTCTATGAAAGTCAGTAACTTTACGAATAACCCCCCCCCCCCCCCCCCTGCATTGCTCACCTTATTATTTTAAACCCAGATCTCTCTTTCAGGGATGAGATCAAAATGATCTTTTGATATTTATGTTCCACCTGTCGTTATATCTGGAGCCATCATTAAACATAAAACGTTAAGCAAAGCTGTAAGGCACATATTAGCATTAACAACTTATGTTTGAGGAAAATACTATCTTTTTCTTCCTTTGAGAAAAACATCTTTGTACTCTACTTACATTCTAGGTAAAGATTACATGGTCTCTGGTTACCGGATTGCATTGCGGGTGTTTGACAACATGAGAGATGGTCAGTCAGACACCTTCTCAGTAAGATAAGAGGATCAGTAGGAATCAGAACCTGTATATGTAATAATGAAATGGTTGTCTTGCCTATGTAATTGTAACTTACACAAAGAGGTTTTCAATAAATAGACACAATTTGAAATAACTATTTTACTATTAGCTGAGCTTTTCTTCCTGTTGGTCTAATTACCAATAAAAGGCTATTGGTCTTTTCAAGAGAGTAGCACTGTCTTCATAAAGGGTATGTTAAGCAGCCAATAGATAAGTCAGTTTTTTTTTGTTCAACCATCGAGCGTGTGAATGAGGGAATCCTTCCCGCTCAGCTGTTGTATTCTGACAGCAGGGAGCCTTCTCGGCCATTAGAATACACTGATCAGTGTTGCAAGCTATAGCCTGCAGTGCTGATCGAGTGAGGAAAACCCAACAGGGCGGTTATCCCTGCTAAACCGGACAAATTTCAATCCATGTACTGTCTCTTCCTTGTGAAAGAAAGTCCTGCTATGGCTGTTGGAAGGTGTCAGTGGCAGTCATTCTTCCAAAAAGATATTTGAAGGGACACAGTGCTAATAGAACCCCCAACTTCCCCCCACTCCTAACTCTCAGGGACTTTTCAAGATGTTAGTGGACCAAGTGCCTTGATCCCATGATTAGACCTCAAAGATGGATAGAACTGTGGCCCTCATATCAAGGTAAGAATGCTTCTGTGGAGGGAGAGGGTGGATTGGGTTAGGCCAAAGAAAAGGGAGAGAGAGAGAGAATAAACACACTTTGTTATAAAGTACACTTATTGTTGTGGTCTGTGTGAGCATGCTGTTCATACTAAGGGGGCCAGTTCACACCACATGCAGTCCAGTGCGTTTTTTTTCTGCATCAAAAACTCATGGAAAGTAGGTTATATGGTTTTCAATAGCATAGTTCACACAGTGCTTGCAGTTCCAGTGCGTTCCAGTTACAGAAAAAAAAGTAGAACATGCTGCATTTTACCTGCACTGGACTGTACTGGAACGCTGTAAAACACACTGGAACACACCGGAACGCACCTAAATGCACCAAAAATGCACTGGAACACACTTGTCCTTATCTTAGGTAATAAAAAAGAGGGGTGAAAAAAAGCACTGGACTGCATTAAAACGTACCAAAAACGCACTGGAACGCATCAAAAACGTGCATGCAAAAAAGCACCTGGAACGCATCCGGATTGCGTTTCTATGATGTGAACTTGCCCTTAGAGAAGATTTATGTTGCCGTGTGTGAAAGTGCACATACCATAGTACATGTTCACAAAACACCAAGGTCATGCCTCTTGTGTGTAATCTGTTTTCTAAACACAGATTAAGCTGTCCTCAATGCCAGATAGTTAGAGTCAGCTGAAGGCGCCACCATTGTTTGCAACAGAGTAAAGCAAACCTGTTACTCTCTAACCACACTGTCACATTTGTGGGAATTCACTTTTCTCAGAATATCCTAGGCTATGTAAGTCCTGGGATATTTTTCTGGGGGGGGGGGGTTCCGCCTTGGGCACCTAGAGGAAAATAAGTAGGCAATGTAGTGCACATTGTGCTGCGTGCGGGGTATTGTAAGTGTGGCAAAATTGCACTAACAGTGGGAGGGGCTTAAAACATGAGCCTACTCGCTGTGTACACAGTAACATGTGGCACAGTGCTTGTACTTAAACTACTGAGTACACAGGGTTCAGGAGTGTGTAACGCACAAGTCAGTAGACAGAGTACAACAAAAAAAAGATCTTTCCCCCCAAGCAAAAACTTTCCCTAGTACAGATAATCCCCCAGATACAGATTACTTCCCCCAGTACATCTCCTCACCAGTACACAACACCCCTTCCCCCACCCCAACCAGTATAGTACAGACCACTCCCCCCACCAATACAGATTCCCCATCTCCTCCACCAGTATAGCGTCTGCCAATACTAATCTCCCCTAGGCAATACAGCCTCCCCATCACCACATTACAGTCCCCCCCAACACAAGATTACAGCTCCCCCAGTGTAGCTCTTCCCCATCACTAGTACAGCTCCCCCCCCCAGTATAGATGTCCCTCCCCCAGGTGCAATTTCCCCAAATACAGACCCCCCCCCCCCTGGGGCAGCTCTTATACCTCCATGAAATGAGGGGAAGTTCTCTTATGACTACCATGTGACCAGAGCTGGGAAGGATCTAAAGAGAGCCTTCCTCACTCTGAACTGCTGCTCCCTGTCTCTACATTCTGACAGACAACAAGAGCAACTGCAGCTTGTTGTGGACCCAGTGTTAAGCCTCGTACACATGGTCGGACTTCCATCTGACTTTTCCGTGGACTTTTCTGCAAACTTTCCCAAAACTTTTTCCAACCTCACGTGGTTTTTCTGCTCTTTACCGCCACCCTTTAGTCAACTTCTGCTATTGTTGATTTTAACATTATTTGTTTTGTCCATCGGACAAAAGTCCTATGGGTTTTCTGTACACACGGTCGGACTTTGCTCCATCGGACTTTTGTTGGCCAAAAGTTTGTCTGTTTGCAGACCGAACTTTTGTCCGATGAAAACAAAAAAAAAGTTTGTCCGATGGAGCGTACACACGGTCGGATTGTTGGTCCAACTTGCTCAAAATTAAGTTTGTTGGCCAAAAGTCCGACCGTGTGTATGGGGCTTTAGTGTAAAGCCTCATACACACAATCGGACTTCCATCTGACTTTTCCGTGGATTTTTGTCCGAATGGGCGTTTGCCGTGAACTTATTCTGCATACACACGGCAGAACATTTTCAGCCAACTTTCACCAAATCACGTGGTTTTTACGTTCTTTACCGCCACCCTTTGGGCAACTTCTGCTATTGTTAAATGATGTTTTGCATTGATTCTGAGCATGCGTGTTTGTACTTTGGACTTTAGTCCGATGGACTTGTGTACACACGATCGGATAATCCTACATCAGACATTTGTTGTCAAAGTTTGAGAGCATGCACATCGAACATTTGTCCGTTGAAAAAGCAACAACAATTGTCCGATGGAGCTTACAGACGATCGGATTGTCCGATAAAACAGGTCCGTCGGACCGTTGTTGTCAAAAAGTCTGATCTTGTGTATGGGCCTTAAGTTGCAGGGGAAGTTTGGACTTATCTATGCCCCCCCCCCCCGGTCAGATGGTGACTCCGCACTCTTAGTTCTTAAGACATGGGTCCTTGTACGCTACATGTGTTCTATTATCCAATGAAGTCATCACAATCTTAATTTTACACATTATTGTATTCTAATGCAATTATATATAAATGTATATTATGTCCCAAGGTTCGCTACACTATACCAACCCCCTCCACTTCTACCTTATTCAAGTTTTGTGAAAGCCATAATTGGACTATTTGAATGTGAAAGCTCTGGCTATGGGCCCAGACTTCCATCCAAATTGCCCTTCTTTTAATATACCACTAGTAAGGGAAAACACATTTTGGTCTCTTTTCAGCCATCCTGTGTTAAGCTGTATGTTGTAAACCAATGTAGGTAACAAACCATCTTGCTCTATTCCATGGTATTTAAGGGGACTTAAAATGTAGGGACTGGATTAAAAACTGTAAATAAAATTCCATAAAGGGTTATATATTGTTGTACATCCACCTGGAGCGTGCCATGATAATTAAAATGACAATATCTATGTTTAATACTGGTATGAAATATATTCTCTAGTCTGAGTAATAAATAAATAAGGGACCATTTAAGCAGCCAAAGATCATGCACAAGGGCGCCCTATCTATATAGTTCTGTTTATTACTGTTGTCTTTTATTACATGAAAACTTTGGTTTACATTTTCTGAGTTATTTGTGTGTCTACATTTCATTACATTTTCAAAATGTGGAAAGGACAGCTGTGTATTTTTCTTTTCCATCAAATTGTCTTTTTTGTTATTTAGCTACTATGGAAAATGACACATATTTGCAAATTTAAATTTCTCCTACTAATCCTTGCACAAATGTTTAGTAACCTGTGTAGTTTTCTAATGTGAGTGTAGTTATGAGTAAAAACAGACCAACAAAATAAGAAAGCTTCAGTGAGTAGGGTACAAACCCTATCTGGAAACCTGAACCAAGTGTGTCTTAGTGCCACTGAACGGGAATTCAGGAATAGTTGGCAATATCTTGAAATAAGTTTAGAGGTGTCCCAAATCAGGCTTTTACTTTTTAAATTAATATTTTGAAATAGTTTCCTGGGACAATTTACTGCTGTAATGGTGTAACAATCTCCATCACACAAGATACCTTGGAGCGCCATAAAAAAAACTTGACTCATTAATTTATTAAGGAGGACTATAAAATATTCAATCCCAAATATAACATTCATTAATGGGAATACATAGTCTCTTCAGTTTTTACATATGCATGTACTGTAAGAGATCAGCCTAAAGTGGATGTAAACCCTCACATATACCAAGTGAAGTGAACAACCTCAGATGATACACAGGGATGAAAAAAATCTCCCTACATAAGTATATCTGCTGTGTTCAGCTTTATATATTCTTTAGAATGTTCACATTGTGTTAGGAGATTTTCACTTCCTGTTCAGCACTGCAGTGAAGCCTGGGAATACAGCCAAGACAGATGATTGGAGGAAAGGCGCGCACACCCCCCTCTCCTCATAGGTAGAAACTTTGATAACTGATCTTTAAATAGTTCAGATTTTTGCTAATCTATTTATAGCAACCTTTCTCAACCTTTTCAACACCGAGGAACCCTTGAAATAGTTCTCCGGTCTCTGGGAACCCCTGCTAAAAATTACAGATCTACAATTAATGAAACCTTAGTGTGATGATCAGTGGGAAGAATGGTAATTACACTTGTGGTCATTGGGAAGAATTACCCCCTTACGGATAGCTAAAAAGATCAATGGTGTCAGTGGAAACTTCTCTGAGTGGTACAAATTGCTCATCTCTCAAGGAACCCCTTGCAACCTCTGGAGAAACCCTAGGGTTCCATGGCACCTGGTTGAGGAAGAATGCTCCTTACACCCTTATAGATGGCTAAAAAGATCAATGGTGTCAGTAGGAAATTATCTGAGAGGCAGAAATTGCCCAATGCTGAAGGAACCCCTAGCAACCTCTGGAGGCACCCTAGGGTTCCACGGAACCCTGGTTGAGAATCACTGATTTATAGCATCCTCCCCAACACAAAACTCAGGCTGCTTTTATCTACAATGACCAGGGACCTGCAGTCAGGGGAAGCAGGTAAGGCAAAGCCTCACTTTGAGGGTCAAAGCTCAGTGACCTGGGGTGACAGCACTGGGTAGCTGAAGTCCTTCCGCACCACTGGTCAAAATTTGGGGCTCCTAAGACCTATGGTTCCGGAGATACAGGGCTCCTTGTGCAGCCTTTCAGAAGCTATAGACAGAGCGGCCAGTTTAAATACAAGCTGGCACACTCTGTTTGCAGTAGACTGAGAGGATGAGCTCACAGTGCCTCTCCTCACTTCTTGTCAGAAGCATTGAGCTCAATTGACAGCTTGGAGTCTTGGACCAATGGTAAAGTACCATTAGCCCAAGCTGTCCAATAAAAATGCTGCAGTGGAGGCACGCCTCTCACTGCAGTGTCATAGAAAGGGGCATGTGTCTAAAAGACAAATGCTCCATTCTAGCCCAGCCCTCTTAACTAGAAGGAAAAAACGTGTTTATGGGGATAAGATTTACCCACAATCCCATGTTTTTCTCACACAGTTAAGAGGGAGAATGAAAATCTGCTGATGTTGAAAATGTACTGTAATAATTAAGCTAAATCATATATTAGTATGCTATATGTTATAAGATAATTTATTATTTATCTATTAACTGTGAAATTACTGGTTGGAAGTTATAACTTCAAACTCCAGTAATGTCCATTAAGCCACCTGCTTGAGTACAGTTTTTGAAAATATAGTTAATTACCTTAAAAACAATATATAATAATTTGTATATTACTTATGGTAATTAACCCCTTGCCACCCAGATAAATTCTGACACTTCTCTCCTACATGTAAAAATCATCATTGTTTTGCTAGAAAAGTACTCAGATCCCCCAAACATTTTTTATATATATATATATATATATAGTTTTAGCAGACACCCTAGGCAATAAAATGGTGGTCATTGCAACTTTTATGTTACACAGTATTTGCACAGCAATTTTTCAAACGCATTTTTTTTTGGAAAGAAACTGTTTCATGAATAAAAAACATTAAAAAACACTAAAGTTAGCCCGATTTTTATTATTTTTTATTTTTTCTTCTATACTATGAAAGACGATGTTACGCCAAGTAAATAGATACCTAACATGTCATGCTTTAAAATTGCGCACACTTGTGGAATGGTGCCAAACTTCAGTACTTAAAGCGGAGTTCCACCCAAAAATGGAACTTCCGCTTTTCGGAACCCTCCCCCCCTCTGGTGTCACATTTGGCACCTTTCAGGGGAGAGGGGGGTGCAGATACCTATCTAAGACAGGTATTTGCACCACTTCCGGGTATTGACTTCCGCGGGAGTCATGCCCCTTCGTGTCACCCCCCCCCGTTGTCTTCTGGGAAACACACTGTTCCCAGGAGAGAGCGGGGACCACTACTCACGCATGCACAGTAGGGAAGCGGGCAGTGAAGCCGCAGGCTTCACTTCCTGATTCCCTCACCAAGAATGGCAGCGGCAGCATCCGAGGACCGAGCGAATTTACTGCGATATTCGGCTGCTAGCGGTGCAGTTTTAACCCCCGCTAGCGGCCGAAAAAGGGTTAATACTGCCCGCAAACCGCGGCTACAGCCGCGGTTTGCGGGGGGTACTACCGCTGTGTACCGCGGGGGTACTACCGCGGTGTCCCATTGATTTCAATGGGAAGGAGCGGTATACACACCGCTCCAAAGATGCGGCTTGCAGGAGATTTTTTTTCTCCTGCCAGCGCATCGCCTCAGTGTGAAAGCCCTCAGGCTTTCACATAGAGAATGCTGGGGCAGGAGTATTTCAGGCGTTATTTATGCGCTATTTTTAGCGCTAAAACACCTGAAATACGCCTCAGTGTGAAAGGGGCCTAAGGCAAACACTGCATTAATAACTCAAAATATGTTCTCAATAAAATACACGTATTTTCCATTTAGGTTAGATTATAAAAACATTTTCTCAATAAACTACCATGAGATGGATACCGGTTTCTGCCATTCTTAACCTCTAATGGAAATGGTGGTTTCCCTGCTGTTCTGCCACCACCAATTCCCAACTTACCCATTCACTGAGCTGGCACAAGTATGCATCTCAGATCTGATTTAACTAGGTGCATGCCTGTTCTAGCTTCGCAGGAATTCCAAAAAACGTGCAAGATGGCCTACTAGCCTTTTAGAAGATGGTCAAAATTAGCGGCTCATCCATACTATCTCCTTTTTTAAAGCTTAACTCTGGGGAAATTTCAACTTTTTTTTGCAGTGGGGATCTCCTCGCACTGCAAGGGTTAAATGCTTGTTTTTGTCTAGGGTACTATTAAGGCCCCTTTCACACTGGGGCGGTTTGCAGGCACTATTTTGCTAAAAATAGCGCCTGCAAACCGAACCTAAACAGCGGCTCCTGTCTCTCCAATGTGAAAGCCCCGAGGGCTTTCACACTGGAGCGGTGCGCTAACAGGACTTAAAAAAAAGTCCTGCTAGCCGCATCTTTGGAGCGGTGAGAGGAGCGGTGTGTTTACCGCTCCTTCCCATTGAAATGATTGGGATACCGCGGTAATACCGCCTGCAAACCGTGGCTGTAGCCGCGGTTTGCGGGTGGTATTAACCCTTTTCCACCCGCTAGCGGGGGTTAAAACCGCACCGCTAGCGGCCGAATACCTCTGCAATCCCGACGGTATAGCGGCGCTATACCGCCACCGCCCCCACTGCCCCAGTGTGAAACCGGCCTAAACAAGCGCACACCAGTGATATTCAAAGGAGTCACAACACTGGTGAAAATAATCTCTTCTATAGACTGTTGAAGACCACAAGCTGATGGCCACCAATACTTGCAAAATGTTATTGACTTTCTATTAGAGACTGGCTGCAAGTTTTCTTTACACTAATATCCCTACTTTTCAATAGGCATCCTGTTTACTGTAAAATAAACTCCCTCTTTTTCTGCATTGTAGGTTACATAACTGTCATTATTGATCTTTATGTCATTACCCCACCTCTGCACCTCGTCCAATCAGAGAACACTTGCATTTATTTAGGAAATGCAGTGCATTCCTTAAATGGTGGCTGTGTTGAGAGGCCAACCTTGTTCAGTAAACAACTCAGTGCTGCCATTTGACATAGGACCCAAAAGTATATGGAGATCATAGGACTAGCAGTGTCTACTTTAATGATTTCTGGCTTCCAGGGGCATCGGCCAGGTATGGTGACTACATAGTTACTTTGGTCCAGGCTGAAATGTCCATACCCGGAATTCACCTTTACCGGTGCATACTCCAAATGCATTGATTGGACTCATTTGCTAGGACATGAAGTGAGTTAAGGTGGAGCAAAGCTGAACAATTATGTGTGAGTACATTTACACCCATAGAGCTTATTTTACTCATTAAAGATTTTTCAGTCATTTTCTGGCCACACTTATGCCACGTACACACGGTCGGAATTTTTCGATGGAAAAAGTCCGTTGGGAGCTTTCCATCGGATATTCCGACAGTGTGTATGCCCCATTGGACTTTTCCCATCTGAATTTCCGACGGACTTGGATAGAGAGCAGGTTTTACATTTTTCAGTCGGAAATTCCGATTGTGTTTTGCCCGTGGCAAAGTCCGGTCATTTTTTACGCGGCATAAGAACTTTGCACTAGGCCCTTTCTTAATGTCCTTACTGATATCATGTTCTATTTTGAAAGACATACAGTACTTCTCTTTCTCTCTGATTTCAAAATCAGTAAGACTGACAATACAGCTTGTATAATATCTTATTCAGAAAAAAGGGAGCAAAAAAAAGATAACCCTTGAAGCTACAAAGAGAAATCATTAAGTGATGTATTATTGTATGTGATAACTTCATAAAGAATAGAGTTTCTTTTTAAACATTGAAAGAGTACCATGGGATAATCATCGGGAAGTGGTTAAGAGTTGATTCTTTTCTATCGATTCTCTCACAATCTCGGACGTGCTTCTTAATAACACAAGCTCAGCAGTCTTTCTTTTGTATTGTAGTGTGTCCCTATATCACATCTGCTATTTGCAAAAGCTATACTGCTCATGTGAGCCTAGATAGATAAATAGATCATTTCCTAAAGACAAAATACATGAACTGTAAAAATAATCTGTTTCTAATTGGGCTCATTCCCACTAGAACAAACTTCTACATGTTGTATTTTTGGTATGTTGCCCCACATGGTCCCATTTAAGTTTATTGAAAGAGATTCTTTCAGAACAACAGCACAACACGCATAATGGTGTAGGGCACAATTTGCCAGGCAAAACACTTAATTAGAGGAATATGGCTGCTGCCATGCTGATCTTTCTGAAAATGCTAGCCACTTGATATGGCTGTTATGTTATGACCTGTTATGCTTGTTCCTAAGACCCCTTTCACACTGAGGGCATTTTGCAGGAGCTATAGCGTTAAAAATAGCGCCTGCAATCTGCCCTCAAACAGCTGCTCTATTGTCTCCAGTGTGAAAGCCCGAGGGCTTTCACACTGGAGCGTTGCGCTGGCAGGACATCAGAAAAAGTCCTGCCAGCAGCTTCTTTGGAGCGCATTAGGAGCGGTGAACTCACCACTCCTAATGCGCTCCTGCCCATTGAAATCAATGGGGCAGCGCCACCGTACCGCCGGCAATACGCCGCTGTAGCGGCGGTTTTAACCCTTTCTCGGCCGCTAGCGGGGGTAAAAAGCGCCCCCGCTAGCGTCCGAAATGCGCCGCAAATCCGACGGTACCAGTGGCGTTTTACCGCTATTTTACCACTGACGCTATGGGCGGCACCAGTGTGAAAGGACTCTAAGTCACACAATTGACCCAGAAAAATAATCTAGTTTATGAAGGTCAAAATTTTTGTGTGTATACTTGTTCTGGGTTAGTAAACCAAAGTTTTGAAATCAGGGGATCAACATGACAGCAGAGACACTAGCATTTTCATAATGAGAAGTCGCCAATAGAAACCTTATGCTTCAGTCATGGACATGATCCTGACGGTTCTGAACTTAGATCGCAATGATGTGAAACATTTTGAAACTCAGTTGCTGAATAATCTAGCAGTGGACAATTGGTGCTTTTGGCAGTTTATTCATTGCAGAAAACAGCATAGAGTAAAGCTGGCCATACATTTAGGCCGGGTTCACACTGTCGCCGCATGCGGCGCACAGCAGGGTTCCGGTGCGTGCTGGTTCATCGGTTTAGGTCCGATTTCAGCTGGAATTTTGGCCTGAAATCGAACCTGAAACACAGCAAAAAAGGCACGCGTTTTTCCAGCACACTGCACCTGACCCACTGCGGAGATATGTGTACCGGCTCCATAAAGAGTCAGTCACATTCTCCTGCTATGCGAATTGAATGCGGGGAAACGCGCATTTAATTTGCATAGGTGTGAACCCGGACTTAGTAGATTTTTGAATAATGTCCATATACAAATATTCCTACGAAAATTCATTGTACATTCAATGATTGGATGAAAGTCATTCAAAAATATTTTCAAATTTAATTTGCTTTTAACATTCAATTTTGGAATGAATGTGTATTCCTGAGTGAACATACACTGTTGTAAATTAATTCATTGAAGACATTTTTTACATCCTGCTCCTTTATACTTTCTCATCACTGTGGTTGAAGAAAAATGGCGATTTGACCCCACTATCGACTAGAAAATTGAACAAACATTCTTAAAATGAAAAATGTTGAACAAAATTCTATTAGCGTATGACCAGCTTAACAGAATTTAAGCTCTTTGGAAACAAATTATTCAGCTGTGTGTGATGCATCAGTTTACCTGCATTGAGTTTCTTGGTTGTGACATTGTTGCATTTGACTAAAAAATATTGAAAACGATGTATAACATAAGGCACACAATGTAAAACAAAATATTCTTAAACGGAATGTATGGTTTGCACATATTTTCTTTATTTGATTATAATCAATTAAAAAAATATAGATAAATATGAATATTCTATACAGTATAAATATTCTGCCCTCAGCTCCTTTTCACATTTCCCTTATACATTTACAGATTAAAAACAAAATCAGTTTACAGATCTCAGTAGCTCAAGCCAGATTTTTCACACATCTGAATGGTTCACGACTTGTTAGGGCTTAGTCCAAAGTTCAATCAGAGCAGTGGGGTTGATTTACTAAAACTGGAGAGTGCAAAATCTGGGGCAGCTCTGCATAGAAAATAGTCGACTTCCAGGTATTTTCATCAAAGCTTAAGGCCACTTTTACATGGGCGCCTCTGCTTACTCAGCAGAGGATCTCTCCGCTGATCCTCACTGAACAGGGGGATGAAAAAGTCGTGTCCTCCCCGCTATGCAGAGCGGACACAGACAGTCCCGCTCTCCTCTATGGGGCAATCAGATGGCTAAAGATCGCCTGTCCATTTCCATCTAAATGCCTTTCGATCCAGTCAAGTTCCTCCACCCCAAACTCACTCATTCATGTCTTTATGGACCTTGTTTGTGCACTGGTGCGCAGTCCTGTTGGACCAGGAAGGGGCCATCCTCAAACTGTTCCCACCAAGTTGGAAGCATAAAATTGTCCAAAATGTCTTGGTATGCAGATGCCTTAAGAGTTCCCTTCACTGGAACTAAGGGGCCAAGCCTAACCCCTGAAAAACAACCCCACACCATAATCCCCCCTCCACCAAATGATTTGGACCAGTGCACAAGGCAAGATCCAGGAAGACATGGATGAGCGAATTTGGGGTGGAGGAACTTAACTGGCCTGCACAGAGTCCCGACCTCAACCCGATAGAACACCTTTGGGATGAATTAGAGTGGAGACTGTGAGCCAGGCCTTCTCGTCCACATCAGTGTCTGACCTCACAAATGTGCTTCTGGAAGAATGGTCAAACATTCCCATAGACACGCCTAAACCTTGTGGACCCCATCCCAGAAGAGTTGAAGCTGTTATAGCTGCAAAGAATGGGCCAGCTCAATAGTTAACCCTATGGATTAAGGCCGGGATGGCATTAAAGTTCATGTGTGTGTAAAGACAGGCATCCCAATACTTTCAGTAATAGTGTGTGTGTGTATGTAAATGTAGCAGTATGTATATGTGTGTGTGTGTATGTATATGTATATATATATATATGTATATATATATATATATATATATATATATATATATATATATATATATAAATTATTTATTTAGCATCAGTCTTTATACCTAACATGCATATTATACATAGATTTTTAGATTGTTTAACTTTTAGCTACATGTAGAATGTAATCCCTGGCTCAAGAGTATATAACCTATTTTGTATTGCTTTAGCACAGTCTGTAGCCAGTCAGATCATCTGCAGCAGATAATTTTACTGAAGTACTGTGCAGGGTTTGAGGGAAGAAGTGCCTTGTCCACTTAAGCTATTGTCTACCAACAGGGCTGCCAGTGACAGGATTATGTCAGGATTAGGTCAGAAATGGATACTCGCACACAACAGTACATGCACAGAGCATGTGTCAGACACATTCACTAAGCAGTGATAAATGAAATGAAGCCTCTAAAACTCAGCATTATATCTTATGCCAAATTACATTTCAACTCCAAAAAAAAAAAACCTTTGTGTTTGCCCAACTTGAAAGAGCAAGGTACCCCAGGTGTAAGGTTGTTTTAGACAGATGGGTCTAATGTATGTTCTGAAGCTAACATTGAAGGTGTAAGATGCAGTACAAATTTGAATTTACAATGGTCAGAGTGGTAGGTATAGGCTTTCAAGGGCCTGCTTTACTTTTTGCATGTAGTTTTTATATGGCGTCTTATTTTGTCATCTCACATGCTTTGTGATTACACAATTATGTTAGCTACAATGCATCACTCATGTCCACAAGGGCCATTGCACGTTATTGTTGCACGTGGGAAGGCTGCCAAAGATCCCAACTTTACTTTTCTTACTTTATTTACCAAACATATGTTTCTGAAATTGTGAATTAAAAGGAATTCTATTGTTGTCAATTTGAAAATTGCTGGCTAACCGTTAACCTGGAGTAATATGCAAGTGTTCCAACTTTGCCAGCTGCATACTTGTTTTACTTGTTTTGGGTTAGTGGCTCATTAAGCAGTGAATTTAGTGGACTGGCATGACAGTCAGGCAACAAGAATTTTTATTAGTCAGTCCAATAGTTCATTATTTTATGATTGTATTCTTTAAAAGATGGCATACATTTGCTAGTGTAATTTGGTGTGCAGAAACAATTTCATTACATAGGCACCAGTGATCAAAAATCAAGTATACCATGGGACAGTATTTTATGTACAATATGCAAACATGTACAGCAAGAAAGAAAAATAAAATGAAAGGAGAGAATTAAAGCTAAAAATGAAAAATGAAAATATTCTAACTTAATTTAAAAAAACATATTTGTGTTGTGGATTTGTGGTAAATAATGTCAGCCATTTGGAAACTGTAAGATCCAAATTTGGCTTTAGTAATGACTTGCCAACACTAAAGAGAGCCACCGTAAATGGCTTTTATCACAGTGTGAGAAATTTACAGTTTGCCATTTACAATTGCATTTGTGCATTTATCTCTCATATATGCATAATTTTCCTTTGTAGTTGCATATAATTAGACAAACTGCACATATTTTGCATAGACAGATCCCGCACAACCCTTTGTAAATCGCCCACCCCCATCGTTTTTAGAACGCACACTGCATAACGCTTTTCGTTAGTCTGACTCTGTGCTGCTTTTATGCATTGTGCATTGATCTATCATACAAGAAATCTCTGTTCTAAGAAAGATGTATAAAGGCTCCCAAGGTCACGCGTGTGTGTTTTGTTTTGTTATTCTGTGCCTTTATTCTTAATACAACCACATTTTTTAAGGGTTGTTTTCCAAGCGGCTACTAAATAACTTTTTGTGAACTATTGTTACATATTTTCAATGATTAAGTCTGTTAGCATTAAGCATTGTTTTCCTAAACGTGTTATATATATATATATATATAATATGTGTGTGTGTGTGTATGTATGTATGTATGTAAGTAGGTATAGAGATGTGTGTATGTGTGTATATGTATATATGTGTATGTATGTATGTAAGTAGGTATAGAGATGTGTATGTGTGTATGTGTATATATGTGTATGTATGTATGTAAGTAGGTATAGAGATGTGTGTGTGTATGTATGTATGTAAGTAGGTATAGAGATGTGTGTGTATGTATATATGTAAGTAGGTATAGAGATGTGTGTGTGTGTATATGTATTGTGAGGGGGTTAGCTCGGCAGCGGGTGTGGGTGACCCCCGGGATGGGCTCCCCACACAAAAACAGGCCCAGCAAACGGAGGTTGTGGTTTTCAAAATCAAAAAGGTGCGGTTTATTTTCTATTTACAGTGACAAAACACAGCAAAGCAAAAGAAACATAAACAAACTAAATCCTGGTCAACTTGACCTCTAACTAAACATACAGGTTTCCTAACTAACAACTGGGATCAGCCTAGTGCTGTCCTAGTCCCTAAGTCCCTGGTTTTAAATGTCCAAGCAAATAGCCACACAGGCTTTGTCTCACCGCACAGGGGTTCACTCTCCCTAGACAGTCCACACAGGTCTGGTTCCAGGCATGAGCAAACACCTAATGAATCTGGGAGTTTTTATAGAGGCCTTAAACGAACTGACAGGCTTCAGCTGGTCTCATCAACTCCCTGCCTGCACGACGCCCAGCCCTCTCCCTAGAGGTATGAGTCATCCATGAGCCCACTAGCCCCAGCTGGGCTTATACAACTCTCCGCCTAGTTGTATAAGTCGGCGTAAAGCCTGAATCTGGGCGAAATATATCTACCCCCCTGGATGCAACCAGGTGACTTTACCTTCCTGCTGTCACATACCCCCCCCCTCTTGTTTTAACCTCGGGGTTGGAACACCAGCAATCAGGCATTCATGTACTCGAGACAAAGCATCCACATTCCCCATTTGAACGCCAGGGCGATGCTTTACTGTGAAGTTGAATTCCTGGAGGGTCAGGAACCACCTATTCACTCTTCTATTTGTTTCCTTGTTTTGAGCCATCCACTTTAATGGAGCGTGATCCGTAACCAAGTCAAAGTGCCTACCTAGCAGGTAGTACCGAAGGGAATCTAGAGCCCACTTCACCGCTAAACACTCCTTTTCAACGGTGGCGTAATTTACCTCATGGGACTTCAACTTCCTGCTGAGGTAAATGACTGGGTGCTCTTCCCCGTTCCAGACCTGGGACAATACTGCTCCTAACCCCACATCTGACGCATCACTTTGTACGACAAAGTCTTTAGAGAAGTCGGGTGAGTACAACACTGGCTGGCTACATAAGGCTTGTTTCAAGAATTGGAATGCTGCCTCAGCCTCGGGGGTCCATTTAATCATGACCGACCCTTTCCCCTTCGTCAGGTTGGTTAGGGGCACAGCCTTAGAAGCAAAGTGGGGAATGAATCGCCGATAATACCCAGCGATTCCCAGAAAGGCTCGTACCTGCTTCTTGCTGTTGGGACGTGGCCAACTCTGGATGGCCTCGACTTTGTTGAGTTGGGGTTTTATTACTCCCCTCCCAATGGTGTACCCAAGATATTTGGCCTCTTCCTGCCCAATGGTACACTTCTTGGGGTTAGCCGTAAACCCCGCTTCCCGAACAGAGTCCAGGACTGCTTGCACTTTTGGCAGATGTGAGGCCCAATCTGTGCTATGGACAATTACGTCACCCAGATAAGCCGCAGCATACTTCCGATGGGGCCTCAGCATCTGGTCCATTTTCCGCTGGAATGTGGCCGGCGCATTCTGTAACCCGAACGGCATTCTTTTATATTGGAACGCCCCGTCTGGGGTTACAAATGCGGTTTTCTCTTTGGCCGACTTGGCCAGGGGGATTTGCCAATACCCTTTTGTGAGGTCAAGAGTCGTCATGTATCGGGCTGTTCCCAGCCGGTCGATCAACTCATCTATACGTGGCATGGGGTAGGTGTCAAATTTTGTAACTTTGTTCAACTGACGAAAATCGTTACAAAATCGCCAGCTCCCATCCGGTTTAGGCACCAACACAATGGGACTAGACCAATCACTTTGGGACTCCTCTATCACCCCTAAGTTCAGCATTTTCTGTACTTCCTCCCGTATTGCCTCCCGTCGGGCCTCTGGGATCCGATAGGGTTTTAACTTCACCCTTTCACCGGGCGGGGTAATGATGTCATGCTCTACCCCAGATGTTTGTCCCGGCAGCTCAGAGAATACCTCCTTGTTGCGAAGCACAAACTCCTTAACCTCCTGTTGTTGGGGTTGTGACAAGGTGGCTGCTATTCCAACCTCAGGAATCACGCAACCAGTTTGAGCTGGTGACCAAGTGTCTGCGACTAGGGACTCTCTATCCCTCCAGGCTTTCAACAGATTAACGTGATAGATCTGTTCGGGCTTTCGCCTTCCTGGTTGTCTGACCTTGTAATTCACTTCGCTCACTTTTTCCATTATCTCGTAGGGGCCTTGCCATTTGGCAAGGAATTTACTTTCAACCGTAGGGACAAGTACCAGTATCCTATCCCCCGGGGAAAAGGTACGGGTCTTGGCTCCACGGTTGTACACTCTCTGCTGTGCTAACTGCGCTTGGGCCAAATGTTCCTTCACGATGGGCATTACCTGTGCAATTCGGTCTTGCATCAGGGCGACATGCTCAATCACACTCCTGTGGGGAGAACTCTCACTTTCCCAAGTTTCCTTGGCAATATCCAACAGCCCTCTTGGGTGTCTCCCATACAGTAACTCAAAGGGGGAGAATCCCGTAGAGGATTGGGGCACCTCCCTAATAGCAAACATCAGATAAGGAAGTAGACAGTCCCAATCCTTTCCATCTCTATCCACCACTTTCTTCAACATTTGTTTTAGGGTTTTGTTGAATCTTTCAACCAGCCCATCGGTTTGGGGGTGATACACAGATGTACGTAATTGCGTCACTTTGAACAATTTACACAGCTCCTTCATAACCCGGGACATAAAGGGTGTACCTTGGTCCGTAAGCAGTTCTTTACAAATACCCACCCGGCTAAACACAAGAGATAGCTCTTTGGCTATGGTTTTGGCCGAGGTATTTCGGAGAGGGATCGCTTCTGGATAACGGGTGGCATAGTCCATTATAACTAATATGTACTGGTGCCCCCTAGCGGACTTGATTATAGGACCTACCAAATCCATGGCGATCCTCTCAAACGGGACCTCAATGATGGGTAGAGGGACCAGCGGGCTACGGAAATGTGGCATCGGGGCCGACCTCTGACACACAGGGCAGGAGGAACAATAATTTTCTATGTCCTTCATCACCCCCGGCCAATAGAATCTCTGTAATACCCTCTCTCGGGTTTTCTCTGTCCCCAGATGACCTCCAAGAATGTGCCCATGAGCCAACTCCAACACCAACTTCCTGTAAGGTTTGGGCACCACAAGCTGCTCAACGGTTTCTTCTGCCCTTTTTGCCACCCGATACAGTAGGTCCTTCTCTACACTGAAGTATGGGTAAGTGCAGGTATTATCTGGGTTCACTAACTCGCCATCTATTTTCACTACGTTTTCCCGTGCCTTTATTAGGGCGGGGTCTTTCAACTGTTCTGTGGCAAAGTTTTCCCTGTGAACCTCAAGATCAGAAAACTCCACAGACGGTAGGTTTTCATCTGAGGAGGTGGGCTCCTCTCCAGTTTCTTGAGTCTCCCCTGCCAATACTGATAAGGGAAATTCCGGAGAGTCCTCACCACTCTCAGGGGAGTTCTGGCTATCACATTCCTGGTACATAGGGGCACCAGTGGGGGGCTCAGGATCATCCCACAGTTCCCAGAACTTCGGAAAATCCCTTCCCACAATGGCGTCATGCGGTAACTGAGATACTAAGCCCACTGGATGAAAGAGGGTACCTTTGGGGGTCTCGAAACACACTGTAGTCACTGGATACTCTCGGGTGTCCCCATGCACACAAATAACAGCTACCTTGCTATTCCCAGAGACCTCTGTTTTAACTAACTCAGCCTTTATCAGGGTCACAAGGCTACCTGAATCCAGCAATACCACAACATTTCTACCATTAACACACATTTTGCATAAATGTTTCTCAGTTCCTCGAATGGCAGTGCATGCGACTGTCGCACACAGCGACTGACGTCTGCCCGTCAGAAAGTCACACTGCATGGGTTCCTCCACAACCGGGCAATTGGCTGCAATATGTCCCGCTTGCCGGCAGCGGTAGCAAACGATCCTTCTTGCCGCCTCTTGAGCCGCTGATTTCCCAGGCTGTTCTCACCAAACTTGGGGTAGAGCTCCCACCCTCTCACTCTCTCCACCCTCACCCCTTGGAATCCTCTTATCCGCCCCTGGGGATGGTCTGGTCTTAGGGTGGAAAGTCCGAGTGTCTCTGGAAGAGGCCGTCAGGTTCTCTGTAGCCAAGTATTTCTCCACACGATCCACAAGACCATCGGCCGTCTCTGGGTCTCCATGGCTTACCCACTTTTGGATGGCAGTAGGAAGAGCTCTCAAAAACCGATCCATTACAACACGTTCCACAATCTTTGGTGCGGACAAAGTCTCTGGCTGTAGCCACTTTCTGCTCAGGTGAATGAGATCATACATTTGAGACCTGGGGGGTTTTCCAAGCTGGAAAGTCCAGTTATGCACACGCTGAGCCCGGACAGCCAGGGTGACACCCAGCCTTGCCAATATTTCAGCTTTTAGCATCACATAGTCTTTTGCTTGGTTAGGCTCTAGGTCATAGTAAGCTTTCTGCGATTCACCAGTTAACAGAGGAGCCACCAGTCCAGCCCACTGCTCCTCAGGCCACTTTTCTCTTTCAGCGGTCCTTTCAAATGTGGTCAAAAATACCTCTGGATCATCCTCTCCAGTCATTTTTGTCAATAAACGACTGACCCCAAAGGACGCGGTATTAGTGGGACGGCTTTCCTCACTGGTCTGCGGACGTTGCTGCATTACTGCTTCCATCTGTTGTTGTAGTCTCTGCTCTTGCTTCTGCAACAGGTCTATGAAGCGGGCCTCAGATTGCTGCTGGGCTTGTTGCTGAGCCTCCAGACTCTGTTGCAAAGTTGCGTTTGTCTGCTGCTGGGCTGCAAGGCTCTGTTGATGAGCTTGCTGCTGGGCTGCAAGGCTCTGTTGATGAGCTTGCTGCTGGGCTGCAAGGCTCTGTTGATGAGCTGCAAGGCTCTGTTGATGAGCTGCAAGGCTCTTTTGCAAACCTGCATTTGTCTGCTGTTGATTGGCATTTGCTAGAGCCAGCTGTTTCAGTATCTCCTCCATGCTGGCTTAAAAAAAAACTGCCACTGGTTCTCCACCAACTGTGAGGGGGTTAGCTCGGCAGCGGGTGTGGGTGACCCCCGGGATGGGCTCCCCACACAAAAACAGGCCCAGCAAACGGAGGTTGTGGTTTTCAAAATCAAAAAGGTGCGGTTTATTTTCTATTTACAGTGACAAAACACAGCAAAGCAAAAGAAACATAAACAAAATAAATCCTGGTCAACTTGACCTCTAACTAAACATACAGGTTTCCTAACTAACAACTGGGATCAGCCTAGTGCTGTCCTAGTCCCTAAGTCCCTGGTTTTAAATGTCCAAGCAAATAGCCACACAGGCTTTGTCTCACCGTACAGGGGTTCACTCTCCCTAGACAGTCCACACAGGTCTGGTTCCAGGCATGAGCAAACACCTAATGAATCTGGGAGTTTTTATAGAGGCCTTAAACGAACTGACAGGCTTCAGCTGGTCTCATCAACTCCCTGCCTGCACGACGCCCAGCCCTCTCCCTAGAGGTATGAGTCATCCATGAGCCCACTAGCCCCAGCTGGGCTTATACAACTCTCCGCCTAGTTGTATAAGTCGGCGTAAAGCCTGAATCTGGGCGAAATATATCTACCCCCCTGGATGCAACCAGGTGACTTTACCTTCCTGCTGTCACAGTATATATGTGTATGTATTTATGTAAGTAGGTATAGAGATGTGTGTTTGTATGTATGTAGGTAGGTATAGAGATGTGTGTGTGTGTGTGTGTGTATGTATGTATGTAAGTAGGTATAGAGATGTTTGTGTGTATGTATGTATGTAAGAAGGTATAGAGATGTGTGTGTGTGTGTATGTGTATATATGTGTATGTATGTGTAGTGGGGTCTCCTTTAAGGCCCCACGGACTACGTTACCCAGAACCCCGTTTGGCACCCAAGTGCAATTGCCAGCCGCAGAGACTCATGGGTGGGGTAAAAAAGGAAAGGGCGAGGCTAAGCCCAGCCTCTTTGGACACCGCGCTGCTAGCAATAGGACTCCCTGTGCGGACCTGCTACAAGTGCAAGGCCCAAAGCCTGGGCCTTGCGCACTTCCAAGGAGCCTTCCACCCCACTGCGGAGCCTGTGTGGCACCTGATCTCTATCGGCTTGAGGGACATCAGTTGGACCGGAGACCTGGCTGTTGCAGACCCTGTGTGCGGAGACACAGCGGTGGAAGTCACGGACTAGGACTGAGTCCGGAGTGGTGAGAGAGCACCTGCTCACAATCATAGCCGAGTACTTTTGTTTAGGCCTATTGACTACCTAGGCCCATTGTTCTATACTTGCTATCCTGACCGGAGACTAGTTCCAGAACTGAGTTATATAGTCTCCAGGGAGTTGTTTCCATTGCCATAAACCGTTACTTGGATTTACAAATTGTTGTTCCTGTATGTGCACCACCGATCAGCTTGCATGCGAAGATTCCTCACCTTAAGACTGAGCTTTAACTAAGTCAGGCCTGACTGGGGGGGGTAGAACTTTACTGAGCGCCATATTGCTCACGGGGAGAATAGCTGCATGCAGTGTATGATCTATTTCTATACAGTAGTTGACTAGTGTCATTATTATTGCAGGGCTCTGCATGTATGTGATGTATTGTATTTATGATTGACTTTTATACTCAAAGTAAATCTGATATAGTTAATCATTCCGGTATTGGTGTCAATTACTATAATTTACCACCATTTGCATTACTGTGGGATTGCTCTTAGACTGGTACAGAGCTATACTAATACCTCATTCCCTAGACTAGCTGTACCAGAGGAGGGTCAAGTAGATTGCCGGGGGTTGGCAGTACTGTGTACAGGGCCCAAAATAAAACCAGCGGCTCTCTTAGTTTGGGGGTATCGCTACATATGTATGTAAATAGGTATAGAGATGTGTGTGTATGTATGTAAGTAAGTAGGTATAGAGATGTGTGTGTGTGTGTGTATGTATGTATGTATGTATGTAACAACAAAGGCCTGGGGAATGCCCAGGAAAAAACCAAGTATACTTACCGGCCAGCTGTATGTAAGTAGTAGTGTGTATGTGTATATATGTGTATGTATGTATGTAAGTAGGTATAGAGATGTGTGTGTGTATGTGTATATATGTGTATGTATGTATGTAAGTAGGTTTAGAGATGTGTGTGTGTATGTATGTATGTAAGTAGGTATAGAGATGTGTGTATGTGTATATATGTGTATGTATGTATGTAAGTAGGTATAGAGTTGTGTATATGTATGTATGTAAGTAGGTATAGAGATGTGTGTGTATGTGTGTATGTGTATGTATGTATGTAAGTAGGTATAGAGATGTGTGTGTGTGTGTGTATGTATGTATGTAAGTAGGTATAGAGATATGTGTATGTATGTAAGTAGGTATAGAGATGTGTGTTTGTGTGTGTGTGTGTGTATGTATGTATGTGTAGCGCTACCCCCAGTTAAGAGAGCCGCTGGTTTGTTTTTGGGCCCTGTGTACAGTACCGCCAACCCCCGGCAATCTTACTCGACCCACTCTGGCACAGTTAGTCTAGGGTTATACTTACACCACATTCAATTGTATTGCATGAATTAATCTCTAAACAGCAAGACAACACACTAAGGCGAGAGATTGATTATAACGGTTTTACTCTTATAGTAAATAGCATAGGTATAACATCACACATGCAACTGGCTTGCAGAGCCCTGCAGCAATCAATTCAGCACACTATAATGGCGCTGCGCGGTACTTCACCACGCGTAGCTATTATGGTGTGCGCGCCCTATGGCGCACTAAACAATGTATTATCTCCCCACCCGAGTCAGGCCTGACATGGAGTAAATCTCAGTCACTTCCTATAAGGATTTCTTCGCATGCCAGCTTTCGGTGGTGCACTTGATGAAATTCTAGTTTGTAATCCACAACGGCAGTAACTTGGAAAACCTATACTGGGAGGGGGGGGACACTTCAACTCTGTCCTGCTACCGGTCTCCCCCCGTGAAACAGCAGATAAACGAACTGTGGGCCTATGCAGTTCTATAGGCCTGAACACGACACAGTCTATTGGTCTGGGCAGGTGCCCGCTCACCACTCCGGACGCGATCCCAGTCCAGGACTTCCACCTGCTGTGTATCCGCACACAGCGTCTGCAACGATCCGGTCCCCGATCCAACTGATGTCCTCACTCGACAAATCAGGATCCACCCAGGCTCCGCAGTGGGGTGGAAGGCTCTTCGGATGTCACGCAAGGCCCCAGGCTTCGGGCCTTGCACTGCAGCAGATCCGCACAGGAAGACTGGTTGCTTGCAGCGCGGTGTCCAAAGAGGCCGAGCTCCGCCTCGCCTCTTCCTTAAATAGCCTCTCCCATGAGTCTCTGCGGTGGAAACTTTCCCCTGAGGCCGGATGGGGTTCTAGGTAACGTAGTCCCGGGGCCTTAAAGGAGACCCCGCTACATATGTAAGTAGGTATAGAGATGTGTGGGTGTATGATATATATACATATACACACACTGTATAGCGTATTTTTAGGTTAATACCTTTTTTTTTTTAAAGTACAGATAAAAAACGTTATTTGCCTTATTCAATAACGTAGTGCGGTACTGCAGTTACCATGTGCAACAAATGTATCCGCCTATCAAAATGGTTCAAACTTGCTTTATTGCTTTAATAAATAAGCCTTATATAACAATGCATTTATTGTAGCTATTTTAAGTCTTCCTTCCCTCTCAGTACCCGATCATATATTTAATATTAACCACTGGCAAATCTTTTATACCATAAATGTGTGACAGTTACAAGCAGCCTAGATCAATAACTAAAATTCTACCAGCCACTGACTGGTCACATTTTACCTAATCATCTAATTTTATCTAATCATCATATGATTCAATTGGGGTATTTTACACACTATTACTACTTAAGATAACTGACAATTTTAACCACTTCAGCCCCGGACCATTATGCAGCTAAAGGACCAGGCCACTTTTTGCGATTCGGCACTCTGTCGCTTTAACAAAATTGTCATCCTTTTTTCCCACAAATAGAGATTTATTTTGGTGGTATTTGATCACCTCCTGCGGTTTTTATTTTTTGAGCTATAAACAAATGTAGAGCAACAATTTTGAAAAAAATGCAATATTTTTTACTTTTTGCTATAATAAATATCCCCCAAAAATATATAAAAACACATTTTTTTCCCACAGTTTAGTCCGATATGTATTCTTCTACATATTTTTGGTAAAAAAACTCGCAATAGGCGTCTATTGATTGGTTTGCGCAAAAGTTATAGCTTCTACAAAATAGGGGACTGTTTTATGGCATTTTTCCAATTTATTTATTTTTTTACTAGTTATGGCGGCGATCAGCGATTTTTATCGTGACTGCGACATTATGGCGGACACATCGGACATTTTTGACACCATTTTGGGGCCATTGTCATTTTTACAGCGATCAGTGCTATGTATTTGATCACCTGCGGTTTTTATTTTTTGCACTATAAACAAAAATAGAACGACAATTTTGAAAAAAAAATCAATATGTTTTAATTTTTGCTATAATAAATGTCCCCCAAAAATATATAAAAAAACGCTGGCGCTGTAGGGGTTACGTGTTCCCTAGGAAGTGATTCTTACTGTAGGGGGGCGTGGCTACACGTTACACGTCACTAATCGTCTGTTCCGATGACAGGGAACAGACGATCACTGACATGCCACGGAGAAGAACGGGGAAAGGTTTGTTTACACTCACCTCTCCCCGTTGTTCAGCTCTGTGACCCGATCACAGGACACCGGCGGTGATCGGGTCCTGCGGGCGCGGTCACGGAGCTGAGGACCAGGTCGCGAGTGTGCCGGCGGCGGCGCGCCCGCGACCCACGGCTGGGATCTTAAAGGGGACGTACCTGTACGTCCTTGTGCCCAGCCGTGCCATTCTGTCGACGTATATCGGCGTGCGGCGGTCCTTAAGTGGTTAAAATCCATGCAAAGAACCATGATAATATGGTAAGTGGTAACCCATATGAATTGACCAATTCTCAAATTTGCCCTTTTCTGATTTGGTTTGTGGGAGTTTATATACTTAGAACATTTTCATTGTTCTTTGCTCTTCCTTATTAAATTTACCTAGTTTATGAGTACTATTGGTGCTGAGAGGCTGGTGTTTATAGCTCTCAGAATGGCGCGTTTGGTACCAAATATAAGTTAGGAATGGTCTGTTTCCCCTTATGTCCCTGATCCTTAACATTATCCTAGTTCTTTATTTGAACCTGTTTGCTGCCTGCAGTGGAACATTTGTAGGTTCACTTTTTTTCTGACTGCTCCAACTTATACCATATACTTACCTTCTCCACCCCCCCCCCCCCCCACTGCTCCATTCACACACAGGAGCAGACTTCCTCCCTGTGTAAGCCCATGGTTGTTATTTACCTTTAATATGTAACCTGACCCTAACACTTAAGTGAATCCCTTTCCCTAAGCCTTAAACAAATACAGTATTAAATCTTGACACTGATCTTGAACCCATACATGCTCAACTTTGAGCCTAGCACTAACCTAATGCTTAACATAAACCCAAACACTAAATGAACTCCTAAGCTTGCATGTACTCCTTTTGTACTCCTTTGGAAGCCAAGATTGTTAATGCTTAAAGCACGATTTCTGAAACAAGATCTATTCGTAGCAAGGTGTGAGAACCCACCACGATTTACCTGTCTTCACCTCCTCTACTAACCAGTACCCTTGAATTTAAATACAAACAATTCAGTTATCAGGAGCAATATAAATAATTATTAAAAAGAACATCAGTTTTAGATTTTTTTTTTTATTGAGAATGAAGAGGCAGATAAAATTTGTAATCTATTCTTGAAAATGGGGGGGAAAGTCATTGTACAAAACTGATATCACAATGCCCTCTGGGTATATTGTACTGACAAAGTTTTGTATAGGAACACAAAACATCTAAAGATAAAACATTTCATTTCATGGATTTAAGATAACGTTATAAAGTTATTGAATTAAGTGGCCTTCATATTTATAAAGTTGCAAATTGCTTTGAATTTCTTGTAAATTAGCAAGTCTCCTATTTATGTAGACCCTAAACAAAACTTACATTGCTGTCAGCAGAAGGTATCCTGATTAAAGCAGAATAAAGGATGATGCATAAAGTTCACAATTGCTATAATTTTTAATGTTACCTTAACATGTTTAATGTACTATAACATGTTAACAAAATGTGGATGTATTCAATCAGTAGTTTCTTAGTTGAAGCATATTCTTTTGTTGATGTCCATCTACATCCCCATTACTATAGAATGTTGCTTTTCTTTTAATTTTGGTCTTCATCTTTTTCTGTGTTCCCATCTTAGCTTGTCTTTTGACCATGTATTTCTAATAATAACCCTTTAAACATTGCAAACCACCGTTGTATGGTAGCAGTTACCAGGGTCATTTTAATGCATGGGCCCTGCCCAAGGGCCCTAAGTGCATTGGGGGGCCCCATGATAATCTAGCATTACACCGTATTTGCCAACTGTCCTGGATTTGCTGGGACAGTCACGGTTTTTACTAAGCTGTCCCAGGAGGGCTGTATCCCAGGCAGCATCCCTGAAACCTGTACTCTGTTTTCCTGATCTCAGTATTGTGCCCTCATCATCCACCCTCCATACTGAGCCCTTCTGCCTCCCCCTCTGTACTGTGCCCTTTGTGTTGATTAGTCTTTGATTCATGGCATGTTTTCTTATTGTTTAAATTTGATTTTATTGAAAGTGCTAATAGAATTAAACACATATTTATCAGCTATTTATACTTTAATTCCTGAGTAGGTGTGTAAATTGGGGAGGGCTAGTAGGGGCCCCTGGTAGTTACTACAGATAAAATGGCAACATTTTTACTCTGGATTACCATACATACAAGACTTGTCTTGAAACTGTTCCAAGTGTTTGGCTTTGCACTATAATGTCACAGATTGTGGGATATTACACGAACAGTTATGCTAGCAAGAATAGTAGTCTTTGGTCACTTTCCTATACACCTTTGTGAGAATCAATGGGGTTGATTTACTAAAGGCGAATAGGCTGTTCACTTTGAAAGAGGAGTTGCACATTGCAAGAGAATGTTCCCCAGAGCTTAGTGAGTGTGGTAATGTTTCGGTTTACAATGAATACCCAATTACATGCAAGGAAAATAAAAACATGTTACTTGTACATGATTGAATGATGGAAGTCAGCAGAGCTTCCCCATCATTCACTTGAGTTCTGGTGCAACTTCCCTTGCAAAGTGAACAGCCAATTTAGTAAATCAACTCCAATCCGTTATCACTGGTCAACCCCAATGTCTGTTTATCACTGGTTCCTAGTAAACTAAAGGGGTGTATAGCAAATGTGCTGAATTGTTTTAGAAGCTGCAACATATAAAAGGAATAAAAATGGTGGAGTAAGGATTCTAAGGTCGTAGTTTTTTTTTTTTTTATTGTCGTTGAATGCAACAGACATGTATAGTTTTCAACCCAAGGTGCATTGCCCCGCGCAAGAACTGCTGGGGTGGATTTTAAAAGGGAGAGGCTGAGCTCTCTCTTTCTCTTTGGACACCGCCCTCCCAGCAAGAGGATCCCTGCTGACCTGCTGTGCGTGCAAGGGCTGAAGCCTGGGCCTTGTACTTTCTTCCAAAGAGCCCTTCCGCTCCACCGAGGAGCCTGCGGAGCGTCTGATCCTGTTGCTGAGTGCTGTCATCAGGAGGACCGAAGACCCGGGCATCGTGGACACTGTGAAGCGAGTCACAGTAGCGGAGGTACCGGACAAGGACTGGTTCGGTCGGGTGAGAGAGCGCCTGCTCAGATCCACATACTATTGACTTTGTGCCTATTTAACTTTATCCAGGCCCATCAGTGGTTACAGTTACACTCTGGGGAGGCTGTCTGCTGAACTGAGTTTACTAGTCTCTCCAGCTTTACAAAGTTAGCGATCATCGCTACCCTATTGGATTACAATTTGTTCTTTAAGTGCACCACCGTGTTTTGCTAGCGAAGATTCCTTCATCAAACTTTAACCCAAGTTATAGTCAGGCCTGACTGGGTAGTATAGGACATTGCTGGGCGCCATCTTGCTCACGAGGGAGGATAGCTGCAGCGGGGTCTGTTAAACTGTCGTTTCATTGCTGAATGTTTTACCCTTTTGATAAGTATACTTGTATTGCAGGGATCTGCATGCAGCATTGCATACTGTTTTACCCTTTTAACCTTTTACTTATAGTAAAGAACCTATAGTTAAGCATATTGGTTGTCAGTTTCAATTACTGTGCTATATTACAAAGGGGATTTTGTCATATAGAATACCAGAGAGAGAGTGTAATTCTATCATCCCTTTTCCTAACTGTGTCACGAGAGGTTAGAGCCAATTGCCTGGGGTTGACAGCGGTGCACTACAAGGCCCAAAAACAAACAAGGCAGCCCTCTTAACTGGGGGTATCGCTACAGTAACTGTGCAAAGAGTAGCAATCTACAACATCCCATAGCATTTAAAAAGGAACAGCAGGGGGCGCATCTAAGTGCAGTAAAAACCATTTTGATAAAAACAATTAGCAACTCACATTTAATGAGTAAAGCGCCTGTCATATGAACTTTATCCACTGGGGCTGTCATCCAAACTACAACAGCACATAGAGGTAATCCAGTTCAGAGAACAGTGGGGTTGAAAACTGGAGAGTGCGAAATCTGGTGAAGCTCTGCACAGAAACCAATCGGCTTCCATTTGTTTTTTGTCAAACCTTAATTGAACAATCTGAAGTTAGAAGATGATTGGCTTCAATGCACAGCTGCACCAGATTTTACACTTTCTGGTTTTAGTAAATCACTCCCTCTGAGCTTTCAACAGTCAGGAAATACTCCGGGAGCCATGTGGGTCAGTCAGACAGCTACAGGAGCGTTCTCTGTGATATCAGATGCTGGTGAGCATGGAGATGGTATGGCTACATGTTTTGAGGCCATTCCACCGCTTTCTCAAACACAGATTCTCTAATTTACGTCAGGTTTTACAAAATACTCTTGCATCCTGATGTTGGCCAATAGTAGAGAGTAATAGGTCCTCCATGCTGTTGACTGCATGAAGGCTTTCCACTTTAGTTTACTAAACAAAAGGCACCTATGGAATCATGACCAGTGGCAGTCCATAAGAGGCGCAAGGGTGCCGCCCCCCTAATCCAATGTGCCCAGCCCCTAATCTACACGCAGTGTGTCGGACACATGAATTTCAATGGGGATTTTTTAAGCACATGATAAGAGCCCGAGACTCTATTTGGCTTCATAAAAGGGTGGGCTCGGGCACAGAACAATGTGCCCTGAGCCCACCCAGTTGTGTGACAATAGCAAATTTAATATTTGCTATTGTCTTTCTGATTCTCCACCCGGCCAATCAGGAAGCGGGTCTTAAGACCCAATTTACCGAGAGGAGAATCGATCATATTGGCCGCCGAGGAGATATATTAAATGTTTCATCTTAACACTTTAAAGTTTATTTTCCCAAGCCAAAGTACCCAATGGACCTGCACAAACCCACCTTGTTAAGACCCAATGCACTACTGGAGTAACCAGTTTACAAGAGAGATGATGATGCCAGGGTGCAAGGTTCCAGTGGTTTTAGTGTTAACAACCAAGCAGAATTACCATAGGAGCCATGTTACAGGAGTGCTATGTTTGTCCTATATCATGCCCCTGCTTGCTCCAGTCATGTCACCCGGAGGCTTTCAGTATCTCCCAATATCTCTACATTGTTTACCAAGCACTTTAATAGCATATTTGATTCCAAAATATAATTGTCATCCCCAAGTTTTATTAAATGTACATAGTAGTGACACCTGTTAATTTAGAGCAGGGATATGCAATTAGCGGACCTCCAGCTGTTGCCAAACTACAAATCCCATCATGCCTCTGTCTCTGGGTGTCATGCTTGATGCTGTCAGAGTCTCGCTATGCCTCATGGGACTTGTAGTTTGGCAACAGCTGGAGGTCCGCTAATTGCATATCCCTGATTTAGAGGGTACTGCCAATAGTGTACTACCGCCCTTATATAAGCAGGTGAAGAATTGTTTTAGTTCCGTTTGGATTGTATATCTTCGTGTGCCAGAATGTAAAAATACTGCTGTTTAAGTGTTTTAAGATGTAGGGAACCATGGAGGGAGATTTACAAAAACGGGAGAAGTAGTGCATTGTAGCCAATTGATTTCTAACTTCAGTTTGTTCAATCGAGTTTTGACAATAAAACATGTTCTTGCTGAACCAGACAAAATCCGAGCTGTCTATGGCCTGCCTTACTTATGTGAAAAAAAAAGTTTGATGTAAATAACAATATCAATGTGTATTAATGTTTTAAATATATCTGCTTCATGTGTAGTTTGTAATTATATGTAGCGATACCCCCGTAGGAGCTGCTGGTTTAATTTTGGGCCTTGCACGTTACCTCACTGTTCCATACGCTCGTCTCAGGGGTTCTCCTTAAAGAGTTGTCCGGAAGAAAGTTTGCACCAACACAAAGTCTCTTTCAAGGGGTTTTATTGATTAAAGTTTCCAACAGAGGGGGGTCGAAGGTATGGGGAGGACTCAGGTACCTTACTTGCGGATCACAGGTATTTTCTTAGGTCCAGAGGAGCAACTGTCTCCACGCTGGACTCAGCAACCACCGGATAGGCCCACTCTCACTGGCCTAGCAACCGGTGCGTAGCTCGATCACAGATAGTCTCTGCCACAGACTTGTGAAAATATAATTTGCTTAATAGTCTCTGCCACAGACTTGGTGTAACCACTCACTGGGTTACCTTCTGATGAAAAGAACACAGCTCTCAGTGCCAGGATCTTTCAGCCGTTCTGGCAGCACTGTGAGGTAGATTTTGATCCGGATACATCCTCCAATTGAGTCCCTAATTGCTCGGTCCCTTCCCACAGGCAAGGCGACACAGGATTATCCCTGGATCAGTAGGCCCCAGTGGCTCCTGGGCCTACATCTCAGTAACGGAGCCTCAGGCCAACGTGGCCCGAGGCGGAAATTGCCAGCGCATTCCTGAGGCCAGGAGGGCCCTCAGGTCGAGATCAGGAGGTGCCCAACACCAACGAACGACCCCACAAAATGATGTCTGTCCCTCAAGTACCCTCTCCCAGAATGCACAGCGGGTTGACCACGCCCCCTGGGCTGCCCCTGGGAAAGAGATACCCAATGCATCCAGTCTGTTGCCTTTCCAACCCTGACCAGTGGTGACAGCGACACCCACCGCCAGGGGGAAAATCATGCAACCAGCTGAACTGAAACAAAAGTATAATTTGAACACAATCCTTCTGAGCCAAACTATTGCTCAGACAACTATAATTTTAACACATAGCGCCCACTCATTGGGAGCAGGGCGCTACATTTATATGTAAACTGGAGAAGTCATTATCACTAATGACCTTCACACTCACTGCTTCATTGTTTGCAGCGCTATAGTATATGCATGCTTTACTGCTCTTTTTAACATTGCAAGTCTATTATTGAGATGGCTCACTGATAACAATGCACTTCTTATGTGACTGATCAAGTATCCTATAAGAGGGGGGGGGGGGGGGGATAAAATACAGAACTCATTCTAGGGAATAATCTTTATAGTGAAAAAAACATGAAGGACCAAACTTTAAAAAATGTTAAAGTTGTAAAAAAAATTATTTAAAATATACAGTCACAAGAATACATTACTCTTCCTCTTCAAGTTTGTCTGTGATAGCCAATTAAATCCTCTGCAGTCAAGCCATGTGTGAATCGGGAACTAACTCGTCTTCATTTAATAGCTGTTGGCTCTGTGTAAATTCTGGTACAGAGACCATTCTATATGGCTTTCATCCTAGTAGATTTGATTTTGCTTACGTATTTCTTTTTACATTTGGCATGTTGTAGAAGCTGAACGCTGGTTTGGTTTATGTACTATTTTTTGCAGAAACCAGGTTTCATGTTTTTTTTTGTTTTTTTTTGTCAAAGCTTAATTGAACAAGCTGAACTTGAAAGGTAATTGGCTACCGTGCAAAGCTGCACCAGATTTTGCACACTCCAGTTTTAGTAACTCAACCCCACTGTGTCTGATCATTTTTATATAACAGTATATTCCTGTTCAGATAACATTCTCTCTTGTCTGTGTCTCAGAGCTGTTGGTAGCATTTCCCTACAAACATTGCAAAGTTTTAAAAGTATGTGGATGTTGGGAGCAAGAGGAGATACTTAAAGCTGGCCAAAATAATTCAATTTCCTTTAGATTTACCTTCAACCATTTAGTGCAAAGACCTGCCTGATTGCATATACGTTGAAAGTGTTCAGGTGTGCCTACATAATATATCATTTTGGCAGGGCTCAAGTTCTGCAGGAACGTATGGTAACAACGTTCCTGTACTTTTTACACAGCAGCAACGCCGTTCACATTAGCAGCTGTGTCCTGCAGGGCTGGTCCCAAGTATGTGAGCTGTGGCAGGCAGGCCATGTAGGTGTGCAGGAAGGGGAGAACATCCGTGCCAGCGGGGGGGTCTGCCCTGTATGCCACACATTGGGGGGTCATCTCGGCATGCCCGTCCTCCCCTCCCTCGGTCCTCCTCCTCCAGCGGCCGCTGTACTATACAGGACTGCGCCTGCCAATCTGCAGTGCTAGATCCCCGCTGCAATACTGTCTTTGGCTTCTAGAACAACCAATGTCATCACCTGTGCTCCCCGCCCTCTTCAGCAAGTTCCTCCGCCCAGCTTTTGCCCCAATGCAGCATGCTCCTTTGTCAAGCTTTGCACCTTAACCCTGCCTTCAAGGACTTATCCAGGTACACATTTCTACTTTGTGATGGCTCACAACTCTGATGGGGAACTCTAGGGACACTCTGATGGCGGGGCTCTCTGATGGGGATAACTGCTCTCTAATGGGAATACCTGCTCTCTGATGAGGGCACTGTTATGGGGACACTCTGATAGGGACACTCTGATGGGGGGGCTCTGATGGGGACACCTGCTCTCTGATGGGGGGGCACTCTGATGGGGACACCTGCTCTCTGATGGGGGCACTGGTAAGGCTGCATTTGCTGGGCACTGGCAAAGGCTGCATTTGATGGCGACTGATCAGGCTGCATTTGATGGACACTGATCAGGCTGCATTGATGGGCACAGAGGAGTGAGCAGCCTGGGCCCCACTTTGCACAATCAATACAGGCAGCCTGAGAAGAGGAGCCCCGGGCCAGCATACTCAGCACTCCCGACCTCCCTCCTTTGCACAGACCAACACTTGTATGTGGACACCTTGGGGCAGAAGGGGCCCCACATATCGGAGCCTGCATAGAGACAAAGTGCAGAAGGGGCCCCCAGTCATTGCAACTTGTTGTTTTAGAAATCCCCTGTGAGGGAACTTTTATCACACATTTGCGGGTTTTTTTTGTTAGTGTAGCATACAGGTTAAATTATTTTGTTACATCTGTTCTAGATTTGTTTAATGCATGTGAATTTTGGAGGTGTCCTTGTAAACCGGCACTTTACAATAAATGTTGCACTTTATTTGTTAAAGGAGTATGATATATACACACACACTTTTTTTGTATTTTTGAGGTGGGGAATCTTGGGTAAGTTCCCACACTTTTTTCCGCAGGACTTGATCCCTGGGTTTTGGTATTTTGTAAAGGAAAATTGTATAATGTATGGCCACCCTAAGACATTGCTGAATGTTTACACCAGTGGATTTGCAGTGCATTTTTAATTTACAGTTGGAATATTTTGGAATGAATTTGCTGTGAATTCTTATAAATAGCAGTTTTCAAGGATTCTGATGTGGCCCATAGCCTTATCAGAACCCTGGAAATGATCTTTTATTCATTTATCTAAATGTGAAGAATTGGTGCACATCCTTAGAATATGCATTTAATCATCTTATCATCTAAGCATGCCAATATGTAAAGTCATTTATCCATTTATTAAGTTTGGTTAATTTATTATCCTAATGAGTTTCATAAAATTTTAGTCATTGCCCATGTATTTTCTTTAATCTGACTTATTTTGCATGAAATCCGTTTTTTTAAATTCTATGTGTCATAATTCATTTTCATGTATCTCATGTTACCCTTCCTCCTCCCAAACATTTTAAGGACATTTGAACATCTGACCTTTTTGTAAAATTCATATGTTAATCAGAAAGCGGAGGTGATATTAACACAGCAATTCCATCTCTGAAGTAGTACAAAGCATTTATTTTGTCACTGGTATGTGTCTGTCCTATGCAACTACCCCCAACTCTTAAACAGCGGCAATAGCCAGTCAAGAGACAGGAGCAGGTACAGGCACACACTGTCCAGTGAAAGATTTAATGGCTTATTCAACTAAGAGAATATTCTTCCTGACTGATGTCCGACTGCTATGATTTACTGTAGATCATTGTACTTTAGCCCTTATTTCACACTCAGGGAAAGCACTTCTTTTTTTTTTTCATTGTAAAAATAACAAATATTGAATTTTGTGGACCGTGCTACACATGCATACCTGTATTTATGTGCAATTTGGATTTTTTGCAATACATGCAATTCTTAAAACATTTTGCTTTTTGTGTTTCTTTTAGTTTCTTCTTGTACAGACAGAAGTTTGTCTCCAGACCTTCAAGACCCCATACAAGATGAAAACAAAGAGACAGATCACTCGACATCTTCAGATAAAGAGACCACCAATAATGAAAATGAGGAGCAGAACTCTGGTACCAAAAGAAGAGGACCAAGGACCACCATTAAAGCAAAGCAACTAGAGACCCTTAAGGCAGCTTTTGCAGCTACACCTAAACCCACAAGGCACATTCGTGAGCAATTAGCCCAAGAAACAGGACTTAATATGAGGGTGATTCAGGTAAGCTCACGACTATTCTTTATCACAATTTCCACTTTTACGTTATGTTCTACCTATTTACATTATTACAATAGAATTATATATTTTTTTGTGTTGGTATAAGTTCAAGATTAGCAATATTTTAATATCTAATCTTCCTTGTTTTAAAAGTATCAGGTGTTTATTCCCCAAATCGCCTTATACTTATAGGCATAGGCATGTCACCTGCAGCTTTTCCCTTGTATATGTCAACTCTGAAATACTAATGGACTGTCAGACTCTTGCACTCCACTTTCAGTTACTAGATGCCTTTTCACAAGGGAAGCTTGTAACGTTCAGCCATAAGATTTTATAGTGTAGTATTTTGAATTGCAGATAGTGTTATGAAAGGGTTCAGTTTGCCATTCAAGTACTCACTTATAATGTGAGGAAGCCAAAGCTCAAGTTTTACTTATAAGTTTTAGGAAGTATATGGAATTTATTAGGTTGATTTGTTAAAGCAGTAAAGGCTGTTGACTTAGCAAAGTGAATGTTCACTCATTTTATAAATGTGAAGCATGACATTTTCTTTGAGAGATTGAGGTTGGGGGGGGGGGGGGATGCATGTCTGTATATATGGCTGCACCTATGAGTTTATTTAGAGTGTACGATTCAGAGTAAAACTGATTAACCACTTCAGCCCCGGCACTGCGTCGCTTTAACTGACAATTGCGCGGTCGTGCGATGTTGTACCCAAACAAAATTGACGTCCTTTTTTTCCCACAAATAGAGCTTTCTTTTGGTGGTATTTGATCACCTCTGCAGTTTTTATTTTTTGTGCTATAAACAAAAAAATAAAAATTTGAAACAAAAGCAATATTTTTTACTTTTTGCTATAATAAATATCCCAAAAATTTCTTTCTCTGTTTAGGCCGATATGTATTCTTCTCCATATTCGTGGTAAAAAAAATCGCAAAAAGCTTATATTGATTGGTTTGGGCAAAAGTTATAGCGTCTACAAAATAGGGGATATATTTATGGCATTTTTTATGTTTTTTTTTTTTACTAGTAATGGCGGCGATCTGCGATTTGTATCGTGACTGCAACATTATGGCGGACACATCGGACACTTTTGATGCTATTTTGGGACCATTGTCATTTATACATTTATACAGCGATCAGTGCTATAAAAATTTGTAAATGACACTGGCAGGGAAGGGGTTACCACTAGGGGGCGAGGAAGGGGTTAAGTGTGTCTTAGGGAGTGATTCTAACTTTGGGGGGGCTGGGCTACCAGTGACATGACATTTATCACTGTTCCCGATCACAGGGAGCAGTAGATCAGTGTCCTTTCACAAGGAAGAACAGGAAAATGTCCTGTTTACACAGGCATCTCCCTGTTCTGCAGCTCTGTGACATCATCACGGGACATCGGCGGACATCGAGTCCGCGGGTCCCACAGGCACAGTCACAGAGTTTGCGGTGGGCGCCCGCTAGGCGGGATTTTCAAAGCAACGTACAGGTACGTTGCTTTGCCCACAGGAGCCATTCTGCCTACGTATATCTTCGTGATGCGGTCGGCAAGTGGTTAAAGAAAAAATAAAATAAAAATAAAGAAGCCTTCTGGTCAGTTCACAGTTTAAGAGTTTGTCAAAATGCACAGAACTAACACCTAGATCAGGGATATGCAATTAGCGGACCTCCAGCTGTTGCAGAACTACAAGTACCATCAGGCATAGCAAGACTCTGACAACCACAAGCATGACACCCAGAGACAGAGGCATGATGGGACTTGTAGTTTTGCAACAGCTGGAGGTCCGCTAATTACATATCCCTGACCTAGATTGTCCTGCAAGGAAGCTTAAATAGCCTAGTACACACTACAGACCGGTTCCAGTACACATGGGCCGAATGTCAGCCACTTTCTATTGAACCGGCCGATGCCGCCCGGCATTCGGCCAGTGTGAACTAGGCTTAAAGATGCTGTAATCAAAATCTAACCCGTGTAACATAGTACAGAGGCATATCTGGAGCATGTAATAATGGTAAAAAAATTCTCTGATTCAGCCCACAAAATGATTGCTTTGACTTTTAATACAAGATGGGTGCATTTCAAGAGTTGCGTTAAATTGAATTTATGGCAAAACTTTTACCGCTTTAAATTCCATGTTTTTTGGGGCAGTTTGTAATTGCAAAATCTTTTTGCACATATGCAAGTACAATTAACACAGTTCCACATTTCTTGTACAGACATGCAGCATTGAGTCCAGCAACATGGCACTGTTTTAACAAATGACTTTATTTGTCCTGATCAGGTTTTTCTGGGCACACACATATTACCCATATAGTTGAATCGTAACATTCTATGCCACTTGTGTGAAAACTTACAAATGAGCACTTTTGTGCAATGTTTGGAAAACCCGTGTCAGATGTCATTACAGTTAAAATATATATTTATTTATATATTTATTTATTTATTACTTTTATAAAACAATGGAAGCTTAAATGCATAGAACACAGCATAAATTCACATACACAACATAAACAGTGATCTTTTTTTCTCTTGTCTAGTTTTTTAAGTCAGGTGTACATCTGTATTTAGTGGCAACGCTTGATCTCCCTCTTTTATAGCTACATGTTTTGTTTTTTTTGTGGTCCTTTCACTTTTTCTGTAGCTTTTTTTCCAGGCTCAATACACTTTTTTTTTTTTTTTTCTGTAAGTCTTTGCCTATTATTCAGTTTGAAAAAGATTGGTGTTTTTTAATCCTCATTTCATCAGCAAAAGAGTGAGGTCCTTCCCTTGTCTCTCAGGCGGGGGTCCCCATTCATCCCCCTGAAAGAGTTGTAATCCGGATCCTATAAGCCCTTTAGAGGGGCTTGTACAGGATATGATGCTTTTGATAAAGTGGTTTTCATGTTTGATGGTTTTCATGTTCCTGCTCTTGCAGCTTATCCCGGTAAGAATTCCTCCAAAGTTCTCAGTAATCCCTCATCTTAGGGGTGGGATGCCATGCCACAACCCAAGTCAAGAGATGAGCTGCAGACCTTACATTTTAAAATGTCATCACAGTTTCACAAGTCTGAAACCATTTCAAGATTTGTAATTACCCCCCCCCCCCCCCTCAACACCATAGTGCAAACTATGTAATCAGTAAGCTTTCCAGACCCACACTTTCTGTATCTTAGACTTAGTTGATCATAAATTAAAGTCAAAGATCATATAACCCTTAAGGGAAATTGTATTTTATTTTGGGTGGCTGCTGACAAATTAAATTACATGCTGATATCTCTTCAATGGCAAGATATTCCTACCACAATTTGAAGTTCTGCCCAAGCAATGCAACTGTTACAAAGCCAACTGGTGTGAGGATGGATTAGCTGAGCTGTGTACTAAACAAATAACTGGCAAATCTAGCTGTCAGAGTAACACCTTCTTTATGTGTGTAAGAACAGGGAGGCAAGTCAGTACTGGCAACCCTCACTAATGGAGATGTAGACAGACATAATATGGTGCACATTCATAGCTGAAACATTTGTTTTACACGGAGTTGCTATATTCAGTTTATACTTTATAGAAGTTAAAAATACTTTATATACTTTTAGCACTGGTAAGGCCTTTGAAATGAACGATTTGTATTAGACAGTAGCATTAGCTTTAGTCAGTACTACACATACAGGGGTGTATTTACTAAAACTAGAGAATGCAAAATCTGGTGCAGCTCTGCATAGAAACCAATCCAAAATGCAAAATCCTGGTTCTGCTCTGGTGAAGCTCTGCATAGAAACCAATCCGCTTCCAGAGTTTATTTATTTTTGTCAAAGCTTAAAGTGGTTCTAAAGCCTAAACATTTGTTCACTTTAAAGTCTATGTTCATCTTTGTTCGCCTTTTTTCTTTTTTTTTTTCTAAATGCCAGCTCCCCTATGTACCAATATAGCATTTATGTACTTATTTTGCAAAAATAAAATCACTTTCCATTAATTCTACACAGACTTACCGTATATACTCAAGTATAAGCCGAGTTTTTAAGCACAATTTTTTGTGCTGAAAATGCCCCCCTCGGCTTATACTCGAGTCACCTTTTTGCGCCTGATCTCCCGGACTTTGGGGAGCCGGTACCGGCCGGCTGTATGTCCCCTGGACCCTAACCTTGGCACACATATAGCCCCACTCTTCCTCTAGAAGTGTGCAAAGTTTCTTGTCCGGGGGACCTACGGCCGGGGAGCACCGATTTTTCAAAACCGGGCACCCCTTCCATAGACTCCCATGTTAAACGGTAATTTCTCTGGTGAATTTGGGGACCCGGTACTGGCCGGTCGTAGGTCCTCTGGACCCCAAACTTGGCACACATGTAGCCCCACTCTTCCTCTACAAGTTTGTAAAGTTTCTTGTTGGGGGGACTTACGACCGGGGAGCACCAATTTTTCAAATCCGGGCACCGCCTCCATAGACTCCCATGTTAAACGTCAGACTAGTCATGGACACAGTGAGGCATGGACACAGTGAGGCATGGACACAAGGAGGCAAAGTGAGGCACACCCTAGGCTTATACTCGAGTCAATAAGTTTTCCCAGTTTTTGTGGTAAAATTAGGTGCCTCGGCTTATATTCGGGTCGGCTTATACTCGAGTATATACGGTACATCACTTTCTTCATAGCTGTGCTCAATTACTGTATTTATTGGCGTATAACACTCACTTTTTTACCCTGAAAATAGAGGGTAAACTGTGCCTGCGTGTTATACGCAGGGGGGCTGTGGAAAGTTTTTTTCCTGAAACTTCCCTCTTAAAGTTAGGGCGCGTGTTATATGCCTGTGCTTGTTATACGCCGATAAATACGGTACTTTTGCCTTACTTCCTAGACAGACTTTAGGTCATGACACTGGAAGGAGTTGACCAGCTGATTTTATTAGCACACACCCTGCATCATCTACCCTCAGCTGGCCAACTCCTTCCTGTGTCATGACCTAAAGTCTTTCCAGGAAGTAAGGCAGAAGTAATCGAGCAGTGTGTTTAAACAGCTTTGAAGAGAGTGAGGCAAGTATGTGTAGACACAGGAAGGAGTTGATCAGCTGATCTCATTAGCACACACCCTGCATCTTCTATCCTCAGCTGGTCAACTCCTTCCTGTGTCATGACCTAAAGTCCAGGAAGTAAGGCAGAAGTAATCGAGCAGTGTGTTTAAACAGCTATGAAGAGTGTGGTAAGTCTGTGTAGAATTATTGGAAAGCTGATTTATTTTTTTGCAAAATAAGTACATTAATGTTATATTGGTACAGAGGGGAGCTGGGGGAAAAAAAGTGAATTTGGCCTTTAATGCATTCCTTGCATTACATTAAAAATTGTTTGGGCATTGTTTGTGGCACAACATCCCCCTTTACTTACCTGAGCCTTCATTCGATCCAGCACTGTGCACGTCTGCAGCTCTTCTCTCCCGACAGCGTTGGAGTGGAGACTGAGAGTGGATTACCACCGCTGGAATCTTTTTTTTTTTTTTTAACCACTTCCTTACCGGGCCATAGTAATATGATGCCGGCAGGAACCCTCCCTCCCTCCCTCCCTCCGGGTGGACGTCATATGACATCCCTGCTTCCCGGCTGTCTAGGGGGCGCGCGCACGCACCGCATCGCTCGGGACACGGTGTGGGTGCCTGGCGGTCGCGATGTCCGCCGGGCACTCACTGGCTTTGCTGGGGCATCAGGAGCCATTGGCTCCTGCTGCTGTCAATCAAAGCCAGTGATGGGGGAGTGGGGCAGAGTCCCACTGTCTGGGTTAACGGACGTAGCAGCAGGGCTCAGGAGCGAGCATGCACAAGTGCCCCCATGGGAAGCAGCTTCCCGGGGGGGCACAGGACAGAGGAGGGGCCGGGGGCGCCAAGAGGGGACCCCAGAAAAGGATTGAGGTCATTCTGTGCAATTCCATTGCACAGAACAGGTAAGTATAGAGATGTTTGATATTTTGTTTTTTCCTTTACAATCACTTTAATTGAACAAGCTGAAGTTAGAAGGTTTCTTTGCAGAGCTGGACCAGATTTTGGGCACTCCAGTTTTAATAAATCAACCCACAGTGTTCTGTGCTGAGATTTCAGACTGCACTGTTGAGTTGAATCTGTCTTGAAAGAAATGTATCTCCATTTGTGGAAATTACTCTATTCATTAAATAGATGCCTCATATAGATCATGCTTTCCGCATTATTCTGTTGAGGAATATATAGCAGAATTGACATCCTTTGGCGACTAGGAAAATTGTAGACAATCCAAAAGATTTACCTTGTTAGGTTAAGACCAACGACATGGCCATTCCTTGTGCATACCACTAAACTGATGATAATACATTTATAAGGGGGCTATTTATTAAAGAAAAGCGATAAAAAAAAATAGGTAAGAAAAGTTTTTACTCATGGTGACCAATTATGTTTAGTCTTTTTCTAGCATGGGGATATAAAACAAGGGTCTGTTAGGTCAACTCTGTTTTGATTCCACATTTTCTATTATCTCGTTTTAAGTCATTTCAATCTGGCAGTGCCAATAAGCATTTAATAAAACATGGTAAAAGCAGATGGTAAAGAGGATATATTGTATACAAAGGTGTTGCTATAATTGTAAAAGACTCAGGCACAATGGGGCACAACAGGGAAAATGGCTATGTGGTGAGAGTAGTGCGTTGTAGTAAATGGTGGGCAAGGCCAGGTTGAACCTAACAGCAGGAGTAGCTTAAAGGGGGGTGATTAAACAGAACCTGTGCCTATTCACTCTATACACTGCAGGCACATGCCACAGTCCTTCTGGCACAGTGTCTTTAATTACTGTGCGCACAAGTGACAGTGTTTCAGACACACATAAACCACCAGTTTAGAGAATGTAAAAAAACATGTTACACATGTTTTTCTGCACACAGAAAGCTAACACTTTTTACCTACCTTAAAAAAGGCTAAATAAAAACCAGCAGCTGTTGAGACAATGAACAGCGTGGTCAGGACCGAAATATCAAGTATACAGCACAGCAGTCAGAATTATGTAGAGTGCAGCAGTCATGACTGTAATAAATACAGAGCAGCAATTAGAGTGCAGGGGTCAGGACTATGTAATGCATGGCACAGCTAGTAAATTTGTCAGGAGATAATGGCACCTGATGTCAGTGAGTAATGAGTGTCCCTGTACATATTGGTGGTCAGTGATGTGTGTGTGTTCGTTCCCCATTAAGTGTAGGTGGTCAGTGTTATGCATTCCCTTTAAAATGGTCCTGTCACTTCCCCCCAAAAATCTCAAAGGTTAACCTGTTAAAGAAAACTGTAAATACTTACCTGCTGCCGATCTTTCATACTGCTTTAAGAATTTTCTTCACCCAACACTTGGTGTGCCAGATGCCCCACCAGTCCTACATCACTAAGGGACACAGTAGTGATATAGGCAGCAGCAGGGGGGTAATCAGGCATCTCAATCACCAGTCTTTTCAATGAAGAAAAAGCTTTGGCAATGGCTGACAACAAGCTCAGAGGTACAGGCAGGGCTTTATTTTACTGACCACTTTTTATAGTGCAGGTCGATGGTGTGTGTCTCTTTACTGCTTGCTAAAGTTTTTTTTATTTTCCCCCTCTTTATTGCTGGTCAGCGGTGTATGCCCCCTTACTGCTGGTTGGCACTGTGTGCAACCCCTCTGCTGGTTGGCAACTGCTGGTCAATGCTGTGTGTGCCCCCCTACTACTGGTCAGTTGTGTTTGCCGCCTTACTGCTGGTCAGGGGAGCAGTGCCCCCTTACTGCTGGTCAGTGGAGCAGTTCCCCCTTACTGCTAGTCAGTGGAGCAGTTCCCCCTTACTGCTGGTCAGTGAAGCAGTGCCCCCTTACTGCTGATCAGTGGAGCAGTGCCCCCTTACTGCTGGTAAGTTGAGCAGTGCCCCCTTACTGCTGGTCAGTGGAGCAGTGCCCCCTTACTGCTGGTCAGTGGAGCAGTGCCCCCTTACTGCTGGTCAGGGGAGCAGTGCCCCCTTACTGCTGGTCAGTGGAGCAGTTCCCCCTTTCTGCTGGTCAGTGGAGCAGTGCCCCCTTACAGCTGGTCAGTGGAGCAGTGCCCCCTTACTGCTGGTCAGGGGAGCAGTGCCCCCTTACTGCTGGTCAGTGGAGCAGTGCCCCCTTACTGCTGGCCAGTGGAGCAGTGCCCCCTTAGTGATGGTCAGTGGAGCAGTGCCCCCTTAGTGATGGTCAGTGGAGCAGTGCCCCCTTACTGCTGGTCAGTGAAGCAGTGCCCCCTTATTGCTGGTCAGGGGAGCAGTGCCCCCTTACTGCTGGTCAGTGGAGCAGTGCCCCCTTACTGCTGATCAGTGGAGCATTGCCCCTTAGTGATGGTCAGTGGAGCAGTGCCCCCTTACTGCTGGTCACTGGAGCAGTGCCCCCTTACTGTTGGTCAGTGGAGCAGTGCCCCCTTACTGCTGGTCAGTGGAGCAGTGCCCCCTTACTGCTGGTCAGTGGAGCAGTGCCCCCTTACTGTTGGTCAGTGGAGCAGTGCCCCCTTACTGCTGGTCAGTGGAGCAGTGCCTTCTTACTGCTGGTCAGTGGAGCAGTGCTCCCTTACTGCTGGTCACTGGAGCAGTGCCCCCTTACTGTTGGTCAGTGGAGCAGTGCCCCCTTACTGCTGGTCAGTGGAGCAGTGCCCCCTTACTGCTGGTCAGTGAAGCAGTGCCCCCTTACTGCTGGTCAGTGGAGCAGTGCTCCCTTACTGCAGTAAGGTTTTGCAGACCTGTGGGAGATGCAAATGCTTTTTTTTTTTTTTTTTCAGTTTAAAAGATTTTTATTGAATTTTTCAAAAATAAACAAGAATAATTCAAATTCTTATTCAGACATTGTTATCGTTATCACAAAGGTGCCTGGAAAGGTGTCATCAAATGCTTTTTTAAAGCTTTTCATTTCTACATATATAGAATATTACATTATTTTACTTTTGTACATTCACCTAAGTGGCTAAAAATGTATTTATTTAAAATTGTATTTTAAATGTTACAGTACGGCTGCTTAGAAACAATGCAGCAAGTGATGCATTAAAAAAAAAAAGGTTCTAGAGGGTTCTCTTAGATATTAATTTACATTGATCGATTGCTGCAGGATGCGCATGGTTTTTAGCTTCATGACCTAAGTTGACATGACAGAGCGGGTATGTGCTCCCCATATTGTACCTTGAATAATTAAATGATCAAATTTGGCTAATTGTGGACCAGTTCAGGTTGATTTCAATAGCATGTGTATCTAAACAAAAGTACAAAAAAAATGTAACATGTTGCAGTTTAACAATTTTTAGATGTGGTGGCTATTTTACTATATTTTCCCCTGGTGATCTTACCAGTAACCCTTTTCCTGACTATGAATGACAATTCCCATTCACTGTACTGTATCTTTACAGAAGCGTTGTTGTCATGCTGGAGCAGGAAGTACAGTGGTATCTTGGATTACGAGCATAATTGGTTCCAGAAGAATGCTTGTAATCCAAAGCACTCCTATATAAAAACAAGTTTCCCCATAGGAGTCAATGGAAACTCAGATAATTCGTTCCACAATGACTGCTATTGTATGCAGTACTGCATGTGGCCAGAGGTGGGGGTTCCGGAGACACTCAGAAACCGCTCGGAGCCTCTCCGATGCACTAGGAGACACTCGGAGAGGCTCAGAGACACTCAGGAATGGAATGTTTCCAAGTGTCTCCGAGTTTCACCGCCGTCCCCGCACCTCTGGCCAAATGCAGCACTGCACACCCCATTGGCTTGAATCCTGCTCGTCTTGCTAGACAATGCTCGCAAATCGAGTCAGGATTAAAAAAAAATAATAGCTCGTATTGTGAAACACCCGTAAACCGCGTTACTCGCAATCGGAGGTATTACTGTATATTGTGACTACAGAGCACCTACCACAAACTGCTTGTGTATTTGCAAGCTCTGCCTAGGTGAACCCCACTTTCTTGCTACTACAGGCTCCCAATCAATTACCATGTCATGCCAGACGTCAATTCCAATTTATTACAGACTTACACTGTATCAGTTCCTGTAACATTGCCAGTGTCACTTGTTGTTTTGCTGTCGCTCTGACATTTTCAGTATCCTAATTTTGGTTTCTGTCCCATTATAGAGGATCTATTATACTCAATGCTAAAGAAAGAAGTTCATGCAGCCCCTTTTCTCGACCCTCTGAATCCTATCTGACACTTTTTCATAATTAACTTGTTTTCCCACTAAAGATACCAGCCCGGCATACTAGACAAGTGGGCTTGTATCTTCAAGAAACCTGTGAACATGTAATCCTTTGACATTTTAATAACCTGTATCTGGCAGATGATTTAACATGAAGGCCTTTAGCTTGGTGTTGAGCACGAGCATGGTTTTTGAAAGAGGAGGTAGGGAAGAGAGATATGTAAGTTGGTATCTCCTGTCCTGGTGAAATAGGAGGAGGCCAATGAACCCTAACACCATGATGTTCAGCCTTGAATTTTTTAATAAGTCAGCAAGAAGATCTTCTGCCATGTTCTCTCAAATTTTACAAAGGCTACATTTTGTGAACAAAGCTTGGTCATATATTTCAAAAATTAACATTGCAATTGCAGCATAGAAGTCTTCATTTGCTGTGCTTTGGGAATTGGGAAAAGGGCAACTCTCAGAGTGCTGTGCTTCAAGTTCTATAATCTCTAGAAGATTCACGTTACTGAGGTTGTTTGTGTTTTAAAGGTGAACTCCAAGCACACAGCTAAAAAATATATATTGAAATGCATATATGCAAACTGTTTACCTGCCAAACATTTATAATTATATTCAACCAGTGATCCAAGTATCCATTCAAGACGGCACTAGCAGTTCCTTCGCCCACTTTGATCTGTATTTAGGCTGTACAGCAATTTGCCAATACAGTCTGCTCCAATATCAACTACCTTAAACTGTGACTGGGCAACAAACTAGCAGCGGCACGCTGACAAGGTCAACTATCGGCTCTCTCCTGTTAGGACTGGTGGATATTATACTTTGCAATGTAGTAGATTTTGATTTGTTCATGTTAGCAACAGTCACTCGGGTACTTTTGCCAGCTGTGTGTAAAAACTATTAATGAATTTCATGAAGTTCAGCTCTGAATTTTTATAAGAAGTTGGCAAGAAGAAAACCTGCAGATCTTCTTGCATATTGCCTAGAATTTGCCACAGACAACTGCTGACTGTGAATCGGCCAGATCTGGGCCAGATGTGGAAACCAAAAGATTGGTTCGCGTATTACTAACCTAGCCCCTCTGCAATACAAATGCAAATGCAGCTATCCCTGGGTGCAAGGTTTTTGGTTTAAGATTATATAGATTTTTTTTTTTTTACTACCTTATTAATTACAACTCAATGTAAAGACATTTCTTTAAAGGTCTTTTTCTAATATTTTGTTATAGGTTTGGTTCCAAAACAGGAGATCCAAGGAGAGAAGAATGAAACAGCTGAGCGCTTTAGGTGCACGAAGGCATGCGTTCTTTAGGAGCCCAAGACGAATGCGCCCATTAGGAGGAAGGCTGGACGAGTCAGACATTCTTGCATCTGGGCCTTACAGCTACTATGGAGGTAACCTACAGTCTGAGTGTGATATACCTTTTGACAGAAGATTCTCAGATGATTGGGATACCACCGGTGAAATGAAGTGCAGTTTCGTTGTTGATCCTTATTGGTGAAAACCTAATTTTATGATGCAAGTTCTTACAATGGACCATGAATTATTTTACCAAAACAGTTTGACTATGACACTTTCTATGTAGTATATTTGTCTATTTTTGCTAAATCGTATTTGGCTCTTCTCCCCTTGTTTATAATAAATTGTAATGCATGTTGTAAAAGGGAAATGAGTCATTTTTCCAAATGGTAAGCATAAAAGTGTCTGCTCTTTTTTTTTTTTTTTTTAAAAGAATAATTAATAATGGACACAGAAGTCACAAATCCAAATATTCACAATATTGTTTACAATAGACAGGCATCAAAGCACCTGTATCGTATATATTGAAGATATTTGCACAGGCTTACATCTTTCTAATATACAAAATTCACATCTTTAACAGATCCGCCTCTTTGATGTTATTTAAATGCAGACATCAAAACTATGCACATTACTTTACCTAATGCCACCAAAGGATGTACTTAGATTGCTGCCCTCTTAAGTTCCTCCCCAGTATCAAGCCCTATCTCCACTTGCATCTGTTTTTATAGATTATGTGATTGGGGTTCATAATGTTGGAAGTCAGCTGGAGTGCAAGGCAAGATGAGAGTGCTATACTTTCCCTGGAGAGTACCAAGGGCACTAAGACTTTTGCCTCGTACACACGGCCGAGATTCTCGTCGAAAAAAACATGTCGTTTTTTTCGATGAGATTCTTGGACAAGAAACTTGTCCCGGCCGAGTGTACACACGCTCGTTTCAAAGAACCCGCGGTTCTTTAAATGGAGCGAACGCAGTGACGTCATCGAATACGACGAGCATGCGCTCGTCACATTCGATGCCGTCGCCGCCATCTTTGTTCACCCTACCTATGCCTAGGAAGCTACCGCTAAACAGGCTGACGAGAATCTCGACGAGAAAATAGAGAGCAGGTTCTCTATTTTCTCGTTGAGATTCTTGACGCTTTTCTTGACGAGAAACCATACACACGAACTAATTTCTCGGCAAGAAATCTTTGCCAGCAAGTTTCCTGCTGGTTTTTGCTGAGAAACTCGTTCATGTGTACGAGGCTTTTCACCTGTATTATGATAAGACCCTAATCAGTACACCTATGTCTTGTTCCGACTTAGTAGACAAACACCAGGACATAGAAATCCTGTCTTTATGCAGACATCAGGGTACATGCTTTTCATTTCACCCTAAGACAATACTAAGATATTACGTCTATTCTTCCACTCTGCATGGAGTAATACAACCATTTTCGATAACAAACTTCTCATCTTCTCGTACTGAACCAGTGATCAGCTGGTAGAGATCCATCTTCAACAACAAGAGTTATGTGAAAAGGCTACATACACCTGTGATACCACATTGGTACTGCAATCAATGTTCAAGTGTTTTTTTTACAAAGGGGAACAACAACTATAGCTTTTGTATTATGCAGAATGAGGATTTTGTATCTGGGCAGTTGAAGGCTGCTTGCTAGTAGTACTTATGTTTATTGCACTGGATCTCTGAAGCCTTATATATACATTTTCTAATGAAACAGCATTAGCTACCCATGTACTGTATTATTTTAAAGCAAATAAACTGATTCATATAATTCTGTTCATGGGGTTTTGTCCAAAACCACAACCCCCTATGGAATAATTGATAACCTAATGTAAATATATAAAGACAAGCCCTTTGCTCTAATCGTCCCACTTTTCATTAAACTAATAGACACAATCTCTGAGACCATCTAAAATTCCACCAGAGATAATGTGGAATCACAGCCCATTCAGTTTTTAAAACACTCCCAGTGCTATTTTTGCATATCAGATGGATTTCAGACCTCACAATAGAGAATGGTCAGCTCTGAAAAGCAGGGACATCTCATTATTGGACATCATTTGCAAAGGTAAATGAGCCTTAGCACTTTTTTGCATTCAGAGCATGCTGGAAAATCTATGTAATTCACAGTTAAAGATGCAGCAAGATATCTTTTAATCAGGAACAATTATTCTAATTGGGAATCAGACTCATGACTGTTAAACATTTGTTGCAAATATGGACTTCCCCTATAACTTGCAGTTGACCCATTTGACATATTTCTCTTTAATTCAGTGGCAAGCACACATTTAATTAATCACTTCCTAAAACATTTTTGTAAATATACAGTCAATTAGATGCCTGTTTTGTATGGTTTATATTAGTGGCTGGGTGTTTATGAGCTATCTATGCAGTTTGAAGCTAAGCAAACTTGTAATATTGCCTTCGCTAAAGGGGTCAAAAATGCAAGTACATTTTTCTGTGTGATGCATGACATTTCTCAAGTTGACCCTTTTCAGTGCCTATTTAAGGGATAGTAGAGGATTTTCGTTTTCTTTATCCCTAAAATACCTTTGCCCTACCCAGAAACCTCATTTTCAAAGATTAAATGATTGCAAAGCCTCCAAGAGAAGGATTTTCACAAGGTTTCTTCCTGAGGTCTCTTTAATCTCCTTTTCCCTCTCAATCCTCTAACCACCAACATCACCACCTCCTCCTCTTACTTCACATCACCACTTTAAAGGTCTCTTTCCTCGTTCCTCTAAACTTTTCACAGCATGGCTAGTAAAACGTAATGCCTGTTATGGAGGGGACCTGCCCATTCCTGGTTCACCCCACTGCTTACTCCTCATCTTCCAGTTCTCCCCCTCTTTTCAGCACCCCCTCCTTTACTCCCCTCTCTTTCTGTCTCTCTCTCGCTCTCTCTCTCAGTAGTGTTGTAGAGGGACAATAGCACAGCTGCTTTCTTTGTACCTTATTCAGACAACAGTTGTTCCAATTACCTTCACATTCTTGGAACATATGGAGGGTGATTGGAGAGAGCAGGGTACCCTGCCTTTCTCTGTTTGTTTTCTCTTTCCTCTGATTCACAATTTACCAACTGCAATTACAATTTGTGTCATGTGCCCCGAAACCCACACATTAATAATATTCCCAGAGCAGTAAAATGCAGTGGTGGATGATATCAAGGCTTTCCTTCTCATCTTTCCTTGCTAACTTCTTGCTCATATTTACATCGCCTCGCCTCTCTCCCTTCGTCGCATCTGTACGCTGTTGCTGTCACTTGTATTATGAGCAGACAGAAAGGTATAACAAAGGCCTTCTCTCGCAGTCTGTCTTCTGCCTTTATCCTTTTATTCAAGACATTATGGACAAAAGTCATGCTAATAAAGTTATAATATGGACTAGAGGGGTTCTAGATGGAGCACGACAGTTGACAAAATGTCCTGACACTTATCATTAACGCAGCTTCTTTAAATCCTCTGTAATGATAGTGTGATCTGTGTCATTACTGCCAACATTATATTTTTCTTGGTCCATCCATGTTTGGTAAAAACCTGTTTTTACATTCTCAGTATTTTTCCTGACGTAATTGTAGCCGTATTAGTGCAATTGTGACAGAGAAAATTAAGTACTGTCCGTGATACTTTTTTTATTTGCACTAACATAGAATTTTTCAGGACAAGCTTTCGGGGTATGTCCCCTTCTTCAAGGTCCAAGCAGAGTACTGCTTGGACCTTGAAGAAGGGGACATACCCCGAAAGCTTGTCCTGAAAAATTCTATGTTAGTGCAAATAAATAAAAAAAGTATCACGGACAGTACTTAATTTTCTCTGTCAGTATTTTTCCCAAATTTACAAAATATTTGCTAAAAGCTTTATTCTTTTAAAACCTAGTAAAAGATCTATCATTATAATGACCTTTACCTTGTACAACCTCTTCCATCTTTTTATTCCCCCAAATTGTTTTATTTATTTTTTATTTTTTTTAGAGTCAGAAATGCAGCACATAACTATTTACTTTTCTACAAGGGAAAAATGTTAAAAATTCATAATTATTGACCTGAGATATTCTATAAATTTCTACAGCCAACTCACTTTTCAAACACCCATGCACTACTTATCTCTCAACTATACTTAATTTTATCTCTGGCAAATTTCAGGTTGAATGCATCACTACCACACATCAAGTATTGTATGATAAGCAGAATTGAGGTGACTGTGGTTTGCTTTCACCATTCAGTACTGAGAACAGGATTTATGGCACCCCTACACATTAAATGCAATTCATCTAAAACTAGCCATTTCAAGACATTGAGATAATAACCAGCCAGTCTGTGGGATACAAAGATGGGCAAGAGGCAATAGTACCAGCCCTCTGTTGCTGAAATTCTTTTTCAGGGGGGCTGGAATTTTTTTGCGGTTGCCCCTCCATTCTCTATTAGTACACTGCTATGCCAATGTGGTGCATATACAGCCTTGCGCTATATATATAGCTATAGATATATATATCTATATAGATATAGATATATATATCTATATAGATATGGATATATGTATATATATAGATTTAATTTTTTCTAGTATGTATATGTGTGCTAGGTGTGAAAGATATTTTTAAGACTATCGGCTGGTATAACCAGCAATGCACATTGTTTTAATTGATTTTCCGTAAATTTTTGCATAAAATAAATTATCCCCTGGTATCATATATATGAATGTTTTCTTTCTCCTTTTTTTTCCCTCCTTTTGATTTCCCTCCTTACTCAATTTTAAAATTGCTTTTTAAGTGTTTCCCACTCCTGCTTCTAATATATATTTCTCCTTAAGTCTTTTCTACAACTCTGCTGCCTCCCCCCGAATCTCTGATTTTCTTCTCTTCTCCATACATCAACCCCCCCTTCCCATGTCTTTGTGATCTGTTACAAGTTAGATGTGTCTTGTTTCTTTGAGCTGTATGAATGGGGATGTCTGTTTACCAAGAGCTGTGCATTCTGTGCCCTCAATAGATTTGTATGTCAAGAGATTACAGAATCGGCTCTTTCATTCTAAGCAAAGAGCAAAACAAAAGAATCCAAATATGTGGCTTTATTCCTTCTCCTGTAGGTGATTTAGTCGCAAATTCAATTAAAAGGATACTAAATCTGGCCCGTGGTTCTTTTCATACTCTGTCCTACTTTGCATTTCATTTGCTGCTGTAAAAATAAAGAGTTTAGTTTTTTTTTTTTCATTTTTTTTTTATTATTATGTGTATATTTTTCATCATCGTAATTTATAACTATTTTAGATTACAAATCACTTATGTTCTTGTGCCAGTAATGTGTTACATGATATGTTTCCACTCATTCATAGTACATTTTTTCATTGTGCAATAAGTAGCCTCAAAAGTAATTATTTTCCCATCTGCTCCCTCCCTGCATCTTTGTATTCTTCAGCTCCTCCTCAAGCAGCCCAGAAAACCCTGCATGCTTAATGCCTTGCCACACTTACAAATGGGTTTCATTCTGATCACTGTGTGATTTATTTCTGCTAAGTGTTTGCCTTATTATTTACCATTAATTAGGGTATGAGGGCACTGACCTGAGACGGGCTTGTATTATGGGAGGTGTCTTTTTCATTGCACTGCTGAATGCCAGTGTTATAAGAAATTTTAGTGAACTTCATCAACATCACACAGATACTTGGCCTTTCAATTGATAGTTAATGAACAGACATTCTACCTATAGCTATGTAAGATGGGGGATGAGAACATAACTTTTTGTACAAGGTGACTGTGTCTAATGCTTATTTTGTGTGATCACAAATAGTGTGTGTGTGTGTAAAAAAAATATATATATATATATATATATATATGTATATATTTAAAACACATGTACAAAAAGAAGTGCAACAATTTTAAGTGAGAAAATACCTTTTCTAGAGGCTTGATTAAGGCTGGATTCACACCTATGCATTTTTATTGCTTTTTGCATTTTGCAGATTTGCACTACAGTCCACTTAACATGGTTTCCTATGGCACACGTTCTGTAGTGCAAATCTGCAAAATGCAAAAAGCACTAAAAATGCATCGGTGTGAATCCAGCCTCACACCTATGCAGGTTGCAGTTTGCATATTCCAGGTGCATTTTGAGTTTTTTTTAATACACATTTTTGATCCATCGAAGTCTATGGAACTAAAAACCAGAAACAAATCCCTGGCCCTTTCCATAAAATCTACAGATGTAAACTACATCCATAGGAAACCATGTTAAATGGTCTGTAGTGTGTTTTTGAAAAACAAAAAAACGCGGTAAAAAAAATACATAGGTGTGAACCAGGCCTAAGGGTATGACTGGTATCATCCAGTATTTTTTTTATCAAAGATCAACTTAATTCTAAATACAACTATGAAGGGGAAAAAAATGATTAAAACAAAATATAGATAGTTGTATTTAGAAGTTAGCTGATCCTTGAATAGAAAGTGCTGGATGATGCTAGTCTTACCCTCAAGCAAAGTCTCTTCTCACTTAAATTGTTGCATTTCTTTTTTTAATAAAACAGGTTTTTCTGCTTTGAAAAGTTGTGAGAAAAAAAAAAAACAACGCAATTTCTCACCTTTCCTGTCTTGGTCTTAATTAATGCAAAGCAAGTTCTAGTTTCGCTGTGGCTTCAACCCCTTTTCATTCTTTTTGTCTTTTTCTTTTCCATGTAGTTTTCATATGCTTGTCATCTGCTCTGTAATCCTATGGCTGGTTTTATCTGTAGCACTCTTTGCGCATTGACAGAATAAATTATATATTCACAAAGAAACACACAAAAGAGCTGCTCCCTGCCACTATCTCATGCACTACAGTCACCAAGATGAGCTTAGGACTCCTCGAGCTAGAGGCTGTGCCGTACTAACACATGTACTTGGAAACTTGCTGGAAGAAAATTAGGTTTAAAAGCAAAATGTGGGTTAAGCAATGCATAATTATGGCCAAATCTACCGCTCTCCGATGCTGTTGTTGGCTTACTGGTCATTAAATACAAGAATTTGGAATACAGGTGTATGAAGCAGAAGAGAAATGTTTAACATGTATGAATGTTATAAAAAGAAATCTATTCTTAGTTTTTTCCAATTTCACTATTTTTACAGATTACCAAGGGGATTATTATGGAAGTGGAAATTATGACTTTTTCCCTCATGGGCCTCCATCCTCTCAGACACAATCTCCAGCAGATTCCAGCTACCTACAGAATTCAGGGCCTGGTTCTACTCCTCTTGGCCCTCTTGAACCACCCTTAGGTGGTCACCACCCTTCAGAAAACCAAAGATATGCGGACATGATATCTCACCCGGATACACCCAGCCCAGAGCCCGGCATGACTGGGTCTTTGCATCCCATTTCTGGAGAAGTCTTCAGCAGTGGTCCAAGTCCTCCATTTTCTATGTCTAGCAATAGTGGCTTTAGTGGTCCTCTACCCCATCAGAACCCTGACATTAACGAGGGCACAGTATGGTAATAAATAGCAAATACATGTACTGTCTTTATGGACTACAATCTACATTCCTTTGAAATTGATTTAATATTTTGAATTTGATAGGACAAAGACTCGATCCTACAAAGGGTAGAAGACAAGATGTCCAGGAGCACCTTAGCTCCACAACGTGATTTGCCCTGCTGAGCTCAAAATAAACATTTTTTTCTGACATCTTGGCTCAAGAGAAAACCAAAAGCAAGTAGCATAAACAAAACCAAAAGCCACCTCCCTGACAGTAAAAGATGGACTTCCAGCCTGCCTCCTTCTGACTCATCCAAAGCATTGGACAACCTACCTGGATGTGGAAGATGATTGGGACCAACAAGACACCAAAACCAAAATTCACCTTCATGGCTGCTGTTAAAGAATAAACTGCCTCCTTATTTCTGTTTAATAAAAACCTCTAGTCTGTCCCCTGAAATAGGACCAATTCTCCTCTCTAACATTCACTTGGCATTTAGGTCTTTCTGAGATAGGCCCAAAATATGCCTAGTAGGAACCGTTTGTACTTAAACTATCAACACTCAGCCTCAACCCCAAGTCATAATCTTCTTTACTCAAGTTTCTTTTGAAAATTATAAACTAGATGCAAAATCTTACTGTGGTCAGTTGGATAAAAAAAAAGTTTTTTTTTTTTCTTATACATCAACTGTGATGCTGGGCAGTTATTTGAAGCAATAAGACGAGTTAGCTGAAATGCACATGCTAATGAGAAGGATTGGATTTAGGTATTGCTCTCACTCCAAGCTTTTGCATTGATTAAATTCTTATTAGCATAGACTGCATAAGAAATGGGTGTCAAATACATGAACCTTACGTTCTTATATTTGGATGATAAAATGCAAGAGGGAGTATGAAAAAAAAAAAATCTGAAGACTAGTTATAGAGGTTAAAAGTGGTCTCTTTGATGTACATCACAGAATGGTGTTAGGTTGCCCTCTGGTGGTAACTATAGGCATTTAGTCTCTTGCTCAGTGATTTTAGCAATGGCAAGATGTTACCTATATCAGATATGCATCTCATAAAAGATGTACACAAATATTGCAGGGTTATTTCTGTTTTTTTTTTTTGTCAAAATCCCAGTACTGAAACTTTTATCTGGGAGACAAGAGGAGGGGGCAGAAGGAAACGCCCCTTTTGCTGTATTATAATTTTAAGAAGCTTATGAGCTTCACATTTACTTATTTTGTATAAACAAATGGAAAAAATAAAGTATGTTTTGTGTTTCCTTATTATTTATTGTACATAGTTTACCTGCCTTTTTATTTCTGATAACTATGTTTCCCATTGTATTTGTTAACAAACCTGCATTGACAGTAATTTCACAGTCTGCGTGTATCATTTCATGTGTTTAGCTGTAAATACAGTTTTTTGGTTATTTTTTGGAAGAAACGAAATTCCAAATGAACTTTTCCTTAAATATACCGACACATTTTATGTGTAGCAAAGTTTTTTTATGTTCACAACTATAGTACTCTATAAAAAGAAAAGAAGTGCTTTGACAGGGGACTTAGAAGACCAAGATGAAGATGCTTGTCTATTATCCTTCTATCATTCCCTAAGCCCGCTGGATCATACCCTTTAGTTTGGCTATACTAGTTCATATTTTTAAAGCAGAACTAAACCATCTTATCCTTTACAGTTTAGGTCAGTGCTATCTGAGTCTGTGTTTAGAGCTGCTGTTGCACATGTGATCACTGATCATCTATGGCACCAGCCATTTTAGGGTTTCAAAGTTAAGCTGAGAGATGACATAAGCTCACTATCTACTTTGACAACTACCAGAAGCTTTCCTTGAATGTAGTGTTTCTAGAAAATAGTTAAAGCAGTTGGTTTAGCTCTGCATCAGTGTTTATTTGCCTATTAAAAGAATAGTACCAGTGCCGTCACTAGGGTTTGTGTCACCCGGTGCGAAAAAAAATGGTGTCACACCCCCCCCCCTGCCAACTATAGCCTCCCTTCAGTACAGACCCCCCCACTGAGTACAGACCCCCTTTCCTCAGTATAAACCCTCCATTAAGTACAGACCCCCTCCATCAGTATAGACCTCCCCCTCAGTGCAGACCCCCTGTCAGCATAGACCCCACTCAGTGTAGACCCCATCAGCATAGACCCCCTCAGTGCAGACCCCCATCAGCATAGACCCCCTCAGTGCAGACCCCCCCATGAGCATAGACCCCACTCAGTGCAGACCCCATCAGTGCAGACCCCCCCATCAGCATAGACCCCCCTCAGTGCAGACCTACCCATCAGCATAGACCCCACTCAGTGCAGACCACCCCCATCAGCATAGAACCCCCTCAGTACAGACCCCCTCCATCGGCATGGACCCCCTCAGTGCAGACCCTCTCCATCAGCATAGTCACCCCCCCCAGTGCAGACCCCCTCCATCAGCTTAGTCACCACCTCAGTGCAGACCCCCTCCATCAGCATAGTCACCCCCCCAGTGCAGACCCCCTCCATCAGCATAGTCACCCCCCCAGTGCAGACCCCCTCCATCAGCAAAGGCACCCCCTACAGACCCCCCCCCCCTCACACCTCACCTCGGGCTCGGGCCGGTGGCGGTCACCTCCTCAACGCAAGCTGACACCCTCCCGGCCGTTACAGCACCAGCTCATGGCCAGGGCAGGGCGGGCAGGAAGGTAAACTGTAGCGGAAGTTGGAGAGGAGAGAAAAGTTTGCAGCCACGCCGCCCGGGCGGAGATAGGGACACTTGTGACAGGCTCAGCAGCAGGGAAGTAGGAGGAGGAAGAAGGACACAGACCAGGGCACGTGACTGCAGCGCTGGAGATGTTCTGGCCGGGGCAGCTAAATGCCAGGGCTTTCCTCACCCTCTGGAGAGTCGGGATGGTGTCACCCCTCTAGCGGGACCGCACCCCCCTAACGACGCCACTGGTACATACTGCAATGATCTTGTTGAAGACAGATGATGGTGGGTTCACTGACCTAATGGATCCACTTTTATTCCTGGAAATACAGACATATTATCTTGCTGGAGATCCTGGGTCTGCATTGTCTTGCTCTTCAAGTGGTTGTAAAGCCTAAACCTTTTTTACCTTAATGCATTGCTTGCATTAAGGTAAAAAATATTTAGATGTCATCATCCCCCATCACCTCCCCTTTAACTTACCTAAGCCCTTATTATATCCAGCAACCGTACACTTCTGCAGCTCTTCTCTTCCCTTACTTCCGGGTATCGCTGGCTTTGCTGGGGCACCGGGATCTATTGGCTCCCAGTGCTGTCAATCAAAGCCAGTGATGAGGGAACAGGGGGCGGAGCCGAATTCCACTGTCTGTATCAATGGAAGCGGCTTCCCATGGGGGCACTGGACAGAGGGCAGGGGCCAGGAGCACTGGCGGGGGGATCTTAAAATAGGAGGTTCCCGGCTGCTCTATGCAATTCCATTGCACAGAGCCGGTAAGTATAGAAATGTTACCTTTACAATTACTTTAATGCAGCAAGAGGATTATCAAAACCTTCTTGCACCATTATAACAATGAAATATCCACCAAGGAGAGTAAACCCCCTTTGTACAAGCCATAGAAGGGAAATATATGAGGGGTCTTCAAAAAGTTTCTGCACTTTTATATTTTCGTTGAAAACAGTGAGGGCGAGGGGGGAAGTAGCTGACCTTGCCGTTTAGTATGAGTGACGTAATTTGTTTTTGAAATTCTTAAAGCGGAGGTCCACCGACCATTCTTTTTTAACCATTTAGACACTTACATAATCACATTGCTACACTCACTTTTTTGGTAAATTATCTCCCTGATGTCCGGTTTCGATTTAAAAACAAACTTTTAAAAATTGTGGATGGCCGGTTTCATCTTGCTTGTGGGCATGTGAAGCCCACAAGCATTAAATTCCTGGATGCAGTGAATGCTGAGCTACCAGCATTCATCGCTCGTTCCCATGCATGCTCAGTTTAAACGGCGGGGAACAGATTTCGCGGCGGCGATCCGCACTGACTCCTGGGAATGCTGACACTTAGCTCCCAGCAGACGCCGGGAATGAAGTAGATACACGCCTACTCCCGCGGGGGTCAGACACAGGAAGTACCCCAATAAAGACTGCTAGAAAGGTAAACACACAGCAAAAACATATATTTTTTTTTTCATTTGACCATCTGTTCAATGCAATGATGGGATTAAGATGAAGTTATTCATTTGTGTGGACCTCCGCTTTAATAAAAAGTGTGCTGCATTCATGGCAATACGGTGGGTGCTGCATTCATGGCAATAGAGTGGGTGCTGCATTCATGGAAATGGAGTGGGTGCTGCATTCATGGCAATGGAGTGGGTGCTGCATTCATGGCAATGGAGTGTGTGCTGCATTCATGGCAATGGAGTGGGTGCTGCATTCATGGCAATACAGTGGGTGCTGCATTCATGGCAATACGGAGGGTGCTGCATTCATGGCAATGGAGTGGGTGCTGCATCCGTGACAATACGGTGGGTGCTGCATTCATGGCAATACGGTGGGTGCTGCATTCATGACAATACGGTGGGTGCTGCATTCATGGCAATAAGGTGGGTGCTGCATTCATGGCAATAAGGTGGGTGCTGCATTCATGGCAATACGGAGTTTGCTGCATTCACGGCAATACAGGGTGAGTGCTGCATTCACGGCAATGGGATGGGTGCTGCATTTGCGGTAATGGGGTGGGTGCTGCATTTGCGGCAATGGGGTGGGTGCTGCATTCACGGCAATGAGGTGGGTGCTGCATTCACGGCAATGGTGTGGGTGCTGCATTCACGGCAATGGGGTGGGTGCTGCATTCATGGCAACGGTGAGGCTACAGATGGGCACTGATTAGGCTGCATTGATGGGCACTGACCCTTATTTTGCTTCACAGTTCTTTATTTAAAATTCAAGATTTTTTCTTCTGAAACTTCCTTTTTAAAGTGAAGGTGCATGTTATAAGCTGATAAATATGGTATATCCAAATAACACGCCCAAGCTCATCTCTTCACCACACACAGCCACAAAGGCAAGAGAATTCTTGTTGGGCAGTGTATTAGTGCTTGGACGAACACAATTAGACCAAATTTTAATGGTTTAAAGAATGTCAGGCAAAATGGTCGGCCCTCACGCATGTTCACTTCATCAAATCTGGCCCTCTTTGAAAAAAGTTTGGACACCCCTGATCTAGCCCATTTGAATCGCTCCAGATCAGTTCAGGTGTACTGGTTTTAAGTATTTACAGAGATACTTAGTTATAATAGCTTTACTATTGATTTTATTAAATGTGAGTATTTGTAGCAAATGAGGTCAACTATTTCAGCTTTTCAATTGAAGAAATAATTGCAATAAGAGGATTTGGTTATTGTTACATGCATCATTTTGCTGGCATACTGCAGGTCACAAATTAGTTATTTTGTGAAACGGCTTCCTTCCAATGGAAATATTCAACCCATAAATGTAAATTCATTTTAAATTCAAGAAAAAGACAAAAACCTCTACATATCCCAGACAACCACTAAATGAGAGGAGTTACCTAATCAGGTTCCCCCGATCAACACTTTTAATATTACTATTAGCGTGGAACCTCAGATTATGAGCATAATCCGATCCAGGAGAATGCTCATAATCCAAAGTACTTGCATATCAAAGCGAGTTTCCCCATTGAAGTCAATGGAAACAAAAATAATTTGTTCCGCATTGACTTCAATGGCATGCAATACCGCATGCGGCCAGAGGCGGGGGGCGCCGGAGAGCCTCGGAAACGGCCGAAAATGCCCGAGAGCAGTTCTGCTGACCCCGGCAGACCTCGGAAAGACTCCGTTCCCGAGCCTTTCCAAGGTTTGCCGAGGTCAGCCGAACTGTCCTCGGGCCTTTCCGTGCATTTCCGAACGTCGCCGATCGGCTGCGATCGGCGCCGGCACCCCCCACCTCAGGCCAAACGCGGTACTGCACACCGCTTTGGCCTGAATCCTGCTCGTATTGCGAGACAACACTCGCAAACCGAGTTAGAATTTGAGGAAATACAGTGCTCGTATTGCGAAACGCTCGTTAACCGTGTTACTCGCAATCCGAGGTTCCACTTGTAGGATACCAGTCCTAAAGTTCTTTGACTTTACTTGGGCATCACAGCCTGAGTTCAAAAACCCATTGATTTGATTTCCAAATATGCTGCATCACATGTCCACCATACAGCCTTAAAAATAGTTAAAAAGCAATGGGTTCCTTATAGAGTCAAAATAAGTCAAGCAACTTCAAGTGGTTGTAACCGCAGCACTTCTCGTTCAGCTGATCATAAAAATCTGATTGGTGGAGGTTTTAGGCAGAAAATTCCTGCTGATGTGTAGCATGAGAGAATTAATGGGAAATTTAAAAAAATCTTTAAAGTAGAAGTATGGTAGTTACTGTGCAAATACATCAGTTTGAACATACTATAGTAGTCTCCCCAACAAGGAAGGTGGGTATATGTGGTACATTCCAAGTCATATTCTCATTCCCTTTCCTTCTAAGAAAGGGAAGGAATAGAAAACATTCATGCACTAGTTTTCCGCTGAATGATCTCTGCATGGTATGAGACATGGGAGATCCAAATAACAATAGCAATAGCAAACCTGAAATAAGTATACATACACAAAAAATGTTTTTTATTAATGGCCTAAAACTGCAGAAGCGTTTATTATTGGGTAACCCATTAATCCATAGATGACAGAATTTGACAAACAGCCTAGCCTTAGGCCCGGTTCACATAGGGGCGACTCCTCAGGCGACTCGGTCGCCTGAGGAGTCGCGTCCCGGTCTGTGCTATGGAACCGTTCTAATAGGAACGACCTGAGTCGCTCCGACTTAGAAAAAGGTTCCTGTACTACTTTTGGGGGCGACGCAGGGCGACTTGCATTGACTTCTGTACAGAAGTCATTATGCAAATCGCCTCGGCGGGCGTCTCAAGTCGTCTTGAGATCGCGCCGCCGAGGTCGCCCCCGAAGTCGTGCCGCCCCTGTGTGAACCGGGCCTGAAAGTGATTGTAAAGGCTTGTTTAAAAAATAAAAATAAATAACAAACATGTTATACTTACGTCCTCTGTGCAGTTGGTTTTGCACAGAGCAGCCCGGATCCTCCTCTTCTCTGGTCCCTCTTTGATGCTTCTGGTCCCTCCCTCCTATCGAGTGCCCCCTCATCCAGCAGCTCTCTATGGGGGCACCTGAGCCAAGTCAGAGCTCCGTGTATCCATTCAGACATGAAGACCGACCTGCCCCCGCCCCTCTCTCCCCTGATTGGCTGACTGACTTTGATTGACAGCCACGTGAGCCAATGGCACCACTGCTGTGTCTCAGCCAATCAGGAGGAGTGTCCCGGATGGCTTAGACACTCGTGGACAGCGCTGGAGAGAGATGGGGCTCAGGTAAGTAATTGGGGGGGGGGTGCTGGGGAGGCTCCTACACACAGAAGGTTTTTTTATCTAAATGCATAGACTGCATTAAGATAAAAAAAAACCTTCTGCCTTTACAACTCCTTTAAAGTGATATTAGGGCCCGGTTCACACTGATGTGACAATCGCTCCGACTTAGGAGCACTTGCCGCATCAGAATTTAGACCCCAGTCGGACCCCATTCTGTGCAATGGAACCGTTATAATCGGGGTGGCTTGAGTCGCTCTGACTTAGAAAAAGGTTCCTGCACTACTTTTGGTTTGAATTTGGTAAAACTTGCATTGACTTCTGGTAAAGAAGTCGCATGCAGGTTGTGCCGAAGTCGTACTGGGGTCCGACTTCAAAGTCGCGCACAGTGTGAACCTGTGCTGAAGGTTTTTTTGTTTTAAATAACAAACATGTTATACTTACCTGTTTTGTTCAATGGTTTTGTACAGAGCAGCCCTGATCCTCCTCTTCTCTGGTCCTCCACTGGTGCTCCTGGCTCCTCCCCCTTGACCAGTGCCCCCAATAGCAAGCCACTTGCTATGGGGGCACTGGTGCATGCTCTATGAAGTCATAAGACGCATAGAGCCATTATGGCTTGGCTCTGACCCCCACACTCTCCTCATTGGCTCACTGGCTGCGATTGATAGCAGTGGGAGTCAATGGCTATGGCTGCTGTGTCTCAGCCAATGAGAAAAGACACACTCGGTACAGCCGAGACTCCAATGCAAATCGCTGGATCGAGATGGGGCTCAGGCGGGGCTGTTGGGGGGAGTAGCACACGGAAGGTTTTTTACCTTCTTGCATAGAATGCATGAAGATAAAAAAAATTGTCAGCCTTTAAAGGCTCAGGCTAATTGTTAGTGTAATAAGGAAAATGTACCTAAAAAAAATGGGATTTTAAGGGCAATGAAATATAAATATAGAAAAATACAAAAATATAGAGAAACATTAAATAAAATATATTATAGAAATTTATTGAATATAGACATAAATCACCACAGGTGATAAGGAAACATAAAATCAAATAATAAACCATGCAAAATACATGAAGGTGACTGTAAGGAGCCCAAAAAATTGGGGTCCTGAATATGAATAAAGTTGCTGAATCCAACGCGTTTCGAAATAATACAAAGTAGAATCTTCTTCAGGGATAGCAAATTCTCTATAATTCAAAATACAGAATCAGTACAGTGCATGGTAAACAGACACATAATACAACATTGAATAATAAACATAATGAATAGACATGACTCACATGTGTGCATCCTCAATCAAGTACAATAGTCACCAGCAAAGCTCCAAACTCCCGATCAAATGGTCCAACAAAGCCACTAGTGCATGAAGGATTCCATACACCACAAGGGTACAGATAAACTGCCAAAAAGAAGTGTCCACATAGACTCCTCACCCAAAAAGGGGAAGAGAAAAGGACAAAACCTAAAAGGGAAGGAAAGGGGACCATGAGAAACTGCTAACAAACATCCACTGAAAAAAATAGGATATAAATTTATTGATATTGTTTTTAATCGGATTTTAGTCCAATTTAATAAAAAAAAAAAAAAAATGTTTTATTTAATTCTTAATTTTAATTTTTTAATTTATATATGATACTTGCCCTGGTAGATTGAGCTTCAATAGGCCACTCCGATCACCAATCCAAAAACAACAACTAAAAGTGCCATGGAGTGGTGTAAGGAAGGGATCCACATATTGCAGAAAATCAACCCCCCGATACCAAGAAAGGACAAAGGAAAATTTCTTTCTTGGAAAAGAGAAGTGGACCTAAAACAAAAAAAGCCAGAAAAAATACTAAGTATCTAAATAAAATATATAACTTGATCCAGGAGTCATAGCAAAAACACCCTAGAATACTTACTCAAATAACCAAAAGGCATAGATGAACAGGGTAGGCAGGAAGACAGAGAGCAGAGGTCCGAGATGATATCCTTCCACTGCGGTGTCCAGAGGGAGACTGGCAGTAAAGAAAGCCTGGCCTCAACCTTATAAAGCCCAAAGCCACACCCAGCAATGATGTAGATGGGCGGGACAGACATCGGGGGTGGGCCGGAGTACTGCGTGGCACGCTGAAGCCTCTCAGACGGTTTCCAGCTTCTGAAGAGGGGACAAGAATCCCTGCATACAGGAAGCCAGGAGCGTCCGCCCATCCGGTTTGTAAAGAACTGGAAGCGCAGAGCGCAAAAGATGAAAAAGGAGCTAGAAAGACAGTGTCAGGGAAACGGCCGTAGGAGAACTGGCAATCGTGCCAGTACTAGTAATGGGCGCTTCCAGCACATCCCTGTGCGCACTGACGCAAGCGGCGCGAATAGGCGCACGCACATGTGCAATGAATACATGCGCACGCACATGCGCATTGGAACCAACAGGCGCGCGCGCATGCGCGGGAGCGTCAATTGGCGCACGCAACAGATGCAGCCACTTGCTGGCCTATATAAGATGGCCACTGAGCCCCTCTCATTGCTTGATAGTCATCAGCCTTCCTGTGTTCCCGAGACTCTGTTAAACTGCTGTTTGGATTCCTGTTGTGACCCGGCTTGTTCCTGACCTGTCTGATCTGCTCTCCTGGTTTGACCCTCTGGCTTGCTTTACTGACTTGGTGCCTTCTCCTCCACCTGATCCCGGCTTGTTCCACGGACTTTGCCACAGTCATCTGTTCCTGCCTGCTTCCTGTTACCAGACCATTGGCTTGTCTCCGTTCCTGCAACCCGCCTCTTCCTCCTGCTGGATCTACTGGGTTTGACCCTCAGCCTGGCTGCCACTACTACTCCTTGAGCGGTGTCCTGCATCCACCGGTGTTTTTCAGGATCCCACCAGCTCTGCTCTCCTGGACCCATCTGGCAACCTGTGCTTCTCTGGGCACTACACCCTCTGTACCCAACCTCAGAGGTGTACTGCACTCAGCCCCAAGGGGAGCCCTCTCGGCATCTCGGCCTCCAACTAGGTACGTGACAGACAGTCTGCACTGCAGACCGAAAAACTGGGACAGCTGCCAGGAAGAGGGAAGGGCTGATTGGCAGATGAGCCGGATTTAAAATAAGGAGGCGCTGAAACCCCGCAAATAAAGAGGGGTGCCTCAGTTGTCCGAAAACAGAAACCCAAATGCCATGAGGTGAAAAAGACCCCAGGCACATAAACGCATGACACCGATGAAGGCAAAAAGAAATTGCCACAGCGGGTCATGCAAAAACCCCATCAAGCAGTTGGGTTACATGTGCCAGGCATGCAATAGTGGCCAAGACCTGACAAGGGAAATGGAGCAGAGACAGGTGAAAACCCGATGAGGAGGGGCACAAATGAGTCATTGCAAATGTCAAAATAACATAATAAGCATAAATTGGAAAAAATAATCAAAAACAACAACAAATAATTGGAATATACAAATATATAAATACTTAGATAAATAAACCCTCTCTATCATTTCTCAGTGGGTGTCCCTATATACATGTCTACGGCATAGGAGAAAGAAAGAGGAGAAAAAAGAAAGATGAACAAAATCCAGCCCCAGGGCTATTAGATGATAATTGGGCAACAATGAACCAAGGGAGGCAATCAATCCGTTTTGCCCGAAATGAAGCCTTCCAGAAAGGGTCGGAAGCTTTCTGCTTCGTTCAACCCCGGAGGGGTGGTGGCCTCCAGATGTTTGATCCACCTCATCTCTCTCTGTAAAAGAGTTTTGTTCCAATCACCCCCCGCCGGGGAATATGTACCCGATTAATGACAGTAACATGGACTTTTGGCATTCTGTAGCCATGACATTTGGCTACATGTCTGCCCAAGGGCAGATACAGATTGCACATTTCCATGCTGGCCAGATGTTTACTGATACGTTGACCCAGCTCTTGTCGTGTCTTCCCCACATAAAAACCACCACATTGACAGACCAAAAGATATACCACGCCTTGCGTTTTGCTGTTAGCAAAATGTCTAAGATGGAACAGTTCCCCATTGGGTAATGAAAAGGATGTACATTTACTAACAACTCCACATAAGGAGCAAGCACCACAAGGATAAGTGCCCCAAGTGGTACACGGATCCTTCCTCTGATCTCCCCGATATTCGCTCTGCGTGAGCAATTAACCGAGGGAACCTGCTCGTCTGTAGGTGATCTGTGGTCTTTCCGTCACCAGTCCAGCCAAAGAAGGTTCTTCTGTCAAAATGGTCCAATGCTTAGCTAGAATTTTGCGAATCTGCTGGTGTTCATTGGAGTAGCGAAGAATAACTCTTAAATCTTCATCACTTTTTTCTGCAAGTACTTCTTTTTGTTATGGATGAGGTCATGCCTATCCAGAGCCTTGACCTTATTGAATGCTTTCCTCAACGATGATTTAGTATAACCCCTCACCAGCAGCCTTTGGGTCAGTAAGTCTGCTTCCAACTGGAAGTCTTCCATAGATGTACAATTACGCTTGAGGCGTAACAATTGGCTAAATGGTATTGATTTCTTCAAAGGTTCAGGATGGAAACTGCCGGCATGCAAAATTGTATTGCCGGCAGTCTCCTTTCTGTATAGTTTACTTCCAAGTTTGCCAAACTGGTCCTTGGTTATACAAATGTCCAAAAATGTATTTGTTTAGAATCAAAGGACATGGTGAAGAAGAGGTTAAAGTCATTCTGGTTCATGGCCTTGAGGCATTCTTGAAGAATTTCCTCCGGACCGTTCCATATAAGGAGCACATCATCGATATAGCGCTGCTATAGCACAATGTGCTGGGTGAAAATAATAAGATCATCATCCGACAAAAAGGACTTCTCCCACTCCCCCAGGTACAGGTTGTCATATGAGGGGTGCGCAGCAAGTCCCCATTGCCACCCCCTGTGCCTGGAGGTAGTGGGAGTTGTTGAAAAGAAAAATATTATGTTTCAAAATGAACTCCAGCATGCAAAGTATAAAGTTGTTAAACTTCCATTCTGTAGTCGCCCTTTGCTGCAAAACACGACCAATGACAGAAATACCACGATCATGGGGTATACTGTAGTACAAGGATTCAACGTCTATCGTAACCTGGAGTGCAGACTTCGGGATTTCCAAATTGTCCAAGGTCTGCAACAGGTGGATGCTGTCCTTGATATACGATGCCAATTCTAAGACATGGGGTCTAAGATGACCATCAATGACTTGGCTAATCCCCTCAGAGATGCCACCATTCCCAGGAAATGATGGGCCTCCCTGGGGGATTTTTAATGTCCTTGTGCACTTTAGGTAGTGTGTACATAGTAGGGGTGCGAGGATGTTGTGTACGTATAATATTCAGCATATCAAAGTCAATGGCACCAGATCCATGGGCTTCATCAACTAACTAGAATTCCTGATTAAACTTATCCACCAAAGAAGCAGGTATCAGGCGATAGCATTTTCGGTTGTTCAGAATTTGAAGGCACATTGTCTCATACATGGAATTATCCATCAGCACAATGTTACCCCCTTTGTCTGAACCCTTAATCGTAATCTTATCATTTTCCTGTAGTGACTACAAAGCGAGCCTTTCCTCCTGACTGAGATTTTTCATGGTTTTATCTTTTTTAATACGTTTAATTTCTTTGGTGGTTTGTTTAACAAATAGAAATAATGCCGGATTTTGCTGTAATGGTGGAAATTTGTTGGACTTCCGTTTAAATTCCTCCTCCCATATATCCATACAGGATGTATTTTCCTGTAGGAGTATATTTAAATCACGCAAAGCTCTGAAATCAGCGGCCCTGAGACCAGAGGCCACAGGTTCCTCCTTAATCGATTTTTTAGAAAACATGCTCCTAAAGAGCAGCTTTCTCGCGAAAAGATGAATGTCCTTGATGGTCTCAAAGTCATCGAACATCCTATTGGGACAGAAGGATAGTCCTAGGGAGAGTACCCTACTTTCCTCTGAGGTCAATATATGCAAGGATAGATTTATGATATTAAGTTGGTCCCTGTAAGAGGGAGAGGAATCTCCTGTGTTTCCAGAGGAGTTAGTGGTTGTGTTGGAAGGCGCTTCTCTAAAAAATCATCCAACTGTGTTTGGGTCTTCGGGGTGGCACCCACCTCTTTAAACATTTTAGTATTGCTACTTTTGCCCACACTTATATTTTTAGTAGGATCGGCACCGCCCCTTGGGTTTCTTGGGGTGGCATCAATCCTACCCCCCCCCCCCCCCCGAGCTGTATGCGGTAGATGTAAATCGGTAGTCATTTTCTTGGTGGTTTGTTGGACCTCCCCGTTGGTTCCTTGTTGTCTAGAGAAAGCTCCCTTCCTTTTCCTGAAATGACGGTCCACCTGAGAGGAGGCAGAGGAGGAGGCGTCAGAAAGGGTATCCGAATTCGGATTGTTGAGATCCTCCGATTTGGAAGACTTGTTAGTGTAATAACCACATTTTAATTAACCTTGTCCCTCCAACTTTATGCTGGATAACCAAATCCCGCTAACCGACACCGCGACAAGTTCATAAACACGGGAGGATGAGAGGGAGGCTCTCTGTCACTCCTGTTGGTGCTGCAATCACAGGTGCTCTGGCATGGCCTTTAATAGGCTGGAAGGTGCACAATACTCTGCAGCCCACCAATTCCATTTAATTACAGCTGCTCAGAGAGTTCAAAACTCTCCATCTTCACTTGCAAAATACTTGAAAATTAGCACACATAGCCCCATGCTTATCCCATGCAGGGCTTCGTTAGGCACTTCAGCCCCTTCTATTTTATAAAAAAGTGAGGCTCTCTGACTGCTTGCGGCTGAACGATGTGTGTCTAAAGGCAACTGGTTGGATAACCTTCTGGAAATGATATGTAGATTAAATAAGAAGAGAAAATCTGTCCACATCACAGAAAAATGTTTGTGTCAGCAGTAACACATTCCTATCTGTACAGCACCTTGTAATCATTTGGAGAATAGGAAACAGTAGAACTATCACTGTATCGGCACATACTGGATATGTTCAGAGGTGGATTTTTATTTCAAGATGCACTTTTACTGCCACAACAGTAAGACCCAGGATTATATAGATTGCCGTGTAAAAGAAAGTTATTATGTTATTGTCTATCATTATTCGCATATCTCTAGTTATACAGCTACCTATTTATTAGATTGTAAATGCATTTTCCATCAGCTTTACCTTGAATTTTATACCTAGTAAAACAAAAATTGATCATTTGGATTATAAATGTTCCTCCTCCCAAAAGTTACATTAGACAGCTACCTGGGTTAACATATGATCACATAATGCTCTAGGGAGCCCAATAAAGGGACCTGTGAGGACTCAGATAACCCAGATAGCAAGGATAACTTGCCACAAATTTGTGGCAGTGTTGAATTTTAAGTCTGGTAACTGGCTGCAAATTTTCACTGGCAAGTTGTAGACTTGCAGAGCACTTGAAGCACAAGTTCTACTTGGCGGTTTTCCAATTCGTAGCAAATTTGCGTGTCAAGCCTCTAGCAAGAGCAAAGTTGCAGTGGTGAGTCTACAGCAAGAGCTCTGCAGGTCTAAAGCATGAAAAAATTCAGCCACAGTGACCCCTGTGGTGGGATGACTATTGCACAACATAACTGAACCAAAAACTTGCAGCAGACTTGCAGAATGTTTGCAAAAAAAGTTGATCTGGAGTCATGCAATGCGGACTTGCTGCAATTGTGCAACAAACTTATGAAGCCTGGTAAGTCTAGCAATAGCTTCGCAAGTCGTTTTCAAACTTGCAGCACAATTAGGGAAGTTAACTGCTAATGCCACCTTGCTTTTAAAGATGTGATCCCTGAGGCCATCCTTCTTATCTGTGCTTTACTACCCAAAAACAAGGTAAGTGTGCAGCCAATGAAGTTGGAAGACCCAAACTGCATACCTGTTCCAATGAGACATATAGTGGCTGCTCAGTGGAAAGGTCAACACTGGTTCTAATATAGATCTGCAAATTCACTGTTTTCTTTGAGTCCATCTGAATTTTATATTGTATTGATCTATGATGAAAGGCTTTTGTCACTAAATTGCGCAGGCTTTTTTAAAATTTTATTATGACTCTTTTACCAGCAATTGAAATTATCTTGGATTCCTTAATCTAGATTTGGTCTGGCTCTTCTTTTTATACCGTTTTTGTTGGCCATTGATAATTTGAATTTCTGTGTATGGGCAGGCTGAATGTACCAAGTTGATCAATCAAGTTTCACAGGTTGCCACTGGAGTCCTCTTCCACTCCTCCATGATGACATCATGGAGCTGGTGGATGTTAGAGACCACGCGCTCCTCCACCTTCCATTTGAGGATGCCCCACAGATGCTCGATAGGGTTTAGGTCTGGAGACATGCTTGGCCAGTCCATCACCTTTACCCTCAGCTTCTTTAGCAAGGCAGTGGTCGTCTTGGAGGTGTGTTTGGGGTCGTTATGTTGGAACACTGCCCTGTGGCCCAGTCTCTGAAGGGAGGGGATCATGCTCTGCTTCAGTATGTCACAGTACATGTTGGAATTCATGGTTCCCTCAATGAACTGTAGCTCCCCAGTGCCGGCATCACTCATGCAGCCCCAGACCATGACACTCCCACCACCATGCTTGACTGTAGACAAAACACACTTGTCTTTGTACTCATCTGGTTGCTGCCCCACAGGCTTGACACCATCTGAACAAAATAAGTTTATCTTGGTCTCATCAGACCACAGGACATGGTTCCAGTAATCCATGTCCTTAGTCTGCTTGTCTTCAGCAAACTGTTTGTGGGCTTTCTTGTGCATCATCTTTAGAGGAGGCTTCCTTCTGGGATGACAGTCATGCAGACCAATTTTATGCAGTGTGCGGTGTATGGTCGTTATATGGCGGCAGGTTGGCTCTCCTGCACGATTCACCGTAGCTGTACGGCGGCTAGCTCAGGCATACCTGCGGGAGCGTGCCCCTGGATCAGACGGACTCGATGTCCGCCGGCGACCCACGATCGCTTAGTACAGAGGCAGAGCGGAGATCTGCCTTTGTAAACAGGCGACATGACAGATATCTACTGTTCCCAGTCATCGGAAACAGTGATCTCTATCATGTCCCTGGCAGCCCATCCCCCCAAAAGCTAGAACACACCTAGGGAACACAGTTAATCCCTTGATCGCCCCCTAGTGTTAACCCCTTCCCTGACAGTGTCATTTTTACATTGATAAGTGCATTTTTATAGCACTGATTAATGTAATAATGTCACTGGTCCCCAAAAAGTATCATTTAGGATCAGATTTGTCTGCCGCAGTCCCACTAAAAATCGCAGTTTGCCACCATTACTAGTAAAAACAATAAAAAAAGTCCCTAAATCTATCCCATAGTTTGTAGACACGATAACTTTTGCGCAAACCAATCAATATACGCCTATTGTGATTTTTTTTTAGCAAAGATATGTAGAAGAATATATATCAGCCTAAACTGATGAAGAAAATTGTCTCTTTATATATTTTTTTGGGATATGTATTATGGTAAAAAGTAAAAAAAAAATGTTTTTTTTTAAATATTGTCGCTCTTTGTTTGTAGTGCAAAAAATAAAAACTGCAGAGGTGATTAAATACCACCAAAAGAAAGCTCTATTTGTGGGGAAAAAAGGACGTCAATTTCATTTAGGTACAGCGCCATTCTAATTATTTATGACTTGTGGTCATAAATAACTACTGGCTGGCTTGTTATTTTAATACAGAATTTATATAGCGGCAAGAGTTTCTGCAGCACTTTACAAAATGAAGGCAGTTACAATACAATTTGGTACAAGAGGAATCAGAGGTACAGCGTCGCACGTCCGTGCAATTGTCAGTTAAAGCGACGCAGTGCCGTATCGCAAAAAATTATCATTAAGGGGGCAAATCCTACCGGGGCTGAAGTGGTTAGTAGCAAAATTATCTTAGCATGTTCAAGTATATGATTATCATTTAGTTGCGTCTCTCAAAGATTGAGCAACTGGAATCCACCAAACCAGGCTCAGAACAAATGGAATGATCCTAGTGTAAAGATAGACTGTAACGCACCTACAAAACCTCCTTGCAGGCTTATCCAATAGGGTAAAATGCAGTAACCATAACCACACAATTAGAATGCACCTCTAAGTTATGTCACTCTAATTAAAAGAAGTCTGAGTAGTCGGTATGGGTTATTGCACTTGCAGAACTCCAGCCAAAAGTGGCCAATGACGTCACTCTGGCGCATGCATGCGGGAGCCCTTGGCTCGGGCACAAAGCTCTGAAGGTTTTGCATACCTGCAAGTCACCAGCTGCATTCAGGGTCAATATCTCCTAAATGGCACATGTTTAGAGGATATTCGTTTTACCTACAGGTAAGCCTTATTATAGACTTACCTGTAGGTAAAAATCACAAAGCGGACTTTATTACCGCTTTAACTTTTTCTGTAACAGGCCAGCTCGACCTTGTACCCTAATATGTCCTGTACCTCCCCATTTGTTGTATAATGTGTATGTTAGCCGCACTAGTCAACTGAGAAGTTTGGGAGTTGAAAGGGGTAAAGATATCAAATCCATTAAGGAATAATAATAATAATGTGATGGAGGAGTTATGCCCCGTACACACAGTCGGAATATCCGCCAGCAAAAGTGCGATGTGAGCTTTTCATCGGAAATTCCGACCGTGTGTATGCTCCATCGGACTTTTGCTGGCGGAATTTCCGCCAGCAAAAGTTTGAGAGCAGGTTCTCAATTTTTCCGACGGGAAAAAAAAACACGCATGCTCAGAAACAATTTGACGCATGCTCGGAAGCATTAAACTTCCTTTTCTCGCCTCGTCGTAGTGTTGTACGTCACCGCGTTCTTAACTTTTGTGTGACCGTGTGTATGCAAGCCAAGCTTGAGCGGAATTCCGTCGGAAAAAACATCCAACTTTTTACCAACGGAAATTCCGCTTGTGTGTACAGGGCATTAGAGTAAAGACTGAAGTGTAGAATGGTGAGTGCAAATATGTAAATAGTATATACTGTATATGTATCTCTCTTCTTTTTTTTCTTTTTTTTTTTTTGGAGTTGTATTTGGGTGGGGGTATTTGGGGAATGATTTGTGTGTTTTTGAGTTTTTGCTGTATAATGAAAAAAAGTCAATACAAATGGTTTGATTAAAAAAAAAAAGAAAAGGGTAAAGAACAAGGTTGGCTTCCACAGGAAAACTCAAGGTTTGCCTATAACTTTAGCTGCTGTATCTCTGGATCTACTAATATTTTTTTCATGCAGTTTTCACTGATGGTAAGCTTTGTTTATGCTTTTTTGTCAAAAGCTTGACAAAATGACCCAGGAATTGTGAACTATAGATTCCAAAAATGCAAAAAGGTTGCAAGACCAACAGGCCCCTTCAAAAAATTACATTAAATGAAAAATAGTGGCAGTTTCCCAATTAAAGGGTACAAACTGTAAAACTCTAAATAAAACTGTAAAACTCTAAATATAACTCATTAATAATTATGTCACCGTTTACGAAGATTACAGGACTGCTAAGTTGTAAATTAGCAGGTTTCCAAAACCAGACAAATCAAATTGTTAAGTTAAAATAAAAGTATGCTAAGAAAAATGTGAACAACTGCAGACAGTATAAGATATAAGTAAAATATTTCAAAAATACCCTCAAGGTTTGACCGCGCTTTCAGAAACTGTTCAAAAATAGTTTTTGTGTTGCCAAATGTGTCAAAATCAGTGACAAAATTATACATAGATAAATAAATTGTCCATATAAAGCATAATATAGTCCAATCATAGTGCTCAGTGCAAAACCCAATCCAAAACAGATTTACTTATAAGTTATTACTTATGCTACTTTCACACTGAAAGCGCCCGACCTTAGCGGTAACTCGCCACTAGTTTTAGTGGAGCTTTACTGTCCTTTTAGCTGCGCTTTTCAGCTACTAGCGGGGTGTTTTTAACCCCCACTAGCAGCCGAAGAAAGTGTTAAAAGCGCCCATGTTGAGGCACTTCGGCAGCGCTGCCCATTCATGTCAATGGGCAGGGCATTTTGGGAACGGTGTATACACCGCTCCCAAACCGCCCGAAGATGCTGCTTGCGGGACTTTTTTCCCGCAAGCGCACTACCCCAGTGTGAAAGCACTCATGCTTTCACATTGGGGAGGCATAAGAGGCGCTTGACATTATAACAACAGCAGTGGAACTACAGTTCTGCATTAAAGCAAAACTAAACTCTTCTATTGCCTATCTGCTGGGGACAGCACCATCATTAGGCCTCATGTACAGAACCAATTAGGGCTGTGCACCATCAAACTTCAGTGTAGGTGTTTGCCATTAGAAATGACCCCGAAGCCTTTACAAATCAATGACAGGCACTGCAGCTGTTTGCATGTAACCGCACATCGAGCGATTACATGTAGTTAGGGACAGATGAGCAGTGCTGGACACAAACAGTTTGCATCATCCAGGGCCACTCATCTGTCCTAATCACATGTAACCACTTGATGTGTGGTGTCTATCATTGATTTGTACAGGCTTCCTGGTCGTGACTTACCCCAAAACTTGTGATCACTGCCACAAAAATATGCTGCGTCGTCATGGTGCATGGCTCTAATCATGCCTTAGCCTCTTTTTTAGATCTGCAAGTGCCATAGTGCTGCACACATTGTGACAGACCTAGCCGGGACAGGGGCTTTAGGAGAGAACTGGGAAAACTTTGTTTCAGCCCACCATGTCCCTCTTATGTCTACGTGACCCTGTGTCTATATGGGGCACAGGGTGACCAAGCAAATGGGACAGTGATATTTATCCACAATATCTCCCAGGAAATATACAAAGATTATTCCTGGTTTATATGATTCTGAACTATACATGTTAATTGAAAGAGCTGATCACAGCGGCCTCTGTACAATGTAGGAGACGGATAGTCTGCTACTGGGGGGCTCCTGCTATTGTGAGAATGTGTCTTGTGTTTATACTTATGATTATGTGGATTGTGTCTTCTGAGCTAGAAGACGACAAGGCTGACCTGAAAGGTCAAAACTCTGAGTCACCCAGGCTGGTTAAATGAATAGTTAATTAGCTCATGTTAATTTATGTTTCTGGTTACAGTTTGTATTGTTAGGGTAATATGATCAGGAGGGAGAAACCTCCTCCTCAAGTGTATAAAAGTCTATATTCTTGTTCTAATAAACAGTTCTATTTCTGGTGTACTCCAAAATTGGTGTTGCCTGGTTCTTGGGGTTATTATAGTCAGATCTATTGGTTCATGTTCCAGTTTTGCAGCCAAACAAGTCCTGCCTAGTTCTTGGTTGTAATATCCAATATCTATATTCAGACTGGAGGAAGCGGTATATGATGGTAGCACTCAAACGGAGTGTGGGGGATGTTCCGTTACACACGTGACCATCCGAGACATGTACTGGTGGACACAATGTAAATAAAAATACCGTGCAAAAAACAGCATTGGTATTTTTGATTAAGGATGTAATAATAATTATTGAACATTTGTAACTTAAAGTGGTCCTTCACCCCCCCCCCCCCCCATCATTTTTTGTTTTCTTATCCCCTGCAACCTGGTTGCGGGTCTTGCACAGGTTACATATTCACCTGCCCACTGGTGTTTTGCTGAGATCCCTTCTGCCACATACTCGGACCCCTTCATGTGTGACATCATTGGGAAGCTGCCAGTTATTCCGGGTTCAGCCGGCAGCTCTCCCAATGACTTATGGCTAGGCCTGCCCCCTCCTCTTTTCTCAATGCAAGCTAATGCTTACCAGGATTTGTGATGTGCATATCCTGGGAGGCACTACGAGCAAAGAGAATTTTATTTAGTCTAGTCAAATAATATGCACGGGGGGACAGGCCAGAATAGTTTGTTCAAAAAAAGTGAAATAAGAAAAAAAAGACAGATTTCAACAGCAAAGTGGAGGATGAGTGCAATGAGAAAGATGGTGAAAATCCGCTTTAAGCTTTCTTTTGGCACATGATTACATTAGTGGGTTTAGTTCCCACTGCTTTTAGGCATATATGTCTGTTTTTGTTTTCTGGCTTGATAACAAAAAACTAAAACAGTGAAGTAAACTGGGCCCCTAAGCATAGCAGACAGAGCCATTCTAATTATTTATGACTTGTGGTCATAAATAACTACTGGCTGGCTTGTTATTTTAAAACAGAATTTATATAGCCGCAAGAGTTTCTGCAGCGCTTTACAAAATGAAGGCAGTTACAATACAATTTGGTACAAGAGGAATCAGAGGACCTTGCTCGTTAGAGTTTACAATCTAGGAAGGAGGGTCAAGTGATACAAAAGATAATAACTGTGGGGGATGAGCTGATGGAGAAGTAAAGACACAGTGTATTAGTTAGAAGCAGGATATGCTTCTTTAACCACTTCAATACCAGGCACTTACCCCCCTTCCTGCCCAAGCCAATTTTCAGCTTTCTGCGCTGTCGCTGTTTAAATGACAATTGCGCGGTCATGCTACACTGTACCCAAACAGAATTTTTAACATTTTGTTCCCACAAATAGAGCTTTCTTTTGGTGGTATTTGATCACCTCTGCAGTTTTTATTTTTTGCTAAACAAATAAAAAATAAAACGAAAATTTTTAAAAAAATTAAAGTTTTGCTTTTGTTTCTGTTATAATTTTTTTAAAATAAGTAAGTTTTCTCCTTCACTGATGGGCACTGATAAGGTGGCACTGACGGGCACTGATAAGGCGGCACCGATGAGGTGGCACCAATGAGCGGGCACTGATGGGCATCGATGATGGGCACTGATATGCGGCACTGGTAGGCAGCACTGATGGGTGGCACTGATGGGCATTGATAGGCGGCACTGATGGGCACTCATGGGTGGCACTGATGGGCACTGATAGGCGACACTGATGGGCACTGAAAGGCTGCAAAGATGGATACTTATGGGTGGCACTGATAGGCGGCACTCCTGGGCACTGATGGGCATTGATACGTGGCACTGATGGGCACTGATACGCGACACTGATAGGCATCCCTGGTGGCACTGGCAGTGGTAGGCATTGTGAGTGGGCACTTATTGGCAGCTGCCTTGGCACAGATTTGCATTACCCTGGTGGTCTTGGGGGGGCACACCTGGTGGTCCAGTGTGGATGGCCACCCTGGTGGTCCTGGGCGGTATGATGGTGGTCCTGGGCGGGATCCGAGGGGGGATGCGCTGATAAACAATCAGCACAGACCCCCCCTATCAGGAGAGCAGCCGGTCGGCTCTCCTCTACTTGCGTCTGTCAGACACGAGTGAGGAAAAGCCGATCAACGGCTCTTCCTGTTTACATCGTGATCAGCCATGATTGGACATGGATGATCACGTGGTAAAGAGCCTCCGTCGGAGGCTCTTTACCGAGATCGGTGTAGCGGTGTGTCAGACTGACACACCGTACCACCGATCGCAGTGATGCGCGCCCCCACAGGCGTGCGGCGGCTGTTATCCTTCTGGACGTCATATGACGTCAAGTCAGGATAGCGCAACCACCGCCCGGCCATCATTTGGCTATAGGCCGGCTGGAAGTGGTTAAAGAGAAGGGTTTTCAGGGATCGTCTAAAGATGGATAGATTAGGAGATTGTCAGACAGATTGGGGTAGGAAGAATGGGAGAAGCTCGGGAGAAGTCCTGGAGGCGAGCATGGGAGGAGGTGACAAGGGAGCTGGAGAGCAGGAGGTCTTGGAAGGATAGAAGAGAGCAGTTTGGTTGATATTTTGAGACTAGGTTAGTGATGTAGTCGAAGGCAGAGTTGTGGATGGCTTTGTGAGTAATTATTAGTGTTTTGAATTTAATTTGTTGGGTGAGCAGAAGCCAGTGACCAGATTGACAGAGAGGGGTAGCAAACACTGAGTGGTTAGCAGTAGTGTATTTAGGTTTTGTGTTGCCCTAGGCCTGACTAAACTCGTGCACCCCCTAATTTAAATATGACCCACCCCTTCCTGTCAAGGCCACACCCCTTTCTGTTTAAGACCCACCCTGAAATTGGGGACACTAGTTCTTAGGGCCTGGGGGGGGGCATTGGATTCCCTTAATTTGCATAGATTTCCTCTCACTTCCTGTTTGGCTATGGGGCAGGAAATGAAGGGAAATCTCTGCAATGGGACAGGGATGGTAAAAAATAAACTGACAGGGGCTATAACCTTCCCTTACGCTATCCAAAAAAAAAAAAAAAAGTGTTGTCTATAGTTCTACTTTAAGCACAAATTTCTGATAATTTTATGGAGAGGACTAAGAACATATAACCATGCTGATGGTGCAGCAGAAAACATATAGCACAGTGAGGAAGGTTTGTGATCCAGGCTGATAGGACAGTCAAACTTAGAAGCAGCTTGCGTTACACTTATGCCCTGTACACACGATCGGTTTTACCGATGAAAACAGTCCGATGGACTTTTTTCATCAGACAAACCGATCGTGTATGGGCCCCATCTGTCTTTTTTCCATCGGTGAGAAAAAATAGAACATGTTTTAAATTTATCCGATGGAAAAAAAAACGATAGCAAATTCCGATCGTCTGTGTGGAACTCCATTGGAGAAAAAACCCATGCATGCTCAAAATCAAGTCGACGCATGCTCAGAAGCATTGAACTTAATTTTTCTCGGCTCGTCGGAGTGTTTTTTACGTCACAGCGTTTGGGACGGTCGGATTTTTGACTGATGGTGTGTAGGCAAGACTGATGGAAGTCAGCTTCATCAGAATTCCGATGGAAAAATCCATTGGATTTGAATCCATAGGAAATCTGATCGTGTGTACAGGGCTTAACAGTTTAGCACAAGCCGGTGGGGACTCTTTCAGTGCTGCCCCCCTGCAAAGTGCTGCCTAGGCCTGGGCCTTGTTGGCCTAGGCCAGGATACAGCGTTGGTGGTTAGTAAGTTGGATGAGCCTAGCAACAGCATTCATGATGGACTGAAGCGGGGATAGCCTATGTAAAGATAATCTAATGAGGAGTGAGTTGCAGTAGTCGAGGTGAGAGATGACCAGGGAGTGAAATAGAAGCTTTGTGGTGTCAGTGGTTAAAAAGGGGCGTATTCTAGAGATGTTGCAGAGGCTAAGGTGGCATGATTTGGACAGGGATTGGATGTGGGCCTGGAAGGACAGTTCAGAGTCTAGGGTTACCCCTAGCACCCTGGCATATGGGGACGGACTGATAGTTGTGCTTTTGATCTTGACAGAGAAATCAGGGGAAGGGGCACGAGGGGGAGGAAATATTATGAGCTTGGTTTAAGAAAGAATGAGTTTGAGGAAATGGTGTGACATCCAGTCAGATATGTCTGTTAGTAAATCAGTGATACCTGAGGAGACAGATGGGGTGAGCTGAGGGGTAGAGACAGGGCCGGCCCTATGATGGGACCGGGTGGTACCATGGTACCAGGCGGCACTGTTAGGGGGGCGGCAAACTGACACCCGCCAGCCAGCCTGCTCCGCTGCCTGTGAGGAGCCCGGCGCCGCTGAGGACACTCACAGGCGGGGGGTGCAGTCAGCGAGTGAGCAGGCACGGGCAGGCGCCGCTCCCTGTGAGGAGCCCGGTGTACCGGCGCCGCTGCCTGTGAGGACACTCACAGGCGGGGGGAGGGGGCAGTCAGCGAGTGAGCAGGCACGGGCAGGCGCCGCTCCCTGTGAGGAGCCCGGTGTACCGGCGCCGCTGCCTGTGAGGACACTCACAGGCGGGGGGAGGGGGCAGTCAGCGAGTGAGCAGGCACCGCTCTCTGTGAGGAGCTCGGCGCCGCTGCTGTTGGTGACAGGGGCGGGCAGAGCACGCGCAGCATGGGGGGGTTGGGTTGGGAGCAGTCAGCGAGTGAGCGGGCAGCGGAGCAGAGAGATGATGTCATCTCTCCCCGCCGCCCTGCATCACCACAGTTTCACCCTCACTGTGCAGCCATGGGCAGCAGAGAGATTATATCATCTCTCTGCTGCCTGCCTTCACTGTGGGACACAGCAAGTGACAACCCGCAACGTGTGACAGATGACGTCGTGACAATCCGCAACGTGTGGCAAGTGACAATACGCAACGTATGGCAGGTGACGCTTGGCAAGTGACAATCCGCAATATGTGGCACGGACTATCCGCAACGTGTGGCAGGTGACGTGGCAAGTGACAATCCGCAACGTGTGGCAGGTGACGCCGTGGCAAGTGACAATCCGCAACGTGTGGCACGGAACTATCCGCAACGTGTGGCAGGTGACGTTGTGGCAAGTGACAATACGCAATGTGTGGCAGGTGACGCCGTGGCAAGTGACAATCCGCAACGTGTGGCAGGTGACGCCGTGGCAAGTGACAACCTGCAACGTGTGGCACGGGACTATCCGCAACGTGTGGCAGGTGACGTTGTGGCAAGTGACAATACGCAATGTGTGGCAGGTGACGCCGTGGCAAGTGACAATCCGCAACGTGTGGCACGGGACTATCCGCAACGTGTGGCAGGTGACGTTGTGGCAAGTGACAATCCGCAACGTGTGACAGGTGACGTTGTGGCAAGTGACAATGCGCAACATGTGACAGGTGATGTTGTGACAATCCACAACGTGTGGCAAGTGACAATACGCAACGTGTGGCAGGTGACGCTTGGCAAGTGACAATCCGCAACGTGTGGCACGGGACTATCCACAACGTGTGGCAGGTGACGTTGTGGCAAGTGACAATACGCAACGTGTGGCAGGTGACGCCGTGACAAGTGACAATCCGTAACGTGTGGCAGGTGACGTTGTGGCAAGTGACAATGTGCAACGTGTGGCAGGTGACGTTGTGGCATGTGACGTGGCAAGTGACAACCCGCAACGTGTGGCAGATGACAATCCGCAACGTGTGGCAGGTGACGTGGCAAGTGACAATCCGCAACGTGTGGCAAGTGACAACCCGCAACGTGTGGCAGGTGGCGTAAGTGACCATGCGCAACATGTGGCAGCCGACAATCCGCAACGTGTGGCAGGTGACCACCCGCAACGTGTGGCAGGTGACAACCTGCATCTGGTGGTGGAGTCCGAAGCAAAACTGTAAGTACAAACACACATCACAAGTTGTATGAGACATGAGAGCCTCTGAGAGGGACTTGCCTTGCCCAGCCCCGATTAACCACTTAAGGACCGGAAGGATTTGCCCACTTAAAGCGGTTGTATGGCTTTGTTTTTTTTGTTTTTTTAAATAACAAACATGTTATACTTACCTCCACTGTGCAGTTTGTTTGGAAAAGAGTGGCCCCGATTCTCTGGTTCTCGGGTCCCTCGGCGGCTGTCTTGGCTCCTCCCAGCATCAGCTAACCCCCTTCTGGGAAGCACTCTCCCAAGGGGGTTAGCTTGCGGGCGTGCTCCCTGTTATACACGCTGCGTCCATAGACACAGCGTGTATGACTCGTTCCCGCCCCCCCAGCAGGGCCCGGGTCATTGGATGTGATTGACAGCAGCGCGAGCCAATGGCTACACTGCAATCAATCTAGCCAATTAACGGCCAAACTCCGTGGAGAAGAGGACGCCGGGGGACGCGCACAGCAAGTGAACGGGCTCAGGTAAGTAAAACAGGGGGGCTGGGGGGCAGTCATTGCCAGGTGTTTTTTCACCTTAATGCATAGGATGCATTAAGGTGAAAAAACACGAACCTTTACAAACCCTTTAATGACCAGGCCATTTTTTGCGATATGGCACTGTGTCGCTTTAACTGACAATTGCGCGGTAATGCGACATTGTGCCCAAATAAAATTGATGTCCTTTTTTTCCCACAAATAGAGCTTTCTTTTGGTGATATTTGATCACCTCTGCGTTTTTGTTTTTTTTTGCACTATAAACAACAAAAGAGCAACAATTAAAAAAACAAACAATATTTTTTACTTTTTGCTATAATAAATATCCCAAAAATTTATAAAAAAATAATAATTTCTTCATCAGTTTAGGCCAATATGTATTCTTCTACATATTCTTGGTACCAAAAAAACACAATTAGCGTACATTGATTAGTTTGCGCAAAAGACATTGCGGCCGCCCGCCATGCACAGGTCCCTTTATACTCCTATATACATGTATAGAGCCCTGACAGGTCCTTTTATACGCCTATATGCACGTATAGAGCCATGACAGGTCCTCTTTATACTCCTTTATACATGTATAGAGCCATGACAGGTCCTCTTTATACTCCTTTATACATGTATAGAGCCATGACAGGTCCTCTTTATACTCCTTTATACATGTATAGAGCCATGACAGGTCCTCTTTATTATCCTTGTATAGAGCCATGACAGGTCCTCTTTATACTCCTTTATACATGTATAGAGCCATGACAGGTCCTCTTTATACATGTATAGAGCCACGACAGGTCCTCTTTATTATCCTTTATACATGTATAGAGCCATGACAGGTCCTCTTTATACATGTATAGAGCCACGACAGGTCCTCTTTTTACTCCTATACATGTATAGAGGCATGACGGGTCCCCTTTAGTTATCATGATATAAAATAATGAATGTGGGGACCTTTTGGTGGGCGTGATTTTTTTTTGGGGGGGGGCAGCATTTCATTCTTGGTCCCAGGCAGCACAATGTCTTGGGCCGGCCCTGGGTAGAGAGATAGATTATAAAATAGGCATATGCTACAGACTCCAATAAATGCTACTTATCCAATAAATAAATGTATAGCTTTATATTTTAGAATGCATTTATGTCATAAACCTGCAGTGCACGGTGCACAGTTTATCAAAAGACATGGCTGTATTTACTAGAAATACAAAATCCAGACCAGCTGTACACATTGCACAAATGTTTGTAAAGACCATTGCTTGCCTTCAGTTGTTCCATTAAGGCCCTGCTCACATGTGTGCTTTTTATGCGCATTCTAGATGCGGTGTGTTTAAAAAAAAAAAAAATCCCTCTTCCTGCATTGCTGGTGCACTTTCCAAATGCAACTTTTATAGAGTTCAACGATAACACACCTAAAACACATGTAAAACATGCGTAAAACGCAACGCATCAAAAACACACCGCACATGTGAACTGCCCTAAAGCAGACACATGGATTCCAGTAATTTCCTACTTCCTGAGTGCTAAGTAGAAAGGTTGGCCTGTTAGACCACTTTCACACTGAGGTGCTCTTCAGGCGCTTTCGTGCAAAAAAACCCCTAAAAACCCCTTGAAAACTGCTTCCCATTAATATCAATGAATACTTTCACACTGGGGCGGTGCGCTGGTGGGGCAGGGAAAAAAGTCCTGCAAGCAGCATCTTTGGAACATGTTTGGAGCACGTAAAAAAGCGTCTCAAAGATGCCCCTGTCTATTGAAATGAATGGGAAGCGCCTGAAAAGCACACGAAAAGCGTTTCAAAAGTGACGCAAACGCCTTAAAAGCGACCGACATTTTATGGCCAGTTTTTAAGCTTTCAAACTGGGGCGGGGGTGCATCAGCGGTAAAGCGCCGCTAGTTTTAGCAGTGTTTTACCTTCTTTTTAGCTGAGCTTTTCTGGCACTAGTGGGGCACTTTTAATCCCCACTAGTGGACGAAAAAAGGGTTAAAAGCGCCTGTGTTGTTTCAGCAGCGCTTCCCATTCATTTCAATGGGCAGGGCATTTTTGGGGTGGTGTATACACCACTCCCAAACCGCCCCTAAGATGCTGCTTGCAGGACTTTTTTCCAGTCCCGCAAGCGCATCATCTCAATGTGAAAGCACTCAGGCTTTCACATTGGGGAGGCATGAGAGGCGCTTGAAAAGCGCCTCAGTGTGAAAGGGGTCTACACAAACAGTGCCCAGAATGCCCTCTTGCCGCGTACACATGACCGTTTTCATGACGAGAAAAATGCCATTTTTAAAAATGGTCGTGAAAAACGGTCGTGTGTAGGCTTCATAGCATTTTTCTTGACGAGAAAAATGGGCGAAAAAAAATTAGAGCCTGCTCTATTTTTTCTCGTCGTTTTTCACGTTGTTCTTTTTAACGTCGTGAAAAACGGTCGTGTGTATGCTTTTACGAGGGGAAAAACGCGCATGCTCAGAATCAAGTATGAGACGGGAGCGCTCGTTCTGGTAAAACTAACGTTCGTAATGGAGATAGCACATTCGTCACGCTGTAACGGACTGAAAAGAACGAAGACTAAAAAGTGCGAATCGTCTCTCACCAAACTTTTACTAACACGAGATCAGCAAAAGCGTCCCAAAGGGTGGCGCCATCCGAATGGAACATCCCTTTTATAGTGCCGTTGTACGTGTTGTATGTCACCGCGCTTTACTCAAGCTTTTTTTTTCATGAACGTGTGTAGGCAAGGCAGGCTTGAGAGGAAACACGAAAAATCACGTTGAGAAAAACTTTTTTTCCATGACATGAATAACGGTCATGTGTACGCGGCATTTGAGTTTACAAAAAAGAAACATTTGAGTTTTTCTAAAAAAAATTAATCCAGAAAAGATGATTTAAGTGACTTTGAACTAGTGATGAGCCGAACACCCCCGGGTTCGGTTCGCACCAGAACCCGCGAACGGACCGAAAGTTTGCACGAACTTTCGAACCCTATTAAATACAATGGATGCGAATGTTCGAAATCTAAAGTGCTAATTATAACGACTATTATGCATGTTATTGTCCTAAAAAGGGTTTGGGAACCCGGGTTCTGCACCAGGGGACATGTATCAATCCAAAAAAAAGTTTTAAAAACGTCCGTTTTTCGGGAGCAGTCATTTTAATGATGCATAAAGTGAAAAAAAAAAGTCAAATATTCCTTTAAATATCGTTCCTGGGGGGTGTCTAAAGTATGCCTGTGAAGTGCCACGTGTTTCCCGTGTTTAGAACTGTCCCTGCACAAAATTACATTTCTAAAGGAAAAAAAGCCATTTAAAACTGCTTGCGGCTTTAATGTAATGTCTGGTCCCGGTAATATGGATGAAAATCTTTAAGAAAAATGGCATAGCTACCCCATCACCCCCCCCCCCACCCCAGCCCCTTACCAGCCCCTTTGGGTCTTGTATGGATATTAAGGGGAACCCCGCACACAAAATAAAAAAGGCCTTATATACTCTGAACAGCCGTATACAGGCAGTACATACAAGACAGGGACTGTAGGTTTGTTCTTATGTAGAATCTGTTTGTAATTTTGAACAGGTACATTGTTTAAGTGTAGCTCCAGCCAAGAAATCTATTTTTAAGCTTTTTGGAAAACATAGGGAAGGGTTATCACCCCTGTAACATTTGTTTTGCTGTCTGTGCAGTGTGCACCTGTTCAGAACAGTTCACCTCACTTTCCGTCCTAATGACAAATGTTTTTTGAAAATTTGGGTTTTTTATTGAAACAAGAATTGGTGATAAAGCATCAGTGGAGAGGAGACACTTTTTTCCCAAATTAACTCTTACAGGAGAGAATTTGCCTTCCTAGGTGTAGATTTCCTCTCACTTCCTGTTGTATCCTTCCGTTTGCAAGGAGGAGTCGTTTGTAAGTTGGATGTTTGAAAGTAGGGGCCTGCCGTATATACTCAGCTGAAATTTTCCCCTTACATGTTGGTGTTGCCACAACACTGTGAGCCCTCACAGTTACTCTTGGTGGGCGCATGAATGGGCCCTGCTGTGAATTATTAGATCAAGAATTGTAATTGCATGCCCCTGTTGAACAGGGGCTGAAAAATTGGGCCTTTGGTGGTGGTGGTGGTGGTGTTGACACAACACTGTAAGGCCTCACAGTTACTCTTGGTGGGCGCAGGAATGGGCCCTGCTGTGAATTATTAGATCAAGAATTGTATTTGCATGCCCCTGTTGAACAGGGGGTGAAAAATTGGGCCTTTGGTGGTGGTGGTGGTGGTGTTGACACAACACTGTAAAGCCTCACAGTTACTCTTGGTGGGCGCAGGAATGGGCCCTGCTGTGAATTATTAGATCAAGAATTGTAATTACATGCCCCTGTTAAACAGGGGCAGAAAAATTGGGCCTTAGGCACTGGTGCCACAACACTGCAACCCCTCACAGATACTGTACTTGGAGCACAGCAATGAGCCCTGTTGCAAAGTATTGCATCAAAAATTGTAATTACATGCCCCTGTTAAACAGGGGCTGAAAAATTGGGCCTTAGCCACTGGTGCTGGTGCCACGACACTGCAACCTCTCCCAGATACTCTAGTTGGAGTGCAGGAATGAGCCATGCTGCAAAGCATTGCATAAAAAATTGTAATTACATGCCCCTGTTAAACAGGGGCTGAAAAATTGGGCCTTAGCCACTGGTGGCGGCACCCAGAAACAAAAATGTTCTTCCAAGCTATCATCATCAATCGGATCATTGAGGAGGAGGAGGATAGTCAGTCAACATAACAGGACAGTCTCTCAGCATCAGCATCAGTCTTGAAGGGATGTGACATTTGAAAATAAATTAGTCTGTTATATCAGCTTCAGGTGTTTGGTAGCTGGTGGTGATCCAAGACTGGTTCATCTTTATGAAGGTCAGTCGATCAACAGAGTCGGTGGACAGGCGCACCCTGTGATCCGTGACAAATCCTCCAGCAGCACTGAATGTGCGTTCTGAAAGAACGCTGGATGCAGGACAGGCCAGTAGCTCAATTGCATACTGTGCAAGCTCTGGCCAGTGATCCATCCTCAAGACCCAGTAAGCCAGAGGATTTTCGGTGCGGAAGATGTCCAAGTCTGACCTTGCCCCTAGGTATTCCTGCACCATGTATATCAGACGCTGGCGATGGTTGCTGGAACCGATCATACCTTGGGGCTGCGGACTAAAGAATTGTCTGAACGCATCGGTCAGACGGCCACCTTCCCCACCGCTCCTTCTTTGACTGACCGAAGCCTCAGCAACTCGTTGTCCAGGACCAGGAGTTTGTAACCTCCCAGTCTCTGGGAACGCGTTGCACAGACCTTTCTGCAAGGCCTCCCGGAGTTGTCTCATCCTCTGCTCCCTCTGCGACGGTAAGATAAGGTCCGCAACCTTACCCTTGTACCGTGGATCAAGGAGAGTGGCCAGCCAGTAATGGTCCCTCTCCTTGATCTGAAGAATACGAGGATCCTTCCGCAGACTTTGCAGGATCAGGGAGGCCATGCAGCATAGGTTAGCTGAGGCATTCGGTCCGGAGTCCTCTGGGTCACTAAGGACGACATGATCCGCAGCCACCTCCTCCCAGCCACGTACAAGTCCACTGGTTTCTTGGGACTGTAAATCATCCCTAAAAGACTGCTGCTGATGATGCTGAGTGCCAGGCTCCACCTCCATGCTGACACAATCCTCCTCCTCCTCCTCCTCCTCTTCTTCCTGTGCGATGGGTGGGACAGAAGGAACACTGTCTGGGTAAAGGGGGCCTTGAGAGGCAAGGAAGTCCTCCTTTTCCTGCCTGTGTTCTGCCTCAAGTGCCCTGTCCATTATTCCACACAGCGTATGTTCCAACAGGTGGACAAGAGGTACAGTGTCACTGATGCATGCACTGTCACTGCTCACCATCCTCGTGGCCTCCTCAAATGGTGCCAGGACAGTGCATGCATCCCTGATCATGCCCCACTGGCGTGGTGAAAAAAACCTGAGCTCCCCTGACCCTGTCCTGGTGCCGTAGTCGCACAGGTACTCATTGATGGCCCTCTGCTGCGTGTGCAGCCGCTGCAGCATGGCCAACATTAAGTTCCACCTGGTGGGCATGTCACATATAAGGCGGTTCTTGAGCAGGTTCAACTCCTTTTGCAGCTCAGCCAGGCGAGCACTGGCATTATAAGATCTGCGGAAATGCACACAGACTTTCCTGGCCTGCCTCAGGACATCCTATAAGCTCGGGTACCTGCCCAAGAACCGCTGCACCACCAGGTTAAGGACGTGAGCCACACAGGGCACATGGGTCAGTTGTCCCTGTCGGAGAGCGGAGAGGAGGTTGGTGCCATTGTCGCAAACTACCATTCCTGGCTTAAGCTGGCGTGGCGTCAACCACCTCTCGGCCTGCCCCTGCAGAGCAGACAGAACCTCTGCCCCAGTGTGGCTCCTGTCCCCCAAACACACCAGCGCAAGCATGGCATGGCATTGTTTTGCCTGCATAATTGCGTAGCCCCTTGAACGCCTACGGAGCACCGCTGGTTCCCAGGACAAAGCACAGGAAGAGGCCATGGAGGAAGAAGAAGAGGAGGGGGTGGAGGACAGAGGTGTGTCACAACCAGTAGTAGCATTTTGGAGGCGTGGCGGTGGAACAACCTCCAACACTACTGCACCTTGTCCTGCATCCTTCCCAGCTGCCAAAAGAGTGACCCAATGGGCCGTGAAAGAAAGGTAACGTCCCTGTCCATGCCTGCTGGACCATGAGTCAGCAGTAATATGCACCTTACCGCTGACCGCCCTGTCCAGCGAGGCCAAGACATTGCCTTCCAAATGCCGGTAGAGAGCCGGAATCGCCTTCCGTGAGAAAAAGTGGCTTTTGGGAACCTGCCACTGAGGAACCGCACATTACACAAACTCACGGAAGGGGGCTGAGTCTACCAACTGAAAAGGCAGCAGTTGAAGCGCTAGCAATTTAGCCAAGCTAGCATTCAACCGCTGGGCATGTGGATGGCTGGGAGTGAACTTTCAACGGTCCAGCAGCTGGAGCAGGGAAATTTGCCTGCTAGAATCGGACGTTGGTGTACTGCTAGCAGAGTGCCCGCAAGTACTTGGCTGTGACACACCTAATTCTACACCTTCATTCCTCTCAGTGCAGGTTTCAGAGAGGACTGAAGGTATAGTGGGGTTGGAGATCCCAGCTGATGCGGTGCAAGAAGAGGTCCGCTTTGTTCTTTGGTGTGGGTCTTTAAGGTAGGCTTGCCAACGAGCTGCATGGCAGGTCAACATATGTCTGGTCAAGCATGTGGTGCCCAAGGGGGTGATGTTTTGGCCACGCGATATACGCTTGAGACATATGTTGCAAACAGCAGCTGTGCGATCTGATGCACTCGACACAAAAAAGGCCCACACCAAAGAACTTTTTGAATAACGGGCAGAGGCAGCGCCCTGCACAGGCGGAGCTCTGCGGTGTGATTCCGTCGGTGTGCTGCCCTTATGCTGGCCCCCCGAGGGCATCCTGCCTCGTTGGAGATGTGCCTCCTCCTCATCCTCCTCCTCCTCCTCCTCCTCTCTCCTATTAGGCACCCACGTGGAGTCAGTGACCTCATCATCCCCTCCCTCCTCATCACTGGAGCCAATCTGGCAGTATGCTGCAGCTGCTGGAACATCTTCTTGAGCATCCCCTCTCTCTGCTCTCACGCTACTGCCTTCCTCTAGCTGGGCATCATCATCAGACCCTTCGAAACGCTGGGCATCCTCCTGGAGCATGTACCCAACACTGTGCTCAAACAGTTCGGGGGACTCCTCAGGAGGACATGGTTGGTCTAGGGAAGGAGTGACTGATGATGACATTGATACCAGGGAAGAGGACGCTTTGGCAGCTGCTTTGCCAGTACCCTGAGCCTGCGTGAGAGAGGATGAGGAGGATGAGGAGGGCTTGGTCATCCACTCTACCAAGTCTTCGGCATGATGCGGCTCAACACGTCCAGCTGCCGAAAAGAAGGACAAGCGTGTCCCATGACCACGTACTGATGGCGATGCACCGCGTCCATGACCAGCACTGTTGTCTCTAGACACAGAGCCTGCTTGCCCTCTTTTATTGGCTTCTGACTGTCTGCCTCTCCTTGTTTGCCTTCCAGACATTCTAATGGCCTGCAGGGAAATAAGGCCTAGCTTCAGGAGTATATTTTGCAGGAATCACACTACGCCTGCTGTAGGTGCTGAAAATGCCTGTTGGTGTAACACACCAGGAAAAAGCAGCAATACAGGCTAACTTCAGGTGTAATATGATCAGGAGGCACACTCCGCCCGCTGTAAGTGCCGCAAATGCCTGTTGGTGTAACACACCAGGAAAAAGCAGCAATACAGGCTAACTTCAGGTGTAATATGATCAGGAGGCACACTCCGCCCGCTGTAAGTGCCGCAAATGCCTGTTGGTGTAACACACCAGGAAAAAGCAGCAATACAGGCTAACTTCAGGTGTAATATGATCAGGAGGCACACTCCGCCCGCTGTAAGTGCCGCAAATGCCTGTTGGTGTAACACACCAGGAAAAAGCAGCAATACAGGCTAACTTCAGGTGTAATATGATCAGGAGGCACACTCCGCCCGCTGTAAGTGCCGCAAATGCCTGTTGGTGTAACACACCAGGAAAAAGCAGCAATACAGGCTAACTTCAGGTGTAATATGATCAGGAGGCACACTCCGCCCGCTGTAAGTGCCGCAAATGCCTGTTGGTGTAACACACCAGGAAAAAGCAGCAATACAGGCTAACTTCAGGTGTATAATGTGCAGGAGGCTTAGCAACAATGACACTGACACTGTCCCCTGCCTATCCTTCTCTCTCCCTGCACACAAGGTTTATCAAAGTATATGACACTGACACTCTCCCTGTCTATCCTTCTCTCTCCCTGCACACAAGGTTTAGCAAAGAATATGACACTGACACTGTCCCCTGCCTATCCTTCTCTCTCCCTGCACACAAGGTTTAGCAAAGTATATGACACTGACACTGTCCCCTGCCTATCCTTCTCTCTCCCTGCACACAAGGTTTATCAAAGTATGACACTGACACTCTCCCTGCCTATCCTTCTCTCTCCCTGCACACAAGGTTTAGCAAAGAATGTGACACTGACACTGTCCCCTGCCTATCCTTCTCTCTCCCTGCACACAAGGTTTAGCAAAGAATATGACACTGACACTCTCCCTGCCTATCCTTCTCTCTCCCTACACACAAGTTTGAGGTACAAATAGCACTGACACTGTCCCTGCCTATGTAACTCTTTCCCTGCACCGGAACACACTACACAAGGTCGCCGCGCTGGCGGCCTTTTATAGTGTGGGGCGTGTGCTAAACCCCCTGAGCTATAATTGGCCACAGGCAACCTGCCTGTGGCCAATTATGGTTCTCCTAGCTGCCGGCGCTGTGATTGGCCAAGCATGCAGGGTCACAGTGCATGCTTGGCCAATCACAGCGCCGGGATTGCACTGCGATGGCGCAGTGTATTGTGGGCCGTTCGCGTCACTCGAATTTGGCGCGAACGGCCCAAATCGTTCGATGTTCGCCGAACGGTCGAACAGCCGATGTTCGAGTCGAACTTATGTTCGTCTCGAACACCGAGCTCATCCCTACTTTGAACATGGCATGGTTGTTGGTGCCAGACAGGCTGGTCTGAGTATTTCAAAAACTGACGATCTACTGGGATTTTCACACACAATCATCTCTAGGGTTTACAGAGAATTGTCAAAATAAGTGAAAATATCCAGTGAGTGGCAGTTGTGTGGACAAAAATGCCTTGTTGATGTCAGAGGAGAATGGGCAGACTGGTTCAAGATGATACAAAGGTAACAGTATCTCAAATAATCACTTATTACAGCCAAGGTATGCAGAATACAATTTCTGAACGCACAACACATTGAAGCAGATGGGCTATAGCAGCAGAAGTGCACCCAGGGTGCAACTCCTGTCAGCTGAGAACAGGGAACGGAGGCTACAATTCGCACAGGCTCACCAAAATTGGACAATAGCAGATTTGTAAACCGTTGCCTGGTCTGATGAGTCTCGATTTCAGCTGCAACCTTCAGATGGTAGGTTCAGATTTTGTCGTAAACAACATGAAAGCATGGATCCATCCTGCCTTGTATCAACGGTTCCGGCTGGTGGTGGTGTAATGGAATGGTGTGGGGGATATTTTCTTGGCACACTTTGGGCCCCTTAGCACCAATTGAGCATCGTTTAACCACTTCAAGCCCAAGCCAATTCTGACACTTCACTCCTACATGTAAAAATCATAATTTTTTTGCTAGAAAATTACATAGAACCCCCAAACCCTACATATGTTTTTTAGCAGAGATCCTAGAGAATACAATGGCGGTCATTGCAACTTTTTATCTCGCACGGTATTTGCACAGCAATTTTTCAAACGCGTTTTTTTTTTGGAGAAAAAAACTGTTTCATGCTTTAAAAAAAACAAAACATTAAGTTAGCCCAGTTTTTTTACATAATGTAAAAGATGAGGTTACGCCGAGTAAATAGATACCTAACATGTCACGCTTCAAAATTGCACACGCTTGTGAAATGGCGCCAAACTTCGGTACTTAAAAATCCCCATAGGCGACGCTTTAATTTTTTTTACTGGTTACATGTTTTGAGTTACAGAGGAGGTCTAGGACTAGAATTATTGCTCTCGCTCTAACGTTCATGGCGACACCTCACATGTGTGGTTTGAACACTGTTTTCATATGTGGGCGGGACTTACGTATGCGTTCGCTTCTGCGTGCAAGCAGGGGCACTTTAAAAAAATATTTTTTTTTATTTGTTAATTTTACTTAAAAAAACTTATTTTGATACTTTAAAAAAATAAATAAAAATTTGATCACTTTTATTCCTATTACAAGGAATATAATCATCCCTTGTAATAGGAATATGACATGACAGGTCCTCTTTACAGTGAGATATGGGGTCAATAAGACCCCACATCTCACCTCTAGGCTGGGAAACCTAAAATAATAAAAAAAAAAAATCACCGCTTCCCAGCCGAGGCGGCGTCATTTTTTTTGAATGCAGAGGCCGGGCGTGACATCATAACATCGCACCCGGCCTCCGACGATCATAGAGACTCCGGCGACCATCTGGTCTGCCGGAAATCTCTATGATCAGCATCCGAGGCTGGCGGATCCGTTCTCCGACTCACCGATCGCAGTGGTGAGTTGGTAGAAGCACCGGAGGGCCGCGGGAGGGGGGGATGTCCCTTTTCGCCGCCCGTAAGAACAATCAAGTGGTGGAACAGCCGCTATGATCATTCTTATGGTGTAGGGAATCGCCGGCTGAAAATGCTGATATCAGAATGATGCCTGTAGCTGCACCCATCATTCAGATATAGCCCCACAAAGCCCAGGACGTCATATGACGTCCTCTGGGCGCCAAGTGGTTTTAAAGTGGTTGTAAACCCACTTTTTCAACTTGCACCTACAGGTAAGCCTAGATTAAGGCTTACCTGTAGGTGCAAGAAATATCTCCTAAACCTACACGGTTTAGGAGATATTTACTAAAATGACAGGCGCCGCTGTCTACGGCGCATGCGCGCCGTAGATAACGGAGCATTCATGGGGTTAATCCCATTCACAAACTCAGCTACTTCCCAGCAATAGCTGGGCGTAGCCGAATGGGACGCCTCCTGCGCGCATGCGCAGAGTGACGTCTCCGCCGCTCCGGCCAATCACAGCGCCGGAGCGGCGCTGTGATTGGCTGGTGCGGCGATACCCGGAAGTAACATTACGGCTATCGCCGCAGAGATGGCTGCGGCTCAAGACAGGGACATGGACGGCTTCGGGGGCCCCGATCTAAGGTAAGTGGTACATAATGAGCTAGTATGCTAGTCATACTAGCTCATTATGCCTTTCTCTTGCAGGTGTTGTACAAAAAAAAAAAAAAAACGAGTAGTGGGTTTACAATCACTTTAAACACCACGGCCTACCTGAGTTTTGTTGCTGACCATGTCCATCCCTTTATGACTACAGTGTACCCATCTTCTGATGGCTCCTTCCAGCAGGATAATGCACCATGTCACAAAGCTCAAATCATCTCACCACTGGTTTCTTGAACAGGACAATGAGGTCACTGTACTCCAATGGCCTCCACAGTCACCAGATTCCAATCCAATAGAGAACCTTTGGGATGTGATGGAACAAGAGATTTGCATCATGGATGTGCAGCCAACAAATCTGCAGCAACTGTGTGATGCTATTATATCAATATGGACCAAAATCTCTGAGGAATGTTTCCAACACCTTGTTGAATTTATGTCACAAAGAATTAAGGCAGTTCTGAAGGCAAAAGAGGGTCCAACCCAGTACTAGCAAGGTGTACCTAATAAAGTGGCCGGTGAGTGTACATGCTATGATTTGTAAATGAAAGCTGGGTTTTCATACAGTATGGATGAAGGTTAAATCCCTTGTTTTAGGATTCATGATAAAGGTGATTAGGTTAAAATTCCTTCTGTTTTAAGAAGAAAAGGCTATATTTAACTACTTCCCACCCGGCCACTGTATATATACGGCCGGTTGGGCGCTCTCTCGTTCAGGAACGTCCCTAAGGAGGGGGATCGCGCGCGTTCCCGCGCAGCGGCGCGATCCCAATGCACGCGTGTCACCCGGACACAGCGCATCTCGATTCGGCAGGAGGGCTCTGTGATTTGCCCTCCTGATCACATGACGGCCGTGTCCAAACACAGCCGTCATGTGATGTAAACAGAGAGCCGGTTGCTAGGCAATCAGCTCTCCTCTCACACAGAAGTCGTCAGTGAGGAGAGGAGAGCGGATCGCTGCAGCTGGCTGGTGATCAGTGAGTATGAGCTGTTTTTTTCAGCTTTTTACTCACTGATCACCAGCCTAGTGTCCCCACACAGTGTAAACACAAACATGTCCCCAAAATACATGTCCCCAAAATACATGTCCCCACACACACATGTCCCCACATAGTAAAAACACCTGTCCCCCACATATATGACAGTAAAATCATATGTCCCAATGATCATTTGCACACATATGTCCGTGATCACCTGCACACATCTGTACATGATCATTTGCGTACATATGTCCGTGATCACACGAACCAATTATTATACACTTAACGGATTTTTTTTTACCAAAAACATGTAGTAGAATACATTTTGGCTTAAATTTATGACAAAATTTGATTTTATTGGATTTTTTTAAAAATAGAAAGACGAAAATATATTTTTTTTTCCAAATTTCCGCTCTTTTTTCGCGTATATTGCAAAAAATAAAAAACATAGTCGTGAATAAATACCACCAAAAGAAAGCTCTATTTGTGTGAAAAAAATGATAAAAATTTCATTTGGGTACAGTGTAGCATGACCGCGCAATTGTCATTGAAAATGCAAGAGCGCTGAAAGCTGAAAATTGGTCTGGGAAGGAAGGGGGCTAAAGTGCCCAGTATTGATGTGGTTAATGGAAACCTCTTTGGAGGACACCTACTGAATGCCCCATGTTAGCATCCAGGCATTAAAGTAGATGTAAACCCACTCTCATCCTTTCTAAACTATTGCCATAGTGCTGATCTATAAGGATATAGATGTCTCCTGCATGTATCCTTATCTGTCAAATGTCTTCCCTCTGTCTGTTATAAGAACTGAGAAACTGCAGATTCTGTGGGTGGATCTGTTGTCTGGAGCTCGGTGGGTGGAGTCGTGATGTCAGTAGACTCCCCGCCCACCTCTACACTCCCCTTGTCAACATGCATTTTCTCCTGTGTATTCCTTCTGCTATGATCACTAACATCCAGTCAAAATCCAGAAAAGTAACCACATGACTTCAGAAAAGGAGTGGGGGTGGGAATTAAAAAATAATGCCTGTCTAAAGCTGTCTAAAGCTAGTGCACAAGATATGTAAATAACCTGTCACTCAAAGCAAGGGGGCGGAACGGACAAAGGTTTTTCTCTGTTTGTCCGTTTTATCTCACTGAACAATAAAAGAGGATTGCTCAGAGCTGGATTAACTCTTTGTGGCAAGACCTGGCACAAATGATAGGAAATCTTATACTCTACATTGTGACAGCAAAAATAAATAAATACAATTTCGGGTTCTCATCCACTTTAATGCATTCAACTTGTGCAGCTGGACGCTTTACTTCCTATGGCCCCGTTCACACTACTGAGTTTTGGGAATGCATACAAATTCATGCGCTTTCCCAATATACACAGAAATGTGCTGCTTTTTAATTAACGGCACCCCCACACATCTGCTAACGCACGTGTTTTTTGTGTGCGCTAAACCACATGGTACTGCAGCATCATGCGGTTCGGTGTTGCACATTTTTAAAAAAAAGGTCATGGACTTTATTTCCGCATTTCTCGCACTTAGGCTGGTTTCACACTGGGGCGGTGGGGGCGGTGGCGGTATAGCGCCGCTATTTTTAGCGGCGCTATACCGTCGGGATTGCAGAGGTATTCGGCCGCTAGCGGTGCGGTTTTAACCCCTGCTAGCGGCCGAAAAAGGGTTAATACCACCCGCAAACCGCGGCTACAGCCGCGGTTTGCGGGCGGTATTACCGCGGTATCCCATTCATTTCAATGGGAAGGAGCGGTGGAGGAGCGGTAAACACACCGCTCCAGAGATGCGACTAGCAGGACTTTTTTTCACGTCCTGTTAGCGCACCGCTCCAGTGTGAAAGCCCTCGGGGCTTTCACATTGGAGAGAAAGAAGCCGCTGTTTAGGCTCGGTTTGCAGGCGCTATTTTTAGCAAAATAGCGCCTGCAAACCGCCCCAGTGTGAAAGGGGCCTTAGGGTAGCCCATGGAACGCAAGTGCTTGATCACACCTGATGGGGGTGAACCTAGCCTAGGTCTCTATGTTTGCTTCCTTATTTTATGAAAATCCTTGAATCCACTCAAGGTCCTTTGTAGTTCTAATAGACAATGGTGCATATCATAGAGGTTGCTGTTCCACCTGGAGGTACTGTAAAATTCCAATGGAACTAGCAGAATTGTGATTAAAGGTAAATTTAATAGATTTTAGAATTTAAGTATACTGATAATGTGTCCTTGATGGCATTCACTGTTCAATGAGGTTTTGTTTTGTTGAAAAGAGCTGGATTTTTTTAAAATAACTGCAACAAAACTATTCTATAAACCAAGCGTAATTTTTATGCGAATAAATCATAAATAATGAAGTAATAAAAAATGTGTCTGAGATTTTCATATTTCGGGGGGTGCTGTACAGCCCTAATTTAGCCCTGGTTAAAAACATATTTTTATACATTAAAAAGCAAAAACGAATAAATTGCCTCTGCTCATAGTAGTTTCACTACTCAGTCTATTCAGTACAGCCTGTCCAGACGATGCAAGGTTTTGCGAAACGCGTCGGGAGACTCCACTGCTGCCACTGAGTGTTTTTGCATAGCGCTATATATATGGATTGCATGTAAGTGTACCTACCTATATTCATAAAATTTCCTTTGCGGTATTACGCTATGTACCATCTCCTTCTTTCTTCCACATGAACTCTATGTGAGCTATTATAGCATTCCTATTGGCTCGAACATCTGGTGTTTTCCCTTGAACTTAGACCTTGGACATAAGGGTGCATGGTGCCGGCCGGGATTCCATATGTACGGACATATACATATTCAGCCTGTCTGACCCTATACACATACGTGCATAGGGTCCACTTCATCCGGTAAGCCTCCCCTTCACGTGGTGGTGGTTACGTCACTAGTCACTTATTACTTTGGAAGATTCACCTATACATTTTTTGAACTGAACAAGTTCTGATCACATCAACGTTTTGATCATTATAAACTTTCCACATATTTATTTGGATTTTAATATATATTTGGACTCACATCCATCCTTTGTGATCTAGTTAATTTTTAAACACTTGGGTGTCACATATTGTTATACGCATAGCGCTGCATTTTTGTATATTGTTTGTTGTTGCTTTTTACCACAGGTATTGTAGCTGCTTATATGTGTTAGCAGCGCGAATATTGTTTGTATTTTCTGTCCTGATTAGTGGAAAGATTATATTTTCCTTCACCTATAGTGCCAAAGGTTCAGGTGGCTTTCACTACAACGTTTGATAGTTAAACAAGTCATTGCAGTGTGCAAAAGTGTTTTCCTAGTTTTTTCTTTTCATCTGTTTTTGCTGCATTTATGATTTAATCCTTCTCTGGTGTGCATATAAAATCAAAGTAAAGCTTTTAAAGTGTTACTAAACCCACAATAGTAAGATCAGTCTGTATATGCAGTAAAGCATGCTTGTAAAGCCTCGTACACACGATCGGATTATCCGACGGGAATTGTTGTCTGAAAATCCGACCGTTTGTATGCTCCATCGGACAATTGTTGTCGGATTTTCCGCAGACAAATGTGAGATAGCATGCTTTAAAATTGTCCGCCAACAAATGTGTGTTGTCGGATTATCCGATCGTGTGTACACAAGTCCGTTGGACAAAACTCCAAAGTACAAACACGCATGCTCAAAAGCAATACTAACCATAACACAACATTAGCCCAAAGGGCTGAAAAAGCACGTAGTTTTGTGTTTGTTGACCGACAATTCTTTGTCGTTTGTATGCAATACAAGTTCACAGCCAACGCCCTTCGGACAAAAGTCCTATACTTTGTCCGCAGAAAATCCGATCGTGTGTATGAGGCTTTAAACTCACTGTGGAACCTAAGGGGTTAATCCTCCGCATTGTGTAAAAATACTGTTTGATCCTGTCTCCTCTGATCCTCCCCTTCATCCACAGTCCCCAATCCATCTCCTGATAACACAGAGTCTTTGGATTCACTCTGCACATGCTCAGTTTGGTGTGTATTGCTAGAGAGTTTTTTTTTTATCTTGGGAGGGCACATGTGATCAGCACAGGACCAATCAGCACTATCCAGACAAAGGGTCAGGGGTCCTGCAGCTTCATAGGACAATCTGGGCAAAGTAAAAATTTCTCCTTCAAGCTTTAACCAGTGCTTGGCTGGACACTGATAGAAGTCACAAGACTCTAACTGCTGATGAGAAAAGGTATTTAGCCATTTATATTTACTAAAAGTATTGCATTTCTATGTACTGTGGAAGACCAGATATAAGGGGAGATTTACTAAACTGGTGCACTCAGAATCGAGTTCAGCTGTGCATGGTAGCCAATCAGCTTCTAAACCTCAGCTTGCTCAATTAAGCTTTGTCAATAAAACCTGGAAGCTGATTGTTTTTTATGCAGAAGAGAGCCTGATTTTACACTCCCCAGCTTTAGTAAATAAACCCCATAGTGAATGCAGGGTCCTGGGTTTAGTAACACTTTAAATGTCATGTATAACATGACTCCAATACTAAGGATGAGCTCTGGCGTGTTCGCACAGCCCACGTGCAGAGCCCGCCATGAAGTCGGCACTTAACATATGTGGTTTGCAAGCATATGCAGTTTCAAAAATCTGCATGTAAAATAAGCCCAAAACGAAAATGTTTGCCTTTTTCTGGGTTTTGAAAATATATCACACTAATGAATATATCACAGATCTTCATCTCAAAAAAATTATAATTGTTTTCATTTTGAATAGAGTAAGGGAGGGTTATAACCCCTGTCAGATTTTTTTAGCCACCTGTGTCCCATTGGGGAGATTTCCCTTCACTTCCTGTCCTATAGCAAAAACAGGAAATGAGAGGAAATCTCTGCAAATTAAGGGAATCCCTTGGGGACCCCCAGAATTATGTCCTCATTGGAAGATTTCCCCTCTATTACTTTTCTGGGGACAATTCAAAATGTTGTATTTTCTTCTACTTTCACTTCCAATTATAATGGTAAACAGGAGAAATAGAGAGGATGACTCTCCCTAATGGGAGCACAGACAGCAATAAACACTGACTGGTGTTCTAATCCACCTCCAATCTGTACAAAGCTAAAGAAAATGTTTTACCTTTGGTTATACCTAACCTGATGTCTCGTGTCAGAATGTATTAAAAAAATTTGTTTAACAAAGATTGATTTAACACAGGGTGCACCCATTACACATACACTATATGTAGCAGTACCCCCGGTTAGGGCTGCTGATAGACTCTATACCCCACTGGACACCCCAACTCTGCAAATCCTCTCTTACCTCTGACACTTTGGGTTCCATTTTAATATGTTGCGTTAGTAATGAGAAATTCACACAGTATCACTGAACCACAAGAGATAAAGAATGAACACAAGAAAAGATATGAATGAACACAACTTATGTTTGACAGAAAATATCACTTGACACTGGTATACGATGGGGTGTACCTTCTAACCGATAAAGGATCTATGTGAACAGGTACAGAGAGAGATAAATATCCAACACCTTTAACACATGTATTGGATACTTAAAAAAAGGGGAGAACAAGAGGTGGGACTTTGCATGAAGCACACGGAAGCATGTATATAAAATGAATAAGGAATAGACTTTTAATTGTTTCATAATGTCATAAAATTAATTTTAAATTTGTGCATTTTGCTACAATCAATATTATTAAACTTTTTAACATACATTAGAACGAAATATTGCACAGTAATTAATATTCCAATGAGGAGTTATCATATATTAACAGATACATGGAATGATTGAAACATAACACATATTATAGTTGATACCAGTACAAATTTGTAACCATGGCAAAAAATTATTTGATCGATAGGGGGAAAAAATAAATTAGAAGGAACGTTCATGGCAGTTAGATGAATGTGTACACATCGGTAGTTATTAGCTCTACGCGTTTCGGGGTTTTATACCCACTCACCAGGTGCAAAACCGTAGTGATCATCTAGGAATAAAAATATTGTAAAAATAAAAATACAAAAATATTGAGACAAAAATATTGCAATAATCTAAATTGATATTAAATAATGAAGGCATATGGGCAAATGTAAGACATGAGGCCCCCCCCCCCCCAGACATGAATACACCTAAACCAATGACTTACATAAGCATCTGCGCAATGGTGGTAGGGCCATGAAGATCACAAGACCGGCCAAGGAACGTCACACACGGGAGCTGAGGGGACGTGGCGGGGCGACCACAGCCAAACACAGGCAGCCCCCCTAGAGGGTCAGAGCGTGTAAGATGACAAAGATGTAGGCTGAATAGGACGGACCCCATATGGGGAACCTATATGTAAAAAGTGAAATGAACGGAGTACATATCAAAGTGAAAAAAGTGAACAAAATGTAGGTAAATGTTGGGCAAAGTGAAGGGATGGGGTGCAGAGTAAAGAAAGAGGGGGAGAAAGGGAGGGAAAGATGAGAAAGTAGGAAAAGGGTGTTGAAAGCAAGAAGGAATGAGGAGAGGCCGTTGTGATGGGGGACGATAGGGAGAGTTGTGTACCTGTTGCAAGCTGCTGAGAGCATGAATATCGTAGTGCATGTTGTTCCTCTGTGAAGAGTGATGTGGGAAATAATGTGTGCAAGACCCGACAAAGGGGGAAGCCCATATATAGGGAGTGCCGCTACAGCACAGCCCCCAACGTCACGCCAGAGGGGGGAAGGGGAGGCGCGACCAGCAAGGCAGCAGAAGCCACCCGACGAGAGGCGCCAGCCCAGACACCCCCAGCATGCTGACGATGGCAAATCACTCTACCGGTGAAGCGGCGCGACGAGGATGCTGCACGCCCGGCGTGGAATGCGCGACGTCGACGCGCAGTGGTGGAGTTCCTTGGCTGGTCTTGTGATCTTCATGGCCCTACCACCATTGCGCAGATGCTTATGTAAGTCATTGGGTTAGGTGCATTCATGTTTGGGGGGCCCCCTCATGTCTTACATTTGCCCATATGCATTCATTATTTAATATCAATTTAGATTATTGCAATATTTTTGTCTCAATATTTTTGTATTTTTATTATTACAATATTTTTTATTCCTAGATGATCACTACGGTTTTGCTCCTGATGAGTGAGTATAAAACTCCAAAATGCGTAGAGACAATAACTACCGATGTGGACACATTCATCTAACTGCCATGAACGTTCCTTCTAATTTATTTTTTCCCCCTATCTATCAAATATTTTTTTGCCATGGTTACAAATTTGTACTGGTATCAACTATAATATGTGTTATGTTTCAATTATTCCATGTATCTGTTAATATATGATAATTCCTCATTGGAATATTAATTACTGTGCAATATTTGGTTCTAATGTATGTTAAAAAGTTTAATAATATTGATTGTAGCAAAATGCACAAATTTAAAATGAATTTTCTGAACCTTATCAAATTTTATATACATGCTTCCGTGTGCTTCATGCAAAATCCCGCCTCTTGTTCTCCCCTTTTTTAAATATTGAACCGGGATGGAGGAGGTGACTGAACGGCCCCACATATCCTCATTTAAAGTCCCAAAGTACCCTTTTTCCCCTCTTTACTTCATGTATTGGTTACCTTTCCTCTGAGGCCTCAGCACACAAACCAGAAAACAGTGCACAGCATATACATACAGTAAACACAATGTGAATTAGACAATATCTCACAAAATGGCTCCCCCTAGGTTGTAATTCAGTGATTAGCCTTAAATGTAGAGCAGTAAAGCATAATAAAAGAAGAAGATGATAAATGTTCTTTCAATTCCGGATATCTTCAGCTAGCCTGTTGTTTATACTGCAGTGTAATTTGTACTTTTGTAATCCAGGTAGGTAAAAGACAAAAGGACTGAAGAACAAAGGTGTACTGATGAATACTTAAACTGAAGAACTATCACCACTTGTAGATTCCTCTTTAACCACGTCAATACCATGCATTTATACAGCTTCCTGCCCAAGCCAATTTTGAGCTTTCAGCCCTGTCGCAATTTGAATGACAATTGCGCGGTCGTGCTACACTGTACCCAAACAAATTTTTTATCATTTTGTTCCCACAAATAGAGCTCTCTTTTGGTGGTATTTGATCGCCTCTGCGATTTTTATTTTTTGCGCATCAAATAAAAAAAGAGCGATTTTTTTTAAAAAAACTATGTTTTTCTTTGTTTCTGTTATTTTTTTTTGTAAATAAGTACCTTTTCTACTTCAATGACGGGCACTGATAAGGCGGCACTGAAGGGCACTGATAAGGCGACACTGATGGGCACCAATGAGGTGGCACCAATGAGGTGGCACTGATGAGGTGGCACTGATGGGCACTGATGATGGGCACTGATAGGCGGCACTGATGGGCACTGATATGTGGCACTGGTATGCGGCACTGATGGGCACTCATAGGTGGCACTGATTGGCACTCATAAGCGGCACTGATTGGCACTCATAGGCGGCACTGATGAGCACTCATAGGCGGCACTAATGGGCACTTTTAGGCGGCACTGATGGGCACTTATGGGTGGCACTGATAGGTGGCACGGATGGGCACTGATAGGTGGGCACTTATGGGCACAGATGGGCACGGATGGGCACGGATAGGTGGCACTGATGGACACTAGTAGGTGGCACTGGTGACACTGCTGCCTAGCAATGCCAGCCACCACACATTATTTTCTTGGCATGATAGTGCCAGTCAGTGCCCATTTGTGGGCACTGATTGGCATATTTTTTTATGTTTTTTTTTTATATATATTTTTTTTTACTACATGTGGATGGCCATGGGGGCCATCCACATGCTTAGGGCTTCCCTGGTGGTCCTTGGGGGCTTCCCTGGTGGTCCAGTGTGGGTATCCGAGGGGGGGCTGCGCTGATAAACAATCAGCGCGAACCCCCCCTGTCAGGAGAGCCGCTGATCGGCTCTCCTCTACTCGCGTCTGTCAGACGCGAGTGAGGAAGAGCCGATCAACGGCTCTTCCTGTTTACTTCCTGATCAGCCGTGATTCGACACGGCTGATCACATGGTAAAAAGCCTCCGACGGAGGCTTTTTACCGAGATCAGTGTAGCGGTGGGTCAGACTGACCCACCGCTCCACCGATCGCCGCGATGCGCGCCCCCACGGGCGCGCGGCGGCTGTTATCCTGCAGGACGTCATATGACGTCCAGTGTGGATAACAGAACCACTTCCCGGACGTCAATTTGCTATTGACTGGGCGGGAAGTGGTTAAATATGAGTGCAATACAGTACTGACCTTACAGCGCAGGGGAGAAAAGACAAGGCCTCAAGCGCCAGCTATATGATGCCTGTGAAGGAGTAGATTCACATCCGTGGATCTACAAGTCTCACCAGCCAGTCTGAAGAAAAGAACTCACTCAGCAATACTGTAATCTCTATCTGGATGGGCAGGTGCCCTCTCACCACAATAGACTCCACTAGATGTAGGGCTCCGGCCGGAATCCCTTCTGGTGTCTCTGTCCGGTGAAAATGGCGCCGCCGCGCCGCAACTCCTGGTGGACTGTAGTGCAGATGGCCCAGATGCTCTGAAGCACAGGCCAGTCCGCTGACTGGAATAGTGGTGTTATCCTCTGAGGTCCCTCTGAGGCGGGCGATCCGGCTATCCGCTGTATAGGCCCCAGTCTCTCACTCCCTGTCACACAGACCTCCTGCTGGCAGGTTCAGAGTGGCGTCCAGCCGCGCCTGTCCTTTTATCTCACCTCCCAGCAGGCTGTTCTGCGCGCTTTGCATTGTGTGTCCTGTAGTCCATAGCTGGCCCGGCCAACAGTGTCACATTCTCACCCAGACTACATGTCCCATAATGCATTGATTTGTTCACGCTCAAGGAGGAAAGAAAACCCTGACAGAGTTCAGCAGGCACTAGGGGGGAGCCAAAACCCATACATAAGAAAACAGTGAACCATTTAACAATAATAACCATAGTAGCAACCCCTGGCTACATATATTACCAAAGATATTGGGACACCTGCCTTTACACGCACATGAGCTTTAATGGCATCCCAGTCTAGTCCGTAGGGTTCAATATTGAGTTGGCCCACCCTTTGCAGCTATAACAGATTCAGCTCTTCTGGGAAGGCTGTCCACAAGATTTAGGAGTGTGTCTATGCGTGGGAATCCCGCTGACAGATGAAAGAACCGAACCTGGCATTAGTTTCTAGTATCAGCGCATTTGCACGAGTACCGATACTCATGCAAATGCTTAGTATCGGCACCGATACCAGGTTCGGTTCTTTTATTGGTCAGCGGGATTCCCCTGCTGACAGATGAAATGTATACAAAAGAATGCCCGCAATTATCGGTTGTTAAGGAGCAGGGCTGCCACGTCCTTAGCAACCAATGATGTTTCAGCTGTCTCCCCCCAGCTTTCTTTTGGCTGTAATTGCTTTTACCCCTCCCCTCACTACTCCCTGTAAACTTTCCCCGCCCACCCGTCGGCTGAGGCAGGGTTGCCATCAGGGGGGTACAGCCAGTAAGTGGCCCGGGCATTCGAGGGGCCCGAACCATGGGTCACAACCCGGGGCCATCTTTAACACATGGCAGCTGCCCTCAGAGCAGGCCGGCTGCCAGGATACAGAAAAGAGTGGAGAGGTGAGCGGATCCCACGTGTGTGCAGGTCAGAGCGCGCTATCAGGCAAGCTCTGCTCCGATCAGGTACTGTGTGGAGGAGGTCCTGGTGGAGCAGCCCCCCCCCGCTCTTTTGTGTGTGCACTGTGCAGGTCGGTGCCCGCTGTCAGACAAGCACCACTCCGAGCAGGTACTGTGCAGGGTGGGTGAGGCCAGTGGGTGCCAGTGGAGGGCCCCATGGAGAAGGAGGTCTGGGAGGAGGAGCCCCCCCCCCGCTATTTTGTGTGTGCACTGTGCAGGTCGGGGGCCCGCTGTCAGACAGGCACCACTCCGAGCAGGTACTGTGCAGGGTGGGTGGTGGGTGAGGCCAGTGGGTGCCAGTGGAGGGCCCCATGGAGAAGGAGGTCTGGGAGGAGGAGCCCCCCCGCTCTTTTGTGTGTGCACTGTGCAGGTCGGGGGCCCGCTGTCAGGCAGGCTCCGCTCCAGTCAGGTACCACAGTGTGTGCCGGGCTGTGTGGAGAGGGTTAGGCCAGTTGGTGCAGTGGAGGGCCCCATGGAGGAGGAGGTTAGGGTAGAGGAGCCCCTCCTTCTTGCAGCTGCCCCCAGAGAGCCTGGTGGAGATGGGACACAGGCTCAGCTACCCCTCCTGGCACTGCTGGACAGGTGAGAGCTGGGAGGACTGCTGTTTCCCAGGGTGTATGTGACACTGCCTCCCACCTGTGACACTGCCTCCCACCTGTCCCGCTGCCCCCACCTGTGATACTGCCCCCCACCTGTGACACTGCCTCTCACCTTCAACAATGCCCCTAACCTGTCCCGCTGCCCCCCACCTGTGACACTGCCCCCACCTCTGATGCTGCCTCCCACCTGTCCCGCTGCCCCTCACCTTTGCCACTGCCCCCACCTGTGACACTGCCTCCCACCTGTGACACTGCCCCCCAACTCTGACACTCCCCATCTATATACCATCACCTCTGTATATATACCTCGCCCATCTATATACCGTCACCTCTGTATAGATACCTCCCCCATCTATATACCATCACCTCTGTGATTATACCTCCCCCATTTATATACCATCACCTCTGTATATATACCTCCCCCGTCTATATACCATCACCTCTGTATATATATCTACCCTTCCCCCATCTATATATCGTCACTTCTGTATATACAGTGGGGCAAAAAAGTATTTAGTCAGCCACCAATTGTGCAAGTTCTCCCTCTTAAAAAGATGAGAGAGGCCTGTAATTGTCATCATATGTATACCTCAACTATGAGAGACAAAATGTGGAAACAAATCCAGACAATCACATTGTCTGATTTGGAAAGAATTTATTTGCAAATTATGGTGGAAAATAAGTATTTGGTCAATATCAAAAGTTCATCTCAATACTTTGTTATATATCCTTTGTTGGCAATGACAGAGGTCAAACATTTTCTGTAAGTCTTCACAAGGTTGTCACACACTGTTGCTGGCTGGTATGTTGGCCCATTCCTCCATGCAGATCTCCTCTAGAGCAGTGATGTTTTGGGGCTGTCGCTGGGCAACACGGACTTTCAACTCCCTCCAAAGGTTTTCTATGGGATTGAGATCTGGAGACTGGTTAGGCCACTCCAGGACCTTGAAATGCTTCTTACGAAGCCACTCCTTCATTGCCCAGGCGGTGTGTTTGGGATCATTGTCATGCTGAAAGACCCAGCCACGTTTCATCTTCAATGCCCTTGCTGATGGGAGGAGGTTTGCACTCAAAATCTCACGATACATGACCCCATTCATTCTTTCATGTACACGGATCAGTCGTCCTGTTCCCTTTGCAGAGAAACAGCCCCAAAGCATGATGTTGCCACCCCCATGCTTCACAGTAGGTATGGTGTTCTTTGGTTGCAACTCAGCATTCTCTCTCCTCCAAACACGACGAGTTGTATTTCTACCAAACAGTTCTACTTTGGTTTCATCTGACCATATAACATTCTCCCAATACTCTTCTGGATCATCCAAATGCTCTCTAGCAAACCTCAGACGGGCCCCCGACATGTACTGGCTTAAGCAGGGGGACACGTCTGGCACTGCAGGATCTGAGTCCCAGTCGGCGTAGTGTGTTACTGATGGTAGCCTTTGTTACGTTGGTCCCAGCTCTCTGCAGGTCATTCACTAGGTCCCCCCGTGTGGTTCTGGGATTTTTGCTCACCGTTCTTGTGATAATTTTGACCCCACGGGGTGAGATCTTGCGTGGAGCCCCAGATCGAGGGAGATTATCAGTGGTCTTGTATGTCTTCCATTTTCTAATTATTGCTCCCAAAGTTGATTTCTTCACACCAAGCTGCTTACCTATTGCAGATTCAGTCTTCCCAGCCTGGTGCAGATCTACAATTTTGTTTCTGGTGTCCTTTGACAGCTCTTTGGTCTTCACTAGTGATGAGCCGAACACCCCCGGGTTCGGTTCGCACCAGAATCCGCGAACGGACCGAAAGTTTGCGCGAACATTAGAACCCTATTAAATACAATGAATGCGAACGTTCGGATTCTAAAGTGCTAATTATAACGACTATTATCCATGTTATTGTCCGAAACAGAGTTTGGGAACCCGGCTTCTGCACCAGGGGACATGTATCAATGCAAAAAGAAGTTTTAAAAACGGACGTTTTCCGGGAGCAGTCATTTTAATGATGCATAAAGTGAAAAAAAAAAGTCAAATATTCCTTTAAACATTGTACCTGGGGGGTTTCTAAAGCATGCCTGTGAAGTGCCATGTGTTTCCCGTGTTTAGAACTGTCCCTGCACAAAATAACATTTCTAAAGGGAAAAAATCATTTAAAACTGCTTGCGGCTTTAATGCAATGTCTGGTCCCGGTAATATGGATGAAAATCTTTAGGAAAAATGGCATAGCTACCCCATCAACCCCCCCCCCCCCTACCCCAGCCCATTACCAGCCCCTTTGGGTCTTGTATGGATATTAAGGGGAACCCCACACACAAAATAAAAAAGGACCTATATACTCTAAACAGCCGTTTACAGGCGGTGCATACAAGACAGGGACTGTAGGTTTGTTCCTATGTAGAATCTGTTTATAATTTTGAACAGCTGCATTGTTTAAGTGGAGCTCCATGGCAAATTCCTTTTTTTTAGCTTTTTGTAAAACATAGGGAACGGTTATCACCCCTGTCACATTTTTTTTGCTGTCTGTGCCCCTGTTCAGAACATTTCACCTCACTTTGCGTCCCAATGACAACTGTTTTTGAAATGTGGTGCTTTTATTGAAACAAGGATTGGTGATAAAGCATCAGTAGAGAGGAGACACCTTTCTCCCATATTAATTCTTACAGGAGAGAATTTTCCTTCCAAGGGGTAGATTTCCTCTCACTTCCTGTTGTCTTCTTCCGTTTGCAAGTAGTAGTAGTTTGTAAGTTGGATGTTTGAAAGTAGGGACCTTCCGTATATACTCTGCAGAAATTGGCCCCTTAGGTGTTGGTGTTGGCACAACACTGAAAGCACTCACAGTTATTCTTGGTGGGTGCTGGAACGCCCTGCTGTCAAGTATAATATCAGGAATTGTAATAACATATAATTGTTGATCAGTGGTAGTAAAAATTGGGCCTTTGATGGTGGTGCTGGTGCCACAACACTGTAAGGCCTGACAGTTACTCTTGGTGGGCGCAGCAATGGTCCCTGCTGTGAATTATTAGATCAATAATTATAATTGCATGCCCCTGTTGAACAGGGGCTGAAAAATTGGGCCTTTGGTGGTGGTGGTGGTGGTGATGGTGGTGCTGGTGCCACAACACTGTAAGGCCTGACAGTTACTCTTGGTGGGCGCAGCAATGGTCCCTGCTGTGAATTATTAGATCAATAATTATAATTGCATGCCCCTGTTGAACAGGGGCTGAAAAATTGGGCCTTTGGTGGTGGTGGTGGTGGTGATGGTGGTGCTGGTGCCACAACACTGTAAGGCCTGACAGTTACTCTTGGTGGGCGCAGCAATGGGCCCTGCTGTGAATTATTAGATCAATAATTATAATTGCATGCCCCTGTTGAACAGGGGCTGAAAAATTGGGCCTTTGGTGGTGGTGGTGGTGGTGATGGTGGTGCTGGTGCCACAACACTGTAAGGCCTGACAGTTACTCTTGGTGGGCGCAGCAATGGGCCCTTCTGTGAATTATTAGATCAATAATTATAATTGCATGCCCCTGTTGAACAGGGGCTGAAAAATTGGGCCTTAGGCACTGGTGGCACAACACTGCAACCCCTCACAGATACTGTACTTGGAGCACAGCAATGAGGCCTGTTGCAAAGTATTGCATCAAAAATTTTAATTACACGCCCCTGTTAAACAGGGGCTGAAAAATTGGGCCTTAGCCACTGGTGGCGTCACCCATAAACCAAAATGATCTTCCAAGCTATCATCGTTAATCGTATCATTGAGGAGGAGGAGGAGGATAGCCAGTCAACATAACAGCACAGGCACTCAGCATCAGCATCAGTCTTGAAGGGATGTGACATTTTAAAATCAATTAGTCTGTTATATCAGCATCTGGTGTGTGGTAGCTGGTGGTGATCCAAGACTGGTTCATCTTGATGAAAGTCAGTCGATCAACCGAGTCGGTGGACAGGCGCACCCTGTGATCCGTGACAAATCCTCCAGCAGCACTGAATGTGCGTTCTGAAAGAACGCTGGATGCAGGACAGGCCAGTAGCTCAATTGCATACTGTGCAAGCTCTGGCCAGTGATCCATCCTCAAGACCCAGTAAGCCAGAGGATTTTCGGTGGGGAAGGTGTCCAAGTCTGACCTTGCCCCTAGGTATTCCTGGACCATGTATATCAGACGCTGGCGATGGTTGCTGGAACCGATCATACTTTGGGGCTGCAGACTAAAGAATTGTCTGAACGCATCGGTCAGACGGCCACCTTCCCCACCGCTCCTTCTTTGACTGCCCGAAGCCTCAGCAACTCGTTGTCCAGGACCAGGAGTTTGTAACCTCCCAGTCTCTGGGAACGCGTTGCACAGACCTTTCTGCAAGGCCTCTCGGAGTTGTCTCATCCTCTGCTCCCTCTGCGACGGTACGATAAGGTCCGCAACCTTACCCTTGTACCGTGGATCAAGGAGAGTGGCCAGCCAGTAATGGTCCCTCTCCTTGATCCGAAGAATACGAGGATCCTTCCGCAGACTTTGCAGGATCAGGGAGGCCATGCAGCGTAGGTTAGCTGAGGCATTCAGTCCGGAGTCCTCTGGGTCACTAAGGACGACATGATCCACAGCCACCTCCTCCCAGCCACGTACAAGTCCACTGGTTTCTTGGGACTGTAAATCATCCCTAAAAGACTGCTGCTGATGATGCTGAGTGCCAGCCTCCACCTCCATGCTGACACAATCCTCCTCCTCCTCCTCCTCCTCCTCCTCCTCTTCCTGTGTGATGGGTGGGACAGAAGGAACACTGTCTGGGTCAAGGGGGCCTTGAGAGGCAAGGAAGTCCTCCTCTTCCTGCCTCTGTTCTGCCTCAAGTGCCCTGTCCATTATTCCATGCAGCGTGTGCTCCAACAGGTGGACAAGAGGTACAGTGTCACTGATGCATGCACTGTCACTGCTCACCATCCTCGTGGCCTCCTCAAATGGTGCCAGGACAGTGCATGCATCCCTGATCATGCCCCACTGACGTGGTGAAAAAACCTGAGCTCCCCTGACCCTGTCCTGGTGCCGTAGTCGCACAGGTACTCATTGATGGCCCTCTGCTGCGTGTGCAGCCGCTGCAGCATGGCCAACGTTGAGTTCCACCTGGTGGGCATGTCACATATAAGGCGGTTCTTGGGCAGGTACAACTCCTTTTGAAGCTCAGCCAGGCGAGCACTGGCATTATAAGATCTGCGGAAATGCACACAGACTTTCCTGGCCTGCCTCAGGACATCCTGTAAGCCCGGGTACCTGCCCAAGAACCGCTGCACCACCAGGTTAAGGACGTGAGCCATACAGGGCACATGGGTCAGTTGTCCCTGTCGGAGGGCGGAGAGGAGGTTGGTGCCATTGTCGCAAACCACCATTCCTGGCTTAAGCTGGCGTGGCGTCAACCACCTCTCGGCCTGCCCCTGCAGAGCAGACAGGACCTCTGCCCCAGTGTGGCTCCTGTCCCCCAAACACACCAGCGCAAGCACGGCATGGCATATTTTTGCCTGCGTACTTGCGTAGCCCCTTGAACGCCTACGGAGCACCGCTGGTTCCGAGGACAAACCACAGGAAGAAGCCATGGAGGAAGAAGAAGAGGAGGGGGTGGAGGAGAGAGGTGTGTCACAACCAGTAGTAGCATTTTGGAGGCGTGGCGGTGGAACAACCTCCAACACTACTGCACCTTGTCCTGCATCCTTCCCAGCTGCCAAAAGAGTGACCCAATGGGCCGTGAAAGAAAGGTAACGTCCCTGTCCATGCCTGCTGGACCATGAGTCAGCGGTAATATGCACCTTACCGCTGACCGCCCTGTCCAGCAAGGCCAAGACATTGCCTTCCACATGCCTGTAGAGAGCCGGAATAGCCTTCCGTGCGAAAAAGTGTCGTTTGGGAACCTGCCACTGAGGAACCGCACATTGCACAAACTCACGGAAGGGGGCCGAGTCTACCAACTGAAAAGGCAGCAGTTGAAGCGCTAGCAATTTAGCCAAGCTAGCATTCAACCGCTGGGCATGTGGATGGCTGGGAGTGAACTTCTTTCGACGGTCCAGCAGCTGGGGCAGGGAAATTTGCCTGCTAGAATCGGACGTTGGTGTACTGCTAGCAGAGTGCCCGCAAGTACTTGCCTGTGACACACCTAATTCTACACCTTCATTCCTCTCAGAGCAGGTTTCAGAGAGGAGTGAATGTATAGTGGGGTTGGAGATCCCAGCTGATGCGGTGCAAGAAGAGGTCAGCTTTGTTCTTTGGTGTGGGTCTTTAAGGTAGGCTTGCCAACGAGCTGCATGGCAGGTCAACATATGTCTGATCAAGCATGTGGTGCCCAAGCGGCTGATGTTTTGGCCACGCGATATACGCTTGAGACATATGTTGCAAACAGCAGCTGTGCGATCTGATGCACTCGCCTCAAAAAAGGCCCACACCAAAGAACTTTTTGAATGACGGGCAGAGGCAGCGCCCTGCACAGGCGGAGCTCTGCGGTGTGATTCCGTCGGTGTGCTGCCCATACGCTGGCCACTCAAGGGCATCCTGCCTCGTTGGAGATGTGCCTCCTCCTCATCCTCCTCCTCCTCCTCTCTCCTATTAGGCACCCACGTGGAGTCAGTGACCTCATCATCCCCTCCCTCCTCATCACTGGAGCCAATCTGGCAGTATGCTGCAGCTGCTGGAACATGACTGCCAGATTGGTGTCCTTCTTGAGCATCCCCTCTCTCTGCTCTCACGCTGCTGCCTTCCTCTAGCTGGGTATCATCATCAGATCCTTCCAAACGCTGGGCATCCTCCTGGAGCATGTACCCAACACTGTGCTCAAACAGTTCGGGGGACTCCTCAGGAGGAGGGCATGGTGGGTCTAGGGAAGGATTGACTAATGAAGATAATGATACCAGAGAAGAGGACGCTTTGGCAGCTGCTTTGCCAGTACCCTGAGCCTGGGTGAGAGAGGATGAGGAGGATGAGGTGGGCTTGGTCATCCACTCTACCAAGTCTTCGGCATGATGTGGCTCAACATGTCCAGCTGCCGAAAACAAGGACAAGCGTGTCCCATGGCCATGTGCTGATGACAATGCACCGCGTACACGACCAGCACTGTTGCCCCCAGACACAGAGCCTGCTTGCCCTCTTTTTTTGCCTCCTGACTGTCTGCCTCTCCTTGGTTGCCTTCCAGACATTTTAATGGATGGCCTGCAGGGAGATGGGAAAAACAGCAATAAGGGCTACCTTCAGGTGTATATTGTGCAGGAGGCTTAGCAACAATGACACTGACACTGTCCCCTGCCTATCCTTCTCTGTCCCTAAACACAAGGATTGAAAATATGGTTCAGCAAAAAAGTTTTAGAACAGAATAGCACACTGACACTTTCCCTCACTGTCCTACTCTGTCCCTCCCTACAAACAAGATTTAGCACAGAATAGCACACTGATAATTTCTACGAGTGTCCTTCTCTGTCCCTAAACTCAAGGATTGAAAATATGGAACAGCAAAATTGGTTTAGAACAGAATAGCACACTGTCAGTTTCACTGACTGTACCGCTCTGTCCCTCAACTCAAGGATTGAAAATATGGAACAGCAAAATTGGTTTAGAACAGAATAGCACACTGTCAGTTTCACTCACTGTACCTCTCTGTCCCTCAACTCAAGGATTGAAAATATGGAACAGCAAAATTGGTTTAGAACAGAATAGCACACTGACACTTTCCCTCACTGTCCTACTCTGTCCCTCCCTACAAACAAGATTTAGCACAGAATAGCACACTGATAATTTCTACGAGTGTCCTTCTCTGTCCCTAAACTCAAGGATTGAAAATATGGAACAGCAAAATTGGTTTAGAACAGAATAGCACACTGTCAGTTTCACTCACTGTACCTCTCTGTCCCTCAACTCAAGGATTGAAAATATGGAACAGCAACATTGGTTTAGAACAGAATAGCACACTGTCAGTTTCACTCACTGTACCTCTCTGTCCCTCAACTCAAGGATTGAAAATATGGTTCAGCAAAATAGTTTTAGAACAGAATAGCACACTGACACTTTCCCTCACTGTCCTACTCTGTCCCTCCCTACAAACAAGATTTAGCACAGAATAGCACACTGATAATTTCTACGAGTGTCCTTCTCTGTCCCTAAACTCAAGGATTAAAAATATGGAACAGCAAAATTGGTTTAGAACAGAATAGCACACTGTCAGTTTCACTCACTGTACCTCTCTGTCCCTCAACTCAAGGATTGAAAATATGGTTCAGCAAAATAGTTTTAGAACAGAATAGCACACTGACACTTTCCCTCACTGTCCTACTCTGTCCCTCCCTACAAACAAGATTTAGCACAGAATAGCACACTGATAATTTCTACGAGTGTCCTTCTCTGTCCCTAAACTCAAGGATTGAAAATATGGAACAGCAAAATTGGTTTAGAACAGAATAGCACACTGTCAGTTTCACTCACTGTACCTCTCTGTCCCTCAACTCAAGGATTGAAAATATGGAACAGCAAAATTGGTTTAGAACAGAATAGCACACTGTCAGTTTCACTCACTGTACCTCTCTGTCCCTCAACTCAAGGATTGAAAATATGGTTCAGCAAAATAGTTTTAGAACAGAATAGCACACTGACACTTTCCCTCACTGTCCTACTCTGTCCCTCCCTACAAACAAGATTTAGCACAGAATAGCACACTGATAATTTCTACGAGTGTCCTTCTCTGTCCCTAAACTCAAGGATTGAAAATATGGAACAGCAAAATTGGTTTAGAACAGAATAGCACACTGTCAGTTTCACTCACTGTACCTCTCTGTCCCTCAACTCAAGGATTGAAAATATGGAACAGAAAAATTGGTTTAGAACAGAATAGCACACTGTCAGTTTCACTCACTGTACCTCTCTGTCCCTCAACTCAAGGATTGAAAATATGGAACAGCAAAATTGGTTTAGAACAGAATAGCACACTGTCAGTTTCACTCACTGTACCTCTCTGTCCCTCAACTCAAGGATTGAAAATATGGTTCAGCAAAATAGTTTTAGAACAGAATAGCACACTGACACTTTCCCTCACTGTACCTCTCTGTCCCTAAACTCAAGGATTGAAAATATGGTTCAGCAAAATAGTTTTAGAACAGAATAGCACACTGACACTTTCCCTCACTGTACCTCTCTGTCCCTACAAACAAGGATTAGCACAGAATAGCACACTGTCACTGACACTCTCCCTACCTATCCTTATTTGTCCCTAAACACAAGGAATCCAGGAATAGTAAAGGAAAAATAATGACACTGTCCCTGCCTATGCTTCTCTTTCCCTGCTCCGGAACACACTACACAAGGCCGCCGCGCTGGCGGCCTTTTATAGTGTGGGGCGTGTACTAAACCCCATCAGCAATAATTGGCCACAGGCATCCTGCCTGTGGCCAATCATTGCTCTCCTCGCTGCCGGCGCTGTGATTGGCCAAGCATGCGGGGTCACAGTGCATGCTTGGCCAATCACAGCGCCTGGATGACACTGCGATGGCGTAGTGCATTGTGGGCCGTTCGCGTCACTTGAATTTGGCGCGAACGGCCCAAATCGTTCGATCTTGGTCGAACGATCGAACAGCCGATGTTCGAGTCGAACGTATGTTCGACTCGAACACGAAGCTCATCCCTAGTCTTCACCATAGTGGAGTTTGGAGTGTGACTGTTTGAGGTTGTGGACAGGTGTCTTTTATACTGATAACAAGTTCAAACAGGTGCCATTAATACAAGTAATGAGTGGAGGACAGAGGAGACTCTTAAAGAAGAAGATACAGGTCTGTGAGAGCCAGAAATCTTGCTTGTTTGTAGGTGACCAAATACTTATTTTCCACCATAATTTGCAAATAAATTCTTTCCAAATCAGACAATGTGATTGTCTGGATTTGTTTCCATATTTTGTTTCTCATAGTTGAGGTATACCTATGATGACAATTACAGGCCTCTCTCATCTTTTTAAGTGGGAGAACTTGCACAATTGGTGGCTGACTAAATACTTTTTTGCCCCACTGTATATCACCCCTATCTGTATACCATCATCACCCCTGTATATATATATATACCTCCCCATCTATATACCATCACCTCTGTATATAGTGGCTAGTGAAACAACCGATCAGACCGGTGTGTGTGTGATTGGCTGCATTGGAGGCCAGAGGAGATATTTGGGGTCCAATAGACCCTAGATCTGTCCATAAAGAGGACCTGTCACGGTCCATGCTATTACAAGGGATGTAATAGCAATAGCAATACAAAAAAAAAGTTAAAGGTACAGTGTTAAAAAAGTTTAATAAAAAAAAAAAAAGAATGTAAAAATAGGTATCGGTAATTGGTATCGGCGAGTACTTGAGGAAAAGTATCGGTAATCGTACTCGGTCTTAAAAAAACTGTTATTGGTGCAACCCTAGTATGTGTACATACATTTTCTGGTTTTGTAAAGATAGAAGCAGCTGTTTGCCTTTAGGCAAATGTTTTCTGATTGAATTTTCAGACACAACCATAAAAGGGGGTATGCTACTACTCTGACCCATTTGGTTCTGTACATTTCACCTTGCTATTAAAGTGGTTGTAAAACCTTACAATCCACTTTTTACTACAGGTAAGCCTATAATAAGGCTTGCCTGTAGCTACCCTGGATATCTCCTAAACCTGCATGGTTTAGGAGATATCCACTGTATCAGCATGTGCCAACGTCATCGGCACATGCGCACTGAAGCAACGGCTCGTTCGTGCCGTTGCTTCAGCTGACGTGCCGTTACCGGTGGCTCCCATGCCCATGCGCAGGAGTGCCGTCATCACGGCTCTGGCCAATCACAGCCCTGGAGCCCGCGATACCCGGAAAAAACTCCGGCAGAGATGTGGCCGGCCGGAGTAATATGCGGAAAACCGCAGTGGGGGCTTCAATCTAAGGTGAGTACATTACATAATTACTGAGAGCACACATACATAAGGCCGTCAGAGTATGCTATGAATTTAATACAGCTTAATATCTCCTTTTATAGGGTGCCTTATCAGCAAGTCACCCAAGCCCAGCTGCAGAAGCTGCAGGGTGAAGCCCTGTACACACGATCGGTTTTACCGATGAAAACAGTCCGATGGACTTTTTTCATTGGACAAACCGACCATGTATGGGACCCATCGGTCTTTTTTCCATCGGTTTTAAAAAATAGAACATGTTTTAAATTTTTCCGATGGATCAAAAGCCGATAGCAAATTCCGATCGTCTATGGGCAAGTCCATCGGATAAAAAAACCCACGCATGCTCAGAATCAAGTCGACGCATGCTCAGAAGCATTGAACTTAATTTTTCTAGGCTTATCGGAGTGTTTTACGTTTGGAACGGTCGGTTTTTTGACTGATGGTGTGTAGGCAAGACTGATGGAAGTCAGCTTCATCAGATTACCGATGGAAAAATCCATCGGATTAGAATAGGGTGACCAGACATCCCCGGTTTCAGGGGACAGTCCCCAGATTGAGGACACTGTCCCCGGACCAAGTCTGTCCCTGGTTTTGTCCCCGGATTGGATTTGAACAGGGGCTGGGGCAATTTCATAGACAGTCAGTGCATAATTAAAAAAATAAATTCTGAATTACACACCCCCGCTCTGCCGCACCTACTAGCTTAGGGGGTGTAGTTTTTCCATTATCTGTGCCCCTTTCTGATGATCATGTGCTGGTCGGAGCGGAGGGGATATTTCTTCAGTTTCGGGTGCCCATTCAGCTCCACCTGCATGTTCTTCTGCCTTGGCTCAAGTCCCGGCCAGCCGCCTGCCTGCTTATCTCCTTGCCTTCCCTGGCGGAGATATTCCTCCGCTCCCCACCCAGTAGTAGCCGGGGCCCAGAGAGTAAGACTTGACAGGCTGTGAGGGGGGCGGGCAGCAGCGGCGACGGTCAGAAAGTCGCTGATTTCCGCCATTACTAATTAAAAATAAATAATGTCCCCAGATTTCATTTTAAAAATCTGGTCACCTTAGATTAGAATCCATAGGATATCCAATTGTGTGTACGAGGCTTGAGAGTACCATGCTTATCCGTGCTCTTTGGTATGCTTTCTCAAACATGGTTTCCTCATAATACTTGAGATAAGCACATGGTAGCATGGTACTCTCAACCAAATTCATAATCACCATTTTAGTTTCTATATTGTTTAATCACACTTTATATAATGTTTATAACTAGCATTATTATTACTATGTGTTTTGCATATAACGCTGACTATAAATGTGTTTTGCACTAAGATGTATGATCCTGTAAAGATCATACTATTATCCTTATACACTAGGCATACTAGCTCATCATGCCTTTGTCTTGCAGGTTTTTCTTTTTTTTGTTTCGTAGTACAACACTCTGTAAACAAGTGTAGTTTTTTTAATTTATTTTTTAAGCAAAGCAGATAAGGTTAGAAAAGGAGTCTACAGCTCCACCTGCTGGCTGAAAATACAAAATAGGTACTGTATTATATTCAATAGTTTATATTTACCTGACTGATAAAAAGAAAGAAAAAATATTAAACATTTTCTTTTTTACTTTGACCATAATAATAAAAAAAATATATATATTTTTATTGTTTTTTTCTCTATAGGGGGGTGTGTGTAGGATGAAGCTCCTGATATGAATGGCGCAAAATGCTAAAGCTTGTAGTATGTTGGCCCCGAATAATAATGATGCCTAAGAAAAGAGAAAAGGAGCTTATATTTTTATTTCATTTAATTTTATTGGATATTTGGTTGTGCTGCCTCAGCTATTGATGGGATATGCTGTTAAACCCAGGAAGGTTTGTATTGTGGCCGGCTTTCCTGGTGTTTTCTGTTAGATGCTTCTTTCCTGACTCAAGCTGTGTGTGAGCTGCTGTGTAATCTGTTGCTTCACACTGCTCTGCTGCACTATTAACACGTTTCTATCACAGCTCCTCGCTAGCTTCTTCCTGTAGCTTCTAGTTCTTGTAAACCATTATGAACCCAGTAAATCAGGCAGCACATATCAATATCTACTAACAGTAAATATAAACTGTTTTTTTTTTTTAAACTTGAAAGCGTTTTGGTCTACTGGAAAAGCATATTTTAATGCTGTGTTAATGATCTTTTAAAACATAGAGCTCCTGAATCACATAATTCAAACAGTTAACACATATACCTACTTTCTTTGTCATGGGGAGGCATTCGGCTGATTTGCAGTCTTGGATTTTAAACATGAACAAAATGTGTGTGTGCCTGTCCTCTCCTCCATATTATACTAATTGGTGTGTACAGGGAAAAACAGAGGAACCCCCACTGCCTCATTGGCCCCCTCAATTATGACATTCTATGGAAACGGAGTGGTCACACACAGGTAGGTGCTTTATTCTTTTAAATGTTCCTGATAATTAGAAGTATGTGGACTCTACAGAGATTACAATGCTCTGTATATATAAAGTGTTACTAAACCCAGGACCCTGCATTCACTATATCTGGTCTTTCACAGTACACAGAACATGGAAATGCAATTATTTTAGTAAATATAAACTACTAAATACCTTTTCTCATCAGCAGTATATAGCAGTCTTGTGCCTTCTATCAGTGTGTGGTTAAAGCTTGTAGGAGGAGTTTTCATTCTACTCTGACTGTCCCATAAGTCTGCAGGACCACTGACCCTTTATCTGGACAGTGCTAATTGGCCCTGTGCTGATCACATGCACCCTCCCAAGAAAGAAACGCAATACACCCCAAACTGAGCATGTGCAGAGTGACTCCAAAACCTCTGTCTTATCAGGAGATGGATTGGGGACTGTGGAAGACGTGAAGGATCAGAGAAGACAGGATTAAACAGCCTTTTTACACAATACGGAAGATTAACGCCTTAAGTTCCACAGTGATTTTAACAATCATGCTTTACTGCATATACAGACTGATTTTACTGTTGTGGGTTTAGCAACATTTTAAAGTGATATTAAACCCTGAGTATTTTTTTAGTTTAACATATTGAGCACAATCAAATAAACATTCCACAATAAACCATTTGGCAGATCGTCTGGTGGATCGTAACGGATTGCAGTCAGGTGTAAATGGGCCGGCGGTTAGTTTACATCCAACCGCCCATAGAGGAGAGCAGGCTGTGTCTGTGTCTGCTCTGCATAAGTGGAGCAGACACGGACCAGCCACCCGCCTGCTCAGTGGGGATCAGCAGGCAGATTCCCCCTGCTGAGTAGGCGGACTGCAACGGAGCCTGCCCCGTGTGTAAGAGGCCTTGCTGGACAGGGGTTTATGAAATACTCAGAAGTTCGGCAACAGCATTCTCCCGAAAAAAAAATCAGAATCGCGTGATTTCAGATGAAGTTGGACAATTTCAAAGCCGCATTTAATGTGAACATGGGCTTAACTGGCTGAGTAACTGAGTTGCTATCAAGAACAGACTGAGACTAAAGGGGGGTAGACCCCAACTACTTTTGTGTGCACCCCAGTGGGTGGTGTCCACTGGGGTGCACACAAAAGTAGTTGGGGTCTTCCCCCTCCCCCTTCCTTTACCCCCCTTTTCTTTTTTTTGCTCTAAAGTGCCTATGTTCACCATATTCTGTATTGCACAAATTTTAGCTTGACCCACGTTCGTCCCCCAGTTGTGTCCCCTGAAGAGGTCACCGGAGTGTCTTATGTTATACTGTACTCTACATGTTTCTCTGGTTTTTACTTCACCAGGACTTCACCAGCGCAGAAATGATATGCTATACTGGTGTACCTGTAATCCTTATGTTTTTTTTGTTATATTATTAAACTTCCCTGTTTTTTGGCTGTATTATATTGATAAAAATATATAATATACATATAATAAAATATACAAAAAAGTGAACTATGCAGTCACCAGCCAGTCTGTTAGTATGGAGAAGAGAGAGGGGGGGAGGATCAGGGGAGTGCTTTGCCATCCTAAACTATTAGGCTGTGTGTTTCAATTGAGGCACACAGTGTAGGGACTAGGGAGTCACAACTTTGGTCCCTGCATGTAAGGTTGGTTCCATAGGATGCTGCAAGCAGTCATGGCACCAGCTTAAACTGGAACAAAGGCAAGTATTAAAAGATCAAGAAGATGCATAATAAGTGATGACATCCACTGGTAAATGTGCCTAAAAAACTGAAGGCAACTGAATTCTGCCTTCTACACTGTAAAATATAATTCTATATCTATGCATTTTTGAGTGTTTGGGAATTGTAGGAAATGGTGCATCTGTACTTCTGACTGCAACCTTTAAGGCTTATGTTGATGGGCATTAACTTTATTTGAGTAGCCCGGCGCCAAATTCAAAAAGTGAAAAACACAGAACACATACAGTACACTGTAATCATTACTGTATCAAATAATTTCACCTCCCTTTTATCCCTAGTGCTTTGTCCAGTGCCCTGCATGCAGTTTAATATTATATATACTGTATTTATTGGCGTATAACACTCACTTTTTGACCCTGAAAATAGAGGGTAAACTGTGTCTACGTGTTATACGCAGGGGGCTGTGGAAAGTTTTTTTCCTGAAACTTCCCTCTTAAAGTTAGGGTGCGTGTTATACGCCTGTGCGTGTTATACGCCGATAAATACGGTATATACTGTTCTTTCTGCCTGGAAACTTGAGATTGACCATAGCAACCAAAAAAGTGTCCCTTTACATCAAAAGTGGTTTTAGACCAGCTAGAAAAGAATTGAGCGATAGCGATTTGTGGGGAAATTTGTCATCAAACACTGAAAGTAATGACAGCGACAATTCTGCAACTGCGCAAATTTCAGTGTTTTTGATTTGATTACATTATTGAATACATTTTATTATTATTATATTATTATTTGTTATAATTATTTATAGTTATTTATTATATTATAATTTATGATTTTGTGTTTCAAACTTTATCATACCCGGGATGTCTACTAGACTCTTGTTTGGACAGATTTAAGTGAGTTATTCCTAAGAATTACAGGCCTACAATATAAAAGGCCAAATTTCCATGCAGAATAATGGTACCGCTTTGAGCACCTAAAATCTGACAGAATCATACCGCCAGGGAGGTTAAAGCATAACTAAACTATCCTCCATGTTTCAGCAAAGGAATCTGCCATCTTAGCCTGTTTGATCTGTAACTGCCATAGTGCTGCACATGTGATCAGTTATGATGACACCAGCCATTTGATGGTTTGATAGTTTGGTGGAGAACACAAGCAAATGTGACAGTTAGCAATCCCCGGATTCTGGGAATGTAACTGTTTTTTTAAACTGTTAAATTGATGGGTTTTGTTTCGCTTTAAAGCGGAACTAAACCCATTGTGTTAACTGATTGCCAAAACAAATACATTCACATCATGCCAGAAATGATCTCAGTTGCTTGTGCTCATCTGAACTGTCAAGCCATCAACTTACTGGTCGCATAATTGATTACAGGAGCAACATGGCAACTGACGATCAAACAGAAGCTAAGATGGCGGCTTCCTTGACTATAAGGGGGGGGGGTTAGTTCAGCTTGTGGTTGTTGTTGCACAGTTGAGAGGAACCCTTCTTCCTGTTGAAAAGACATAGCCTGATGCATATGAAGGCCTTGAGGGTTTCCCCTATAGGGGAGCTTGGCTGTCCCTTCTGGGAGCAGACTTAGAATGCCAAGAAAGAGATTGTGGAGGTACCTATTCCTGGGTGCATATATTTGGGTTAAACAAGTAACATGTTTAATTGAAACTTAGATGTGCATCTTTTTGTTTAGGATGTTGAGGAGAGGTTTGCAAAAAGAGCAGCCAAGTAATACTGCTTCCTAAAAAGGGGCTGGAGATAAGTTCAGAACATCATGTTCCTCCTGTGTGTTATGTGTCTCTTGAGGTAAGGGCCTGGGTCAGGTAGGGAGAGATTAGTCTCTGGCACTTCCCAGTGTCTGCTTGATATAGCTTGTGGATGTTGGTGTTCACATTCACTGAAGAGATTGTGACTTGGAATAGTCTGTCCCTGTGTCTGTAGAAGTGATCTGGGAAAGTGGACCCTTGTGTATCTCTGACAAACATGGAGTGTGGAGTGTATCACCTGAAATAGGAGAGAATGCACAGCTTAGAGGACTTTGGAAAAAAAAAATTTCTTGTGTCTAGAAGAAACTGCGGGACCTTGTTTGCCATAGGGATCTCTGACTCCATGCTAATTAGGAATGAAGAAGCATGTTGACAGTAGAAGTGTACAGCAGAAGTGCAGTATCCTATACCTTTTAGGGTGGAAGCCCCTGTTACAATTTTGGCATCAAAAACAGGATAGGCGAAAAGGAGGTCACATTGGATTGGTTGCTTGATTCAGCAATTTTTATATTCAACTTGCTTCCTGAGAGAGAGATGGGCTTTGTGACATCATGGTGAGCTGTCTAGAAACCTGATACTCCGTGGCTGGCTTTCATTTGGAGTTTGGCCTCATCTCTTGTGGTTCCCCTCACTCAGAGTCAGCTTGGGGGCTGTGAGACTTTTCCTCCAAAGAATCTCCAAAGCAGTGGCTGTGCGTCCATAGAGGGCGCCGGAGCGCCGCCCCCTCTCGCTCCCGCACCGCCACTGAAACACAATACACAGATTCATGCATTGCATGAATCTATGTATTGTCACCGCTGCCCACTATTCAGATGGCCGGCCTCCTGGTGAGCGCCGGCCATATGAATTAGAGCGGTGGGTGTGACTTGGAAGTGTCTATCAGAGCCAGCGGCTCTTCCGACTTCGGGGGTCTCCGGTGTCGTCGCCGCGTTCTCCGGTTCTTTCTTCCGCCGGGCCTCCGCTAACTTCTTTTTAGCTCTTTTGCTAACGAAGGCCCGGTCTTCTCCGTCGTCTCGTCCGGCTCTCCGTTGTCCTTCTGCCGGCCCCTCCACTAACTTCTTTAGCTCTTTTTCTAGTGGAGGGGCCGGTCTTCCCGTCGTCGCCGTCGGCGTCTTCTTCCCTCTTCTCCTCCTCGATGTTGACGCGTCGCTTCCTCCCGCTGTAATACTGGCTCTCCGCTCCGCATTAATATAGGCTTCTCGTGACGTCACAGTCACATGTTCCCATGACGTCACAGTCACATGCTCCGGGGCCATGTGCCCCGGAACATGTGACTGTGACGTCATGAGAAGCCTATATTAATGCGGAGCGGAGCGGAGAGCCAGTATTACAGCGGGAGGAAGCGACGCGTCAACATCGAGGAGGAGAAGAGGGAAGAAGACGCCGACAGCGACGACGGAGAAGACTGGGCCCCGTTAGCAAAAGAGCTAAAAAAAAGAAGTTAGCGGAGGCCCGGCAGAAGAAAGAACCGGAGAGCGTGGCGACGACACCGGAGACCCCCGAAGTCGGAAGAAGACCCCCGGAGCTGTGCAATAAAATACTTTAAAAAGCTGTGTGGTTTTTTTTATTGCAAATTTTTTTCCACCAGGTGAATGGGTAGGGGTACGATGTACCCCATACTCATTCACATAGGGTGGGGGGCCGGGATCCAGGGGCCCCTTTATTAAAGGGGGCTCCCGGATTCCGACAAGCCCCCCGCCCGCAGACCCCGACAACCAACGGCCAGGGTTGTCTGGAAGAGGCCCTGTCCTCATCAACATGGGGGCAGGGTGCTCTGGGGTGGGGGGGCCGCAGGTCGCCCCCCTGCCCCAGAGCACCAAACCCCCCATGTTGAGGGCATGCGGCCTGGTACAGTTCAGGAGGGAGGGGGGCCGCTCTCTCGTCCCCCCCTCTTCCCCTGCGGCCGGCCAGGTTGTGTGCTCGGATAAGGGTCTGGTTTGGATTTTGGGGGGACCCCCACGACGTTTTTCGGCGTAGGGGCGCCCCTTCAAATCCAGACCAGACCCAAGGGCCTGGTATGTTCCTGGAGGGGGAACCCATGCTGGTTTTTTATTTAAAATTTGGCCTGTAGTTCCCCCTCAAGATTCATACCAAACACAGTGCCTGATATTGGCGGGGATCCAAGTCGGATTCCCGTTCATTGAAAGTCGGACACATGTCGGCTTCATGTCGCAGGGCAAAGTCGGATCCAAAGTAGGACAGATGTCGTGTTGCACTAGTGTGAACCCAGCCTCACAGCTCACAGTGCATGTCAGAGCAAATGAGAATCATGAGGTCAAAGGGCTGTGTGTACATTAATGAGGAAAAAAATGAACTTAAATGATTTTAGCAAATGGCTGCAATATAACAAAGAGTGCAAAATTTAAGGGGGTCTGAATACTTTCCGTACCCACTGTATGTTGACTGGATGAGCAATCTGCTGTTCACTAGAGGGTGTTTGCTCAAGATGGGGGCTTTTCTACAGGCATCTGAGGATTTTTTTGCTAATGCTTACAGTGAGCTACATAATTGTACTCGTTTCTACTGGATCTTTATATTTTGATCACATTGTGATTATTGTAATGCTGTCTTTCTTTTATGTTACTAATACAAATTAATTGGATAGAAACTAGAAGGTGCTAGTCTGTTAAAAGTCAACTAACTTTGCCTTTCCCCGAGGATATGGAAAGAGATGAGTTACAATGGTATATGAACCTACAGGATCCTGAGATTGGAAACATTTGGTGTCTTCCTGATCCTGGCTTTTATGTTTGCGATTGCCATTGTTCAAGCTGTAAAAATTCTGTTTGTAAAATGTAATTTGTATATTTATCTTGTTTTTTTTTTGTTTGTTTTTTTATCAATTTAATTCTTCAGTCATGGCCTTTTGCCTATGCTTCAAAACAGAATGTTTATAAAAAAAGCTATGGTTTTGTGAAGTCTATACTCATATGATGTTGGTGATATTTTATTGTGAAGGAATATTATGCTCACACAGTCACAATAGGCACAAGGATATGACTTATTCAAAGATAAGGGAAATGTCATAGGGCTTATAGTATACCTTAATAAAAATTGTCTCACACTGTTTATTTATTTGTTCCTGTTTAATTCAATGGTATTGAAAAATCCTCTTGGGATTAAATCTGTAATTTGGCAAATATTTGCTTGACAAAAATAATTAATTCATTACAATTCAGTGTTCATTCAAGACCCAGCTAAAAAATATAAGAAAATATTGAAGCTATCCAAAGAGACAGTCAGTGAAAAGTACCATCACATGGTCAATTCTCGTCTATCTTTGACTGTATTCTCAGCTCTTTCATACTGCTGGCCGGGATAGGATTTATGGCATGATGGAATTTCACAGAAACTGAAGGTACTGTACACTTTACGATTCTAGGAAATGCATAGTTACAAAATGCATGCTTACGGCAATGCCATACTATCTTTCACAAGTTAGAGTTGTGTAGCACCCTCTAGTGTGCAACTAGTGTAGGTAACTGTGTTTTGTGACTCATGGTAGTTGAATGAGTTTGTTAATTAGGTCAGGGTTCAGATTCAGGTCAGGCTGGAAGGCTCTGCAGATCAGTCCTCTATCGCCTCCCTCTGATTCTGGAGGTCCCTGAAAACTTCTAGAAGCTAGTGGGCAGAGCTAAAGAGGCAGGGTCTGAATGTTGATGGGAGTTTGGACCAATCCCCAGGGGTCAGGCAGAAGATGGAGTCCTGAGATTGATGTTGTGTGGCCTGTAAGGGGACCCCGGGGCTGGGGACTCTGCCTACAGACAAGGAGCTGAGGAAAGGAAGGAAAAGAAGCCTAAAGCCTCGTACACACACACGGTTTTCTCGGCAAGAAAGCTGCTGGAAGAGCTTTTTGCTGTGAAAACCGTGCATGTGTATGCATCTGTAAACACACAGATCCACGTCCTGTCATGGAGAGGAGACCGATGCTGTGTCCCTTGTACATAGGGACACAGATCGTCACTTCCCCCAGTCAGTCCCCTCCCCCCCACAGTAAGAATCACTCCTAGGGAACACATTTAACCCCTTCCTCGCCCCCTAGTGTTAACCCCTTCCCTGCCAGTCACATTTATACAGTAATCAGTGCATATTTATAGCACTCTTCGCTGTATAAATGTGAATGGTCCCAAAAATGTGTCAAAAGTGTCCGATGTGTCCGACAAAGTCCTGACAAAAATCGCAGATAACCGCCATTACTAGTAAAAAAAAAAAAAATTCATAATTCTATCCCCTAATTTGTAGGCGCTATAACTTTTGCGCAAACCAATCACTATACGTTTATTGCGATTTTTTCTTACCAAAAATATGTAGAAGAATACGTATCGGCCTAAACTGAGAAAAAAAAAATATTTTTTTTTTAAAATTGGGATATTTATTTTAGCAAAAAGTAAAAAATATTGTGTTTTTTTTTCAAAATTGTCGCTTTTGTGAGAAAAAAAGGGACGTCAATTTTGTTTGGGAGCCACGTCGCATGACCGCGCAATTTTCATTCAAAGCGTGACAGTGCCAAAAGCTGAAATTTCGCCTAGGCAGGAAGGGGGTATATGTGCCCAGTAAGCAAGTGGTTAAATTGCATTGTTTATATCAGCCTAGAGCAGGATTTCTCAACCAGGGTTCTGTGGAACCCTACGGTTGCTCCAGAGGTTGCTAGGAGTTCCTTGAGCAATTAGATATTTCTGCCTCTCAGATAAGTTCCCACTGATATCAATGATCCTTTTAGCTATCTGTAAAGCCGTGTACACACGATCGGTTTTACCGATGAAAACAGTCCGATGGACTTTTTTCATCGGACAAACCGATCGTGTATGGGCCCCATCGGTCTTTTTTCCATCGGTGTTTAAAAATAGAACATGTTTTACATTTATCCGATGGTTAAAAAAACTGATAGCAAATTACTATCATCTGTGGGGAACTCCATTGGACAAAAAACCCACGCATGCTCAGAATCAAGTCGACACATGCTCAGAAGCATTGAACTTAATTTTTCTCGGTTCATCGGAGTGTTTTACGTCACCGCGTTTGGAACGGTCGGTTTTTTGACTGATGGTGTGTAGGCAAGACTGATGGAAGTCAGCTTCATCGGATTTCCGATGGAAAAAATCCATCGGTTTAAAAACCATAGGAAATCCGATCGTGTGTTAAGGGGTGAATTCTTCCCAATAACCACAAGTGTAAGGAGCATTTTTCCCACTGACCATAACACTAATGAGTCATGAGTTGTAGATATAGTCATTTTTAGCAGGGGTTCCCTGAGATTGGAAAGTTATTTCAAGGATTCCTCTGCAATGAAAAGGTTATGAAAGGCTAGCTTAGAGATCAGCTTTAACCACTTCCCGACCGCGCCATGTACAAAAGACGTCCACAGCGCGGTCGAGTTATCCTGAGTGGACGTCCCAGGGACGTCCTCACAGAATCTTGCTCCCGCGCGCCCCCCGGGGCGCGCTCCAGGATATGTCCGTGACCGCCGGGTCCGGAATACATAAACAACCGCATTAAACAGGCCAAACTTATATTGTGTCACAGAAATGTTCTGCAATATTATATACAGTATTAATATTTTTGTTAGCTAGCTTCAGCTACATTTTACATTTTTTTACTGTATACCTTTACAAGTTGTTTTAAAAAGCCTGTTGTTTACAGACCTCAGTGTCTCATGCAGGGCTTATCCCAGTGACTCATTTTTTATTGGAGAGCTCATACTGACATTTCTGTCAGAAAAACAGAAGCAGCCAGCCAACCACTGCTGTGCTGTCTCTTTAGTTAACTTTTGAAATCCTTTGTCATGTCTTTATTTTGCTAAGCAGGGAATTAAAACAACCCAGTAAAACAGCACACAGTACACACATAAACACTTGTTAGGCACACATTTAACCCCCTGATTGCCCTAGATGTTAACCCCTTTCTGCCCAGCATCGTTAGTACAGTGATAGTGCATATTATTAGCACCGATCACAGTAATAATGTCACTAGGGATGTCACTAGTGATGGCAGTTAGTCAGTTCCCCCAAGCGTCAGTGTCAGATTGTCTGCCTCACTATTGCAGTCCCTTCATAAGTCGCTGATCGCCGCCATTACTAGTATAAAAAAAAAAAAAAAAATAATGTTGTGTAGCGCCGGCCAATAATAGCCCACGCTATGTTTAAATTTAGGGGGTGGTCTGAGTTAATAGTTGGACTCAGACTTGTTAATTTCTCTTAAATTCTGCTTCTGCTCTGGTTGTGATACTGCCGGGCAGTTATATTCCCTGTTCGCCTGTAGGTGGCACTGCCACCGCTGGTCCATGTTGGAATTTGGGTGTATCAAACCTGTATTGGGTGTCCTTTTCTCGGCAGCAATGCAGTGGGGGTGGTTGACCCGCTGTGCATGCTGGGGAGGGGTACATAAGGGGCAGACGCCATTGTGTCAGGGGTTCCTGTTGCACCTTGTGGCCCTCATGGCACGGGGTGCGTGTGTGTGTTCCAGTCCCGGGCACCTGCAGCCTGAGGCTGCATCTCTGCTCGCTAGGCCCAGCTCTGCTGGTTTGGGCCTACATCACTGAGGGTATCCCAAGCTGTCCATCCGTGGGAAGGAAGCTCTTGAGAAGGGGAGCCAGGGAAGGACCTGCCCCAGAGGAGACTGGCAAGGCGCCGATGTCTCGGGAGAGGCCTGGTAACTCATCTTGAGGAGGGATACACCAAAAAGTTCTATTATTGCTTAGCTGGAGGTTCGGGACATTTGAGATCCTGTGGCAGAGGATTCCCGTACGCATCCACAAGTTCACCAGGTCTGTGGCAGAGACCCAAGTTCACCAGGTCTGTGGCAGAGACCAAAGTTCACCAGGTCTGTGGCAGAGACCATCGTTCACATATAGCAGTTTGTGGCAGGAACTGTCTAAAATCTGATCACTGCATCATTCCGGTTGCTAGGACCGCGAGAGGGGACTATCCGGGTAAGCATTACCCACTCAGGCTTGAGTGGTGAATATACTGACTGCATCTTTTGTACCGCGTGCCTGAACCTACCCCTACTTCTCTCGTTTCACACTTTCTCTCAAGTTCTAAAGTAAAGGAAAATAAAGCCTTATTGTTGAGGTTTTACATCTGTGTGGACATTGACTTTTCTGAACACTCTTTGCCCTGACAACAGGAGCCATGGAGGTAGTTTGCAAGACCCAAAATTAACCAGCAGCTCCTTTGAGTGTAAGTGCTATAGTTGTATAGCAGAAAGTAAAAACAAAATGTTTCTAAATTGTCGGCATTTTTTCGTTTATATAATAAAAACTAAAAAACACAGAGGTGATCAAATACCACCAAAAGAAAGCTCTATTTGGGCGGAAATAAATTATATAAATTTTGTTTGTGTACAGCATTGCATGATCACGCAATTGTCAGTTAAAATTGTGCAGGGCCGAATAGCAAAAAATGGCCTGGGGTGGGGAAGGGGTTAATATAAGCATAATGGTACACTCCCATATATACACATGTAACGCCCTGCTCCTGATGACCAGGCGCTATGTTTAAATTTAGTGGGTGTCTGAGCTGGTAGTTAGCTCAGACTTTACTGAATAACGCTAAATCAGCCTCTGTTCTGGCTATGGCTGTGCTTGGAGGGATTTTCCCATTGTTGCCTGAAGGTGGCGTTACCACCACAGGCCAGTGTTGGAAAACAGGCAGGCCAGAGTGTATTGGGTATTTTTCCCCAGGAACAGCTCAGTGGGAGTAGCCTCCCCGCTGAGCATGATGGGGAAGGGAACTTAAGGGGCAGACGCCATTTCTCAAGGCTCTTCGCCTTGTGGTCCTCCTGTCTCGAGGTATGTTATACTGGAATTTCAGCCGTGGAGCCATGTTGGCCCGAGGCTGCATCTCTACCAGGTAGGCCCAGTAGTCCTGACTGGGGCCTGCACCAGAAGGTGATCCTGTGCCGTCTGTCCTGCGGGACGAAGCCACTCAATGGAGGAAACCAGGGGAGGACCTGTCCTGGAGAGGAACAAGCGGAAGGCTGGTATCTTGGGGAAGGCCTGGTGACCTTATTGGAGGATGCATCGTAGTTCATGTTACCTTACAGTGTGCCGGGTTGGCTTAAAGGCTCTAACACTGTAAGGCTGGATATCCGGGTCCTAAAATCCTGTGGCAGAAGATTACTGAACAATTTCATCTTTATTGTTCTAAGGTCTGTGGCAGAGACTTTTATTTCTTCATCTTGTTTGTGCGTCACCCCGGCTGCTAGGCCAAGTGAGAGGGGCCTATCCGGGTGAGCAATACCCACTTAAAAGAGAGTGGTGAGTGTGACTTTTGAAACTTAGAAGTTTCCCCAGTGATCTGCATCGTGTGCCTGAACCTTCTCCTAACCCTCCATCCCTCTACCTATGCAAGTTTGTTTGGAAATAAAACCTGACGAAAAGGATTCATAACTTGTGTGGACATTGAAGTTACTATAGACTCTCATCCCCTAGACAACAAATGGTGAGGTAAAGTGCAAGGCCAAAATCTAAACCAGCAGCTCCTACGGGGGTGTGCTACATGTGGGGGCTCGTCCTGGATTTGCCGTTACCTCTCGCAACTGGACTGGAAGATTTTATTGTTTCACCGAGAGTCTACAATTAAGAGGGCGCTGGACTGTGTTCTTAAAAGAAAGGGGCTAAGTGTGCGGATCATTTTGGTAACTGCGTGGGCTGTGGGCGGAACCAGCTACATGCCAAAAAGACCAAAGGGGAGGAGTTCCTGCTTCCTGCGTGAGATGTGTGAGTGTGTCTGGCGCCAAAAGAAAGAAGCTTCGAGATCACGATAAGAGGATCGGAGAGCAGCCATGTCGCTGTATTCATTGGTACAGTCCGTGTCAGGGCCTAAGATGTTCTCCATTAACGATGGTGCGAGCGTTACATGGCCAGGAACCCTGTTGACAGATACAGGTATCCAAATTAAGCCGCATGGGCATTTCATCCTGTACACTAGCGGGCATGCTTTGCCCTAAATGTGAAGGACTGGCCGTTCAACTACGCCCATTCGCCCAATGCTTGTCCTGCGGGGAGAATTTGTTTGCGGTGGACCAGCCTACTGGGTCGCCCCGTGCCTACTGGGTGGACTGGGCCGCAGGCGTTGCTACGTTGGAGGATGTTGCCCTCGGGCCTGTGACCAAACCTGTGCTCATCGCGCCTACTGCGGTGAGCTCCCCTTGAAGGATTGTCGCTGCTTCGGTTGCTGCAGAGCCATCAGCGGACATTGTTCCGGATACCACCTCTACTGCACTTGTCCCCATTGCACCCACCCAGAGGAAGGTGGGATATGTGAAGGCTTCCCGTGGCCGCGGTGGAGGCCTACCTCAGAGACAACCGGAACCGGACCCCGAGAGAGATGATATCCCTGGGAAGTCCACGTCAGGAACCGGTAAGACATCTGGGGAAAGAGTATTCGGGACTCTGCACAACTGGTTGCTGGCAGAGGAGAAGAAGTCCTTGTCAGATGTTTGTTGAAGCACATTGGAGACCATGTCTCAGGAGTTGTTGTGGAGTAACGTAGAAGATGTTGCTTCCGCACATAGCTGTTCGGAGTGGGCAGCTATGGACTCCGGGGAGACAACACCCACCAGGGTGGAAACCCCGGACTTTGATAAACAGATTTTACCTAAACCCGCCAAGTCCATGTTAAAGAAATCACCAGACTCGTGTGTGTTACCCAGGACGGGAAGATCCTGATCATTACCCAGACTCTCCTGTCTACAGAGAGTACTCATAAAAAGGGTCGCCATGGAGTACGGTCTGGAATTCCCCTACGTCTCAAGGGAAATAATGCAGGAGATTGAGGCCAACAGAGAGCAGTGGTGCGGTAAGGCCATTTGGGACTATTTGTCCGTGCCGAAGCCATTTAAAAAGCTGGACTACTCCTTTATTATGGCTGAATGATTTAAAGGATGTTGGCTGCACCGGAGTTAAAGCCGACACATTCACGTTGATCGGGTGGTTATTTGCAGACCAGGAAAACATGACGTTGTATATTTTTTTACTACCCTGGACAAGCAAGGAAAGCCACTGACTCTGCCGTAAACCAAGGTTTTACCTGAGATCCTACAAAGTGACCATTTGTCCTCATTTCTGTTTTCTTCTTCTTCTTCACGCAAGAAAAAAAAATTCAAGAGAGAGGAGGGTTTTTGTTTACCTTCTCCTCCTTTGCCGAACTAACTGGATTCTGGAGAGAATTAGTCAGTTAGGATTAGGGTTGCTGAGGACTTCGGGATCAAGATGTTCATCTGCTTCAGCCCTTGTAATTAACGGACTTTTGTGCGCTACTTCTGACACTAGGTGGCAGTGGTTAGTAAAGTAGGGAGAGACTTTTTTTTAATTATTATTCTCCCAAAGTTTAGTCACATCTTTGAAAATAAGAAGGAAAGTTTCACCTCTTCGGGGATGCAGCTTTGTTTCTTTTAAAGTGCCTTGATGTTGCCATGTCATTTGGCTGTGTGTGTCTCTTTTCTTTTTTTCAGGTGAGCCGGATCTTCTGTTAAGACTGCTGGAGAGTGGGTGGTCTAGACCAGTGTTTCTCAACTCCAGTCCTTAAGGCGCCCCAACAGGTCATGTTTTCAGGTTTTCCATTATTTTGCACAGGTGATTTGATCAGTTTCACTGCCTTAGTAATTACCACAGCAGTTTCATCTGAGGGAAATCCTGAAAACATGACCTGTTGGGGCGCCTCGAGGACTGGAGTTGAGAAACACTGGTCTAGACAGTTAGTGAGAGGGGTCATAATGTGTATACTATTGTGATTTTATTGCAATTTCATGTTAATGTTTTATATGTATACTTCCCTTCCCCATCCAAGTTTTTTTCTTATGGTTCAGGTACTGGTCCTCAGGATTGAGGGCCATATTTTTTCCAGACACTGGGGACAGTGTCTTGTTGTAGTGGAGGGAGAATGTAGTGCCCTGCTCCTGATGACCAGGCGCTATGTTTAAATTTAGTGGGTGTCTGAGCTGGTAGTTAGCTGGTAGTTAGCTCAGACTTTACTTTACTGATTAAGGCTAAATCAGCCTCTGTTCCGGTTATGGCTGTACTTGAAGGGATTTTCCCATTGTTGCCTGAAGGTGGCGTTACCACCACAGGCCAGTGTTGGAAAACAGGCAGGCCAGAGTGTATTGGGTATTTTTCCCCGGAAACAGCTCAGTGGGATTGGTCTCCCCACTGCGAATGCTGGGGAAGGGTACTTAAGGGGCAGACGCCATTTCTCGAGGCTCTTTGCCTTGTGGCCCTCCTGGCTCGAGGTATGTGATACTGGAATTTCAGCCGCTGAGCCATGTTGGACCGAGGCTGCATCTCTACCAGGTAGGCCCAGTAGTCCTGACTTGGGCCTGCACCAGAAGGTGAAACTTTGCTGTCTGTCCTGCCGGAGGAAGCCACTCAATGGAGGAAACCAGGGGAGGACCTGCCCTGGAGAGGACCAAGCGGAAGGCTGGTATCTTGGGGAAGGCCTGGTGACCTTATTAGAGGATGCACCGTAGTTCATGTTACCTTACAGTGTGCAAGGTTGGCTTAAAGGCTCTAACAATGTAAGGCTGGATATCCGGGTCCTAAAATCCTATGGCAGAGGATTACTGAACAAGTTCATCTTTATTGTCCTAAGGTCTGTGGCAGAGACTGTTATTTCTTCATCTAGTTCATGCGTCACCCCGGCTGCTAGGCCAAGTGAGAGGGGCCTATCCAGGTGAGCAATACCCACTTGAAGGAGAGTGGTGAGTGTGACTTTTGAAACTTAGAAGTTTCCCCAGTGATCTGCATCGTGTGCCTGAACCTTCCCCTAACCCTCCATCCCTCTACCTATGCAAGTTTGTTTGGAAATAAAACCTGACCAAAAGGATTCATAATTTGTGTGGACATTGAAGTTACTATAGACTCTCATACCCTAGACAACGAATGGTGAGGTAACGTGCAAGGCCCAAATCTAAACCAGCAGCTCCTACGGGGGTGTGCTACACACACTTTAAACCTATTGGAGCTCTCTCTACCTTCAGCCTAGTTTAAGCACCACTGGGATATCTAGTCATTTACTTGTTACAGAAGTAGTTAATGTAGCTAAAGTTAAGGGGAAGAAACTATTAACCTCCCTAGCGGTAATCCCGAGTCAGGCTCGGGGTGATTTTTTTATGCTAAGAGCGGTAACCCCGAGCCAGACTCGGGCTGCATCGCAGTCTCCAGGGGAAGTTACTTACCTTGTTCCCTGGATCCTGCGATGTCTCCCCGCAGTGTCTGCGAGCCCTGTCTCGCTCGATCCACACTGCCGAGTGCCGAGCTCCGTTCCCTGCGACGTTGCGGCGCACTGGGGCGGAGTTCGGCGCCAAATTCAAAAAAGTAAACACATAGTATACATACAGTATCCTGTAATCTTACAAATTACAGTACTGTATGTAATAATTACACATCCCCTTTGTCCCTAGTGGTCTGTCCAGTGTCCTGCATGCAGTTTTATATTATAAATACTGTTCTTTCTGCCTGGAAACTGGAGATTGTCCATAGCAACCAAAAAGTGTCTCTTTATGTCAAAAGTGATTTTAGACCAGCTAGAAAACAGCGACAATAAATTACAATCACTCGCAGAATTGAGCGATAGCGATTTGTGGGGAAATTCGTCATCAAACACTAAATCTAATGACAGCGACAATTCTGCAACTGAGCAAATTTCAGTGTTTTTGATTTGATTGCATTAGTGAATCATTTTTATTATAATTACATTACTATTTGTTATAATTATTTATAGTTATTTATTATATTATAATTTATGATTTTGTGTTTCAAACTTTATCATACCCGGGATGTCTACTAGAGTCTTGTTTGGTCAGGTTTAGGTAATTACTAAGAATCGCAGGCCTACAATATATAACACCAAATTTCCATGCAAAATAATTGTACCGCTTTTGGTACAAAATTCCAGACAGAATCATACCGCCAGGGAGGTTAAACATATGCATGCTGAAAACATAGACAATATCTGTGCATTCCAAAAAAACATGACATTTTGTTAATTATTAGCATTCCAAAATTGTGTTATGCAAATTAAACCATGCTTTAGAAAGAAATTTGGTTTCTGGTAAATTCCTTTGCATGCTATTGATGGATTTATATATAAGCAGTAATTTTTTTTACTCCTGGCACCAATTTTATGTCAAAGTATTATGATTGTCGTCATTGGCCATAAATGCCATTTTTTAAAACTATAACATATTACCAGCAATGGATATAATTTCTCCTGCCAATATCTGCTATTACACTTCAAAATACATTCATATCACTAGCAGCATTTACTTGCACCATATGCAATAGTTGTGTCATAAGAGATACAGCTTGCCAGGGCCGGATGGTCCTCATTAATCTGGGTGGAAAAAATTACTTATAATGCCCTCATAGGAAATGTTGGTTTTAAAATTGTCCTTGAATGTTAGTGCTGAAATGGTCCCCATCACCTCTGTGTTAAAAAGGGGATATACCGGTAGTTCCCACACAGTAAATGTTTGTGCTTGAAAGGTCCTCGATCACCTTTCTGGTAAAGGGTGGGTATATTGCCCACACAGTATTTTTGGTGCTGGAATAGTCCTCGCTTACCTGCGGTAAAAGTAGAATAAAGTACCAATACAGGTAATGTTAGGGCCACAATGATACAAATTCACACCTCTGTGGTAAAAGGGGGGTACATCGCCCACACAGTAAATGTAAGTGCTGACATGGTCCCTATTCACCTCTGTGATAAAAAGTGGGCAACAGTTCTAAGATGTTCTGTCTATGTAAGAGTTTCTTTCGTTTTCATTTATTATATCAGCTGTGCCTCCCACTCACAACTTGCTTAGTACCAAATGTATTGGGATTGTACTTGTTGGTTATGCTCTGCCTTGGAACGTACTTCTATTCCAGGGATCCTCAAACTACGGCCCTCAGCTGTTGCAGAACTACACATCCCCCGAGGCATTGTAAAACTAGGATAATCACAGACACGACTAGGTATGATGGGAATTTGGAATCTGTAGTTCCTGAACAACTGGACGCCATAATTTGAAGACCCCTGTTCTGTTCCATCTTTTTTTTTGTGAATTGTATAAATAAAGAATGAGTCTGGGTTCACACTTATGCAAATTTGATGCAGGTTTCCTCCGCATCCAATTCGCATGACAGGAGAGTGTGACTGGCTTTCAATGGAGCCGGTTCACACATCTCTGGGGCGACAGCGGAGTGCACAGCAGATGGGTCCAGTGTGTCTTTGGCTCCGTTTCAGGTCCAAATTTAGGCAAAAATTCAGACCTAATTCTGACCTGAAACAGTGAACAGGCATGCACCGGATCCTCTGTTGTGCTCCGTGCCGCACATAGTGTGAAACCAGCCTAAAACGGTGAACAGGGATGAACCGGACCCCCTGGTGCGAGCTGCGGCTACATATAGTGTGAACCCAGTCTTTAAAAAAGTGGGCAACATGGCCACCTAGTAAAAGTTAGTGCTGCAATGGTCTTTATTCAGCTTTGGTGGACACAAGACTATGTGAAGGTGCATTTTGGAATCCTCTGAAATCAAATGTAGCGGGGTGTCACTTTAATGAGTACAAAGGCTACTATACCCAGTATGCAGCGGGACACCCACAGTGCATTGCCCGGCGCAAGGTCTGCTGGGGAAGGACTATTTAAGCAGGGAGGAGCAACACACGGGTCTCTTTGGACACCGCCCATCCCATCATGAATCCGAAGAGCTTGCTGATCTTCACGGGAGAACCCAGAGTCGACTCATCCATCAATCTCCCTCGGATGGTCAGGAGGATCGGAGACTACGGGTGTCGTGAGACTGTGTGCTGGAGCCCGAACTACGGAAGTTGGTTGTACGGACTTGTCCGGTCGGGTGAGAGAGCACTTGCTCAGGATTTATTAACTATCTTTTAGGCCCAGTATCCCTTGGTCAGGGCCCACTGTTACCAGAGTATTACATTGCACGCCAGAGGAACAGTGTGTTGTGCAGCCGGAGTTAGGTTTCTTACTGAATGCCGAGTAACTAACCACTTAATACCTTTTGGATAACAAATAACCTATAAAGTGCACCACCATTGCTAGCGAAGATCCTTCTCAATGGAATAACTGTGTATGAAATAGTCAGGCCTGACTGTTCAGCAGGGAGATATTGTTTGGGCCTTATTTGTGTAGCAATACCCCCAGCTAAGAGGGCTGCTGATATAGTTTTGAGCCTGTAACACACCGCTGTCAACACCCAGATACTGGCTCTAACCTCCCTTGGCACAACTAGCGCAAATGGAAGTGTGAAACCCGTTACGCTATAGGAATCACCACTCCGCAATAAAACACACACAATCAGTTAATATCAAGTTACCTGAGCTGACTGCTTCAGCTGGAATAGACAGTACGCCACACAACGTGTTTGCTTAACCACAAATACTTTTACTGAGTAGAAGATTAAGGTTAGACAATGGTATATTTACCTATGCAGAGCCCTGCAATATTAAATGACAAGCAAATAAACAAGGACTATGTTCTAATGCCGCGTACACACGATCGCTGTGATTGGCCGGAGCGGCGAAGACGTGACTCCGCGCATGCGCGCGTGAGCTGTCGAATTCGGCTACGTCGTCGAATGTTGCGACCTAGCCGAATTTGTGAATGGGGTGACATCAGCGTCGCCGCATTTACATACAAATATCTCCTTAACCGTGTAGGTTAAGGAGATATTTCATGCACCTACAGGTAAGCCTTAATCTAGGCTTACCTGTAGGTCTTTGTTTAAAAAGTGGGTTTACAACCACTTTAACTGGTCCGACACAAGTCGTCCAACTTTGAAAAGGTTCCTGCACTACTTTGGTCGGACTTTGGCCCTATTTCAGCCCATTGACTATCATTGAAGTCGGATCAAATTTTAAATAAAAACCGGCATGGGTTCCCCCTCTAAGAGCATACCAGGCCCTTTGGTCTGGAATGGATTTTAAGGGGAACCCCAACGCCGAAAAAACGGCATGGGTGTCCCCCCAAAGTTCATACCAAACCCTTATCCGAGCACGCAGTCTGGCCTGTCAGGAAAGGGGGTGGGGACGAGCGAGCCCCCCACCCCAAAGCACCCTGTCCCCATGTTGATGAGGACAAGGGCCTCTTCCCGGCAACCCTTGCCGTTGGTTGTCGAGGTCTGCGGGCGGGGGGCTTATCGGAATCTGGAAGACCCCTTTAATAAGGGGGCCCCCAGATCCTGGTCCCCCACCCTATGTGAATGAGTATGGGGTACATTGTACCCCTACCCATTCACCTGAAAAAAAAGTGTCAATAAAAAAAACACACTACACAGGTTTTTAAAGTAATTTATTAGGCAGCTTCGGGGGTCTCTTCCGACTTCTTTTGCCCTCTCCGGCTCTTCCTTGCTCTCTCTTCGGTTCTTCTCCCTCTGTCCGGTGTCTTCTGCCGGGCCTCCTCCGCTATCTTCTGCTCTTTTGCCCGCTCTTTTGCTAGCTCTTGCCCGGTCTTCTCTGTTGTCTTCTTCCCTCTTCTCTTCTTCCGATGTTGACACAACGCTCTCTCCCGCTCTAATGCCCAGTGTGCGCTGTGCCACTACTTATATAGGCATGGGCCAGTGGTGACGTCATAAGGGGCGGGCCTCTGTATGACGTCATGCGGTGACCCCGCCCCATGCCAATATAAGTAGTAGCACAGCGCGCTCCAGCCATTAGAGCGAGTGAATCGGGGGGCTTCAGTAACCAAAACGGCAGTGTTTGTCCTCATGACACATCACAGGAAGCACCCACATGGCTGACAGGGGACAGAATTAGAAATAGACTTGGGAAACTTGACAATAATAATTTACTGGGATCAGATGGCTTGCACCCGAGGATACTTAGGGAACTCAGTCAAGTAATTGCCAGACCATTGTTCCTAATTTTTCCTGACTGGAAAGGTACCAGCTGATTGGAGAAAAGCCAATGTAGCACCAATATTTAAAAAAGGGCCAAAATACATCCATGGGAATTACAGACCAGTTAGCCTAACATCAATAGTATGCAAGCTCTTGGGGGGGATGATAAGGGACTATATACAAGATTTTAGTAATGAAAACGGTACCATTAGCAGTAATCAGCATGGATTCATGAAGAATCATTCTTTCCAAAACCAATCTATTAATCTTCTATGAGGAGGTGAGCTGCCATCTAGATAAAGGAAGGCCCGTAGATCCGGTGTATATGGATTTTGCAATATTATTTTACACAGTTCCCCATAAACGTTTACTGTACGGTAAGGTCCGTTGGCAAGGACCATATGGTGAGTACATGGATTGGAAACTGGCTACAAGTGCGAATTCAGAGGGTGGTGATAAATGGGGAATACTTGGAATGGTCAGGGGTGGGAATTGGGGTCCCCCAGTGTTCTGTGCTGGGACCAATCATGTTTAATTTATTCATAAACGACCTGGAGGATGGAGTAAACAGCTCAATCTCTGTATTTGCGGACGACACTAAGCTGAGCAGGACAATAACTTCTCCGCAGGATGTGGAAACCTTGCAAGAAGATCTGAACAAATTAATGGGGTAGGAAACTACATGGAAAATGAGGTTTAATGTAGAGAAGTGTAAAATAATGCATTTGGGTGGCAAGAATATGAATGCAATCTACTCACTAGGGGATGAACCTCCGGGGGAATCTAGGATGGAAAAGGACCTGGGGGTCCTAGTAGATGATATGTTTAGCAATGGAATGCAAGCTTCTACTAACAAAGCAAACAGAATATTGGCGTGCATTAAAAAGGGGATTAACTCCAGAGATAAAGTAGTAATTCTCCCACTCTACAAGACTTTGGTCCGACCGCACCTAGAGTATTCTGTCCAGTTCTGGGCGCCAGTCCTCAGGAAGGATGTACTGGAAATGGAGCGAGTACAAAGAAGGCCAACAAAGCTAATAAAGGGTCTGGAGGATATTAGTTATGAAGAAAGGTTGCGAGCACTGAACGTATTCTCTCTGGAGAAAAGACGCTTGAGAGGAGATATGATTTCAAATTACAAATGCCATACTGGTGACCCCACAATAGGGATAAAACTTTTTTGCGGAAGGGAGTTTAATAAGATATCTGGCCACTCACTAAAATTAGAAGAAAAGAGGTTTAACCTTAAACAGCGTAGAGGGTTCTTTACTGTAATGCCTCGTACACACGACTGGTTTTCCCAGCAGGAAAACTGCCATGACAGTTTTTCGCCAGGAAAAACGGCTGTGTGTATGCTAATCTCAGTTTTGCCGGCTGAAAAACTGTGGGGAAAAAAAAAAGAACTTGTTCTCTATTTTCCCGTCAGGCAAAAATCCTGCCGAGAAAACCAGTCGTCTGTATGGTTTCCCGAGGGGAAAAAAACAGGGGAAAAAAACACGCATGCTCGTAAACAATTCGACGCATGCGCGGAAGCATAGAACGTCATTTTGTCGGCTCGTCGCAGTCTTTGACGTCACCGCATTCTTGACATTCAAAAGTTCAGCTGTCTTTTGTGCGACTGTGTGTATGAAAGGCAGGCTTGACAGGAATCCCGTCAGGAAAAACTATGTTTTTTTTTCCTGCCGGGAAAAATGGTCGTGTGTACAAGGCATAAGAGCAGCAAAGATGTGGAATTCCCTTCCACAGGTGGTGGTCTCAGTGGGGAGCATCGATAGTTTCAAAAAAACTATTAGATAAGCACCTGAAAAGCAACATACAGGGATATACAATGTAATAATGACATATAATTACACACATAGGTTGAACTTGATGGACTTGTGTCTTTTTTCAACCTCACCTACTATGTAACTATGTAGCTGTACCCAAATTTTTTGCTCTATAACCAAAAGAAGACCGACAAATTTGGAAAAAAAATAAAAAAATCTTTCTGATATGAAACATACCCAATAACAAAATGTAAAAAAAAAAAAAAATTTCTTTATCAATTTAGGACATTGTGTATTCTGCTACAAATTTTTGATAAAAAAAAATCAAGGGCTATCAAAGAGTTAACTGTGTGCCTAGCTAGTGATTTTGTGTACTGTGAGGAGATGCTTTTACTAAGGCATGGACCCGTGCCCCTGTTTTGCAGGAATACAGGATCCATGCCTTCCCTACTGACAGAACAATGATCTGCCTTGTTTACATAAGCAGGTTGCCATTCTGCTTGTGTACTGAACAATCGGCAGCGGACATCAAGTCAGTGGTACCCGCTGCTGGGCTCCAGAAGCATGCATGCACGCACCCTACCCAGAAAAGCCAGATCACGTATATATACATGATCTGGCGCACAGGTGTCGCCCTGTAACAGTAAAACTGCTATGGGCGGACCTGAAGAGGTTAAAAAGGAGGTTCGGCGGTGAATTTTTTTTTTTTTTAAAGTCAGCAGCTACAAACACTGTAGCTGCTGACTTTTAATAAGCACACTTACCTGTCCAGGTTGCCCACGATGTCGGCCGCCCGAGGCTGATCCGTCCCTCGGACCAGGCCGCCGCCATCCTCACTAAGGGAAACACTGCCCGTTTCCTACTGCGCATGCGCGAGTCGCGCGGCTCTTTGTGAATGGGCACACCGTCCTGTGTGTCCCAGAAGGCAGCACGCCTCCATTTCCCAGGAGGCAATGCGAGGAGGAGAACACAGAACCTCACCGCGGAAGAGGAAGAGACAGATTAGGACAATCTGCCTAGTAACAGGCATTTCTGGTAAGTATAAAAAAAAATATCAATTTTGTTTGAGCCTATCTGGCTATTTTTTTTTTTTAGGGTGGAACTGCGCTCTAACTCTGGGACAGTTTTAAATACTACAGCAAGCTAAATTCACCACATCCCCCCCTTCTTCCTGGGTAACAAGGTAACCTGACATGTTAACCCACTTTTCACAGGACTTGAATCTTCAACCACTTTCATTGCATTCTCTGCATTAAGGTAAAAAACATTTGACATTTGACATTGTGGTTTTATAACCTCATTTATATTTGGACTGAAATTGCTGTAAACATTTTGTACGTCTGACCATTTATGGTACCGTATCAATGGTAACAACCAAATTTATCTATCAAATTTGTTCCTTAAATTGGATTCCCATTGCTATGTTTTGCAATCCTTACTCCACATTTTGTGGATATATATATATATTTTTTGTGGATTAGCTACGGACTAGATGCATCAAATGGACACCCAAGGCGTTTACTCATTTTTGTGAACGCCAACCCAGCTGGTTTTTCTTGGATCCCTGTTTTTGTTTTTCATAAGTGATTGGGCTTTCTTGCTCGATTTTTTTAATCTTCGCAACATTTAGCTTCCTCCCCTTTCCGGCTACCATAGGTTTCCCTACTGCTCTAGAGGAAGTGGATGGATTACTCTATGCGATCCCTCACTTCCTCTTTTGCTTCCTGTGGCCGCCGTGATGTAATTTCCGGCGCGCCTGGATAGAGGAAGGTGTCATTTCCTGTGCGACTGGTTTCTTGGTAATCCAGCCAATTGTGTGTCCTCAGAACGTTTTTGGTGGGAAATTTTTGGCGCCAAAAGGTCTGGAGGGGGGTATAAGAGAAAGTAACTTTCATTCACTGTCAGGTTCGGTCCACAGAAGGAAGCAACTTATGCAGCGCTCCAGTGAACAATAGGTAATCAGTAGTATAGATCGGGCTGTCTTCATCTCCAAGACTTTTTATATTGGACCTCTTGTTTTTCTTTTTTTAAGGGAAGTCCAGAATACGTTGAAAATGTTTCTGGTACAAAAGTTTATTTTCCCCTTGTTTGCAAACGAAGCACTTGAAATCTTTTGGTGATTCCAAGATTTAGACTTGCCCTAAAAAAACTACTGAGGTAGGCTTTCACTGGTAGTGAGTTCCTCCTTTGTGCCTCTTGGCTTTTGGAAAATATCTATTGATTTTTTGCCTACTTACCTTCAATTTAGATGGACTCTCAGATCTTCCCAGTCTATTACCCTTCTCTATGATGCCTCCATATGGTCCTCCACAATTATTGATGATTCGAACTTTAAATCTTTAAAGGTTGGTACCGTGATTAGAACATACTTATTGTTTATTGTCTACAGTCCACTATATAATTGTACAGAATTGTTTTTTTGAAAATGTTTTCTATTGTTTGTTTGTTTTTCCTAAATTGTTTTTTCTGATATATATTCTTCTATTTTAGTTATCAGTCTACATACACAGTGTCTATTGTAATAGAATCTCCTGAATAAGCCATAAAAGGCGAAACATGTAGAGATACAATTGCACTTTTGTTGGTATTTGTTACTGATGTATTGTGGAATTTTTATGTTCTCACCTATGAATTTTTAATTAATACATTTTCTATTTTTCTAAACATTGTCTTTGTATGCGCTTGAAAAGTCCCAATTCTCCTTTTCCATGTTTTATCTGCTTACAGAAGGTTTTTTTTTTAAAACATTTAGTCTTTAGAACCACTTTAATTGCATATTTTATATATGATTATATGAATATGTTTTAACCCTGATTAAGGTAAGTCCTGTACCCCTGAAATGTGCGTGCACACCTTGTTGAACACAAATAGAGTTTATTGCTGTCTCTCTGTCCCCGCTCAAAGACTTCCCCTCACTCTCTTTTCAAGTGATAGATGCCAGCTAGAACAGGAAGTTGGAAGGAATCTCCTTAATGTGTAACCAGACAGCAATAAAAAACATCTTTTTTATAGAGTTGGAAAGAGTTACAACTTTGTCCAAGTTGTATCTATTTTGCTATCTGTGTCTCTTCCACACAGCTATCCATAGACTTGAATTTAAAGCCAGTTGATCCAGCCTATTTTGAAAGTTCTAATATTTGTGTTCTAGAAGAGTGGTTCACATTAAGCTGACCTCCTAATTATATGGGCACCTGTAGCATCATTAATGCAGCTATATTGTTCTTAAATAATTCATTTTGGAATTCTGGAATATTGGAAATGTTGCCCTTAGTGTCTTCCCTGCTAATATGAAACTCTAAAGATGTATGGATTCCAGAATGCTAAGCTCAGGGTCAGTTTGAAATGGCACATCAGAAGTGTTCAGTTTACCGATTTTCGGGAAATATGGAGTTAACTTGGTTTCTTGATTCCTTTTTGCAGATGGGCAGACGTGGCATTCAGATGATATGTGATTGGTGGTAATCAGCTGAATGCAGGATACTGCAGAAGTTATTTTCTCCCAGACAACATTACAAAAAATGAGTTTCAGAGAAATTGCTTCTTAAATATACTGCTGCCAGATAGCATAAAATGTGGGGAGTGAAGAGGTTTCAGAGAAGCAGACATGGAGATAGAAATGAAATAATACTGTAGAAGTCACATGTGAAAGAGAAATAAAATAGTTGGATTGATTCTAAAGGGTCGATGACCAGTTAAAACACATATAAGGAGGCAGCCTACTGGCATATTAAGGACTAAGAAATGTAAAATAAAAAATATGAATACAAATACTACAATTATTATTATTTATATTTATTTATCTATATCTATTTTGTTTTATATCTATTAATAATTTAAAAAAAAACTAGATAGTATTTTGTTATGTATATAAATAAATAAAATTATAACAATGGGTGTATTTATAAAAAAATAAAAATCACAGAGCTTTTTGTCCTGTGAAATGTCCTGTACATTCATTCTGTACTAATGTATTTTGTTAGACTCTTTTCTCTCCTGTTCAAGTGTTATTTATTCATACAGAATATTATGAATCTGGAAAATACTAATTTCTTTCCTATGATTATCAGCCCCATCTAGTGGCCATGATGCAGCATTTTTTTTTTTTTTTACTCTATTCTATAATAACATTTGACGTGGAGAGAAAATAGCCCAACAATATTCAATTTTGCCCCTATTTGCACACAGTGATTGTACATGCAGTTTCACAGTGTGAATAGCTTTGCACATTTTGTATAAATACCCACTTAAGACCTGGTTCACACCTATGCACTTTTTTTTATGCGTTTTCAGTTTTGCAGAAACACACTACAGTCCATTTAACATGGTTTCCTAGGGGTCACGTTCACATCTGAGCATTTTATGGAAAGGGCCAGGGACTTTTTTCAGGTTTTTTCTGGTTTTTGGTATCATAGACTTCGATGGATCAAAAATGTGTATTGAAAAACGCAAAATGGACCCAAGATGTGCAAACTGTAACCTGCATAGGAGTGAACTAGGTGTTAGTGTTGGGCTACTTTCACATTGAGGCGCTTTGCAGGTGCTATATCGCTAAAAATAGTGCTAAAAATAGCGCCTGCAAAGCTCCCTAAAAGAGCCTCTCTTTTCACACTGGAGCCGCATCTTTGAGGTGCTGTAGGAGCGGTGTATACACTGCTCCTACAGCACCCCTTCCCATTGAAATCAATGGGCAGTGCCGCTGAACCGCCGGCCGCTAGCGGGGGTAAAAATTACGCCGCCGACGCCTCAGTGTGAAAGTAGCCTAAGTATAAAGGATAAAAAATACTCCAGTCAGACAGCCAAATACACTATTTTAGGGGGTCAAAATAATGTATAGTCCAGGAAGTATGTTTTGCATTAGACATATGGCTTGTAGTGTTGCACAGTGCTCCCGGCCTGTCCACGTGTCTCCACCTCAGCTTCCATGCCAGACATCTCAAGCGGCTCTGATACTTTATTCACATCTATGCAGTTGGCGTGAGTATTTATAGGGTTGCCCATTCTGTCCCTTATACCCAATACTTTGGGTATATTATTTAGCTACAATACTATACCATCTGGTTATGTCTCTTTATAGATCACCATTGCATTCGCCCCTGAAGAGTTGGTATACCCAAATGAAACGCGTCCGTCCCACATAGATGCACGATGTCCATACAGATGATTGTATATGTTTTTTTACATTGTACCAGTTCCAGTGGCCTATGTTGTGTAAGACTTGTCTTCACCCCATGATATGCCAAAGTACCATGGCGTCAATATGTATATGTGGTTTTTAGCATGCCTTGCGTTTATGCAATCTTTTGAATGCACTTTTTGTCATTGAGTATGCTGTACATGACCTCACAAGGCACAGTAAAAATGTTCTTTGAAATGACTGCCTTTTGGTATACATCTCTTATTTAAAGTCCCATCCCCCCCATTTTTGTAGTGTTGCACCTTTTCCCCTATAACTTGCATGTTTTAGAAAAAATAAGGGCCTGGGGTACACAGAAGAGAGGAAGTAATTGTGCTTAATTAAAATAAAGTTCTAGTCACCTAGAGGTGCCTGTATATACCTGCAGTAGCTTTCAGTCAGTTACATGCTCCCTCATATCTGTGATGTGGGTATTTCCCTTCATTCTGGTGAATGCACAGAGCAGCAGGAGTGTGAGAAAAGGTCAGTATAAGTGGTACCCCTAAACTTCACCTAACCCAAACATTTAATCCAACATCAAAAAATAATATTATTATGGCAAATATACTGATTACACCATCAGATATTTTCACCAATTGTGGTATGAAAAAACACAGGGAAAAGTCCAAGCTAATGATTAAAGGTCTTTCAAGATTCTACATGTATAAACAGTTAGTCAATTCTTCTTTATGACTCTGCACATCATTTTGATTTTGAGTTAAAAGTTTTAGTGGACACTGGACAGGGCTTTTTTTCTCAAACAATAGGTGCTGGAACTCAACCACAACCCCCCAAAACCCCTCCCCTACACACACCCTCCAAATCACATCAAATAGTGGGTGTGGTCAGTCAAATTTCATGAACAGTAGGTGGGTCTTAAAGGGGCATTAAATACCAGGATTGCATTACAGAGTGCAGAGTCCAGGGGGGTTACACACAGAGTGCAGAGCTGTCACTTGTAAACACAGAAACCAGACTTCTGTGTTTACAAGTGATTGTGGTGAGCAGACTAACCCCCCCCCCCCCCCTTTCCAAGGGTCTGAGCCAGAGGTGGTGGAACTGAGTTCCACCAATTTCCCCATGAAAAAAAGCCCTGACACTGGATATTCAATAAATGTTACTAAACCCAGGACCCTTCATTCACTATACAGTAGCTGGTCGCCCACAGTACACAGAACATGGAAATGCAATTATTTTTGTAAATATAAACTGCTAAATACCTTTTCTCATCAGTAGTATATAGCAGTCTTGTGACTACCTTCAGTGTCTGGTTAAAGCTTGTAGGAAGAGTCTTCATTCTACTCTGGCTGTCCTATGAGAATAAAGGACCCCTGACCCTCTGTCTGGACGGTGCTGATTGGCCATGTGCTGACCACATGCACTCTTCTAAGAAAAAAAAATCTCTGTAGCAATAAACACCAAACTGAGCATGTGCAGCTTGACCCAAAGTGTCTGTTCTATCAGAAGATGGATTGGCGACAGTGAAAGAAAGGGAGGATCAAAGAAGACAGGATCAAACAACCTCTTTGCACAAAGCAGAGGATTAACCCCTTAGGTTCCACAGTGAGTATAACAAGCATGCTTTACTGCACATACAGACTGATTTTACTGTTGTGGGTTTAGAAAACACTTTAACAGATATCCTTAGCCCATTAGCACACCTCCCTAGCTACAAAACACTTCCCCCTCTCGTTTTCTTCATATGAGGAAGGTATTTTTATAGTCCTCACCGATAACTATGAACAATGTAACCATTAAAGCGGACCATCAGTCGTTTTTTTTTAACTTTCCATCTATTAAATCTTCTGCCCTTGTTGTTTTTTAAATTTGGATAGTAAAACTTTTTTTTTCTGCCAGTAAATACCTTATACAGCCCCCTTCCTCTTTCTTGTCTGGGCATTTGCCTAGGCTTATGACATCATGCACAGCTCTCTCTCTCTCACTCTCGTGGGAGTTAGCCAGAAAGGTAGGAGGGATGAGTCATAAGAGGGCCAATAAGAGCGGCAGAGCTGGAGGTGTACCTCTGTGTGTCTGTGTAAATCCAGGAAGTGAACAGGCAGCAGCTTCAGCTGCCCATAGTTAAAATGGCTGCAGCCAGACTCAGTGG